>CM037780.1:5225753-5258024 GCA_021229015.1 Solen grandis | reverse complement strand
CCCCACAAAAACTCATATTTCTTTCTTATTATTATTCTCATTATGTAGTAAAGCAGAATAAATGTATTATACATATATAAATACTTCGTTAAGTTAATTATTTGCTATTTTTCTTTGATGTCCCAATTCTAAGAAAATACTGGTGCCGGGATAACGTAGTGGTAACGTGCCTCGCTTCTCACCAATACGTCCCGGGTTCGAGTGTAGAGGGAAAACTCAGCGTGTATAATGCACACATTTGTGTTCTGACGTTAATTATGCATGACCGAAATGCCAGAGGACATTCTTTTGGCGTTGTTCGTCCATCTGTGCGTCGTTACTTCGTCAGTCCGGAACTACAACTCGGAAACGGTTTTGATCTTTTATAAAAATCTGTTCATGTTCACCACCATAAGGAAATGTGACGTGTGCATTTTGATCGCCCTAGTATTTCAGGAGTTTCTGCCCCTGAACTGATTGAAAATACAGGAAAATCTCCGTCATGACGATAACTCGGAAACGGTGTGGATTTTATATTATATCTTAGATAAAATTGTATGCAGCTATCCTCATGGACCTTTACACACAGGCTATAACTGTGAAATCAGGCACACTTTCGGCTATTAGTTATGACGTCATCGATACCTGAATATACTGAATATCAGTAATTGATTTACTAGGCCTGATAACTTAATGCTACGTTGTATGTTCGATCGTTAGCAATGATATACCGAAGTCGGCAAAACGGTATTAGCACAACAGCCTTGTTTGGAACTCAGCATATAAGGGAAATTTAAGGACTTTTTTTTCTTTTCTTTTTTTGCATGATCAGGATAGTGCGCTTGTTATGTGACAGTATTTTGCTCATTTGGAAAGTATGTCTACTTGAGACAGATATATTGTGGCCATATTGCAGTATCACGCCGTACATATTTGACATGGTACCACAACCAATCACTATCTTGATAAGATGCCAACTAGTCCTGGAACTGCACTGTGTATTTGTGCCGAGCGCCAAGTTGGGAACTACCAGTACCATTTTAACGGCTTCGGTATGTTGCAGCCGGGGATCGAATCCAAGACATCTCGCTCCTAAGGTGGACGCTTTAGCCACTCGACCATTGGGGATGGTCCAAGATAATGCGACTGACTTGTGTATCCATCTTGTCACTTTGCATCGTTAAGTAATTTTGGTTTCATGTATCCAAAAAATATGACCAAATGTTATAATTTCGAGATTTAAAAAAAACAACGTTAACCTGTTGAATAATATTCTTAATTTGATCTAAGTGTAATTATTATTCAATCTTGTAAGAACAAAACAATTTTATTGGAATTTATTTGCAAAATTGACGAAAGATATTAACCTGAAAAAGAATTAACTCAAAAACAAAACTGTCTAAAATAAACTAAGCCTCCAAAATGATATAAAACCTGTAAACCAGGAAATTATTTCGCGCATTTTAAGTTAGCGAGTTTCAAGTTATTTCCGCGAAAATAAAACGCCTCGAATCACTCTCCTGCCATAAAAGGCGAAAATAAGTCGCTACACAAGAAGTCTGACTTAGTTTAACTTACATGTTTGTGTATACATGTGTTTCTTCCGTTGTTTGTGAACGGGTGTGAATTCCATCAGCTGAATGTAAATTGAAGTGACGACATGTTTTTGTGTGCATTAAAATTTTGACAATTGGTGTCGGTACACATTCTAGTACGTGCCACCACAATTTACTATTCAATTGATTAGGCTATAAACGTATGATGTATGTTTAATGCTGAATAAAGCTTATTTTAGGTTATGAATGTATGTATGTATGTATGTTGTATGTATGTCCTCATGATGGCTTGATTTTTGTGGCATAAAAAATTACGCAAAGGATATCTTGCCAAACTAACCATTAATACTAGTATACAAGTAACTCCTTTCAACAACAGCAAGTTTTAAAAACTACTCAAACTATCATTTAAAAACTGTTCACCCCTACAGTGACCGCTGACCAGAAAAATACTCGTTAAGTGTATTGGAATGCCGTGTCATTCAGTGAATACATTTTGTTCGTAGCGTGTATTGTTTCGCGGGATTCGCGGCTGCTAAAACCGCGAAAGTATTACGCAGCGAATATGCCTGGACGCATAAAACGTGAAGGTTTCTTGGCGCGAAAGTTCCTGGTTTACAGTATTTTATACAATATGTAAAAACATGGCTCAACACTAAAAACGTTAAATCAAAATGATCAGATGTTGCGCACAGAAGTCGTGTGTGTTCATGAAGAACAACCAAAATTTGCGATCATATACCAAGTGATATGGCCACACTGTTTCTTGAAAATATTTATTCAATGTAGAAATCAGCTGAAATGTCGTAAAACAAAATTACGACAGTGTCTTTCAGTAACCCCTTACAAAACAGTGAAAATAATAAAAATGGTAATATTCACTGATTGAAACAGTGAATATTATCAATATTTTTCTAAAGTCCATCGAAAAGCATTTTATGTAACAGGAGAGCATAATTTATACAACTTTTAACCTTATTTTAACCTAAGCAAATAACCACGTCAGAATACGAGGTACAAAGTGTGTACGTTGACATCCTTACACTTCTATCGGTTTAGATGTTATTTTTGTTGTTGTTTGTTGTTTTCTTTTGTTTGTTTTTTTTTGTTGCTGTTTTTTTGTTGTTGTTGTTGTTTTGTAAATCCCTGCATTCGGAAGTATCTGGGAATAGGAAAAGCGCATTTGACACCTTCAATACTATTCAAAACTGTTTGTAAGGTATAGGCGTGGTACCTTTGGTCGTTTTTATTATAATTAAGTCTGAAGTGTGTACGTTTACATGCCGTTTTTTGGAAAATAGTATTTGAATGTTCTCAAAAACAAAAAAACTGCCGAGAGACAATGCCTACATCCTTTGAAAGGTAATGAACTGGTGCGGTCGGTAGGCTAGGTCTTAAATCTAGGAGCGTGATAATATATTGTTAAAATATTAGAAAATTTTACCTGATTCTTGCAGGTTTTCTGCACTTCCGGTGTGTACGTTCGCATAAATATGTGTTCAAAAATTGACGTTGCAAAATTGCTTCCCCACGCTAATTTACAACGCGCATGCATCAAAACAGTAATTTAGTGATTTGGTCGCTGTATGAATTCTCGCTTGGGGTAGGAACCAGAGCTTTAGCCCAGACGATATAATGACGTGTCTCAATACCGCCAATGAATAGCAATCAACATAACACCTGATCTGCATACATGCTAATTCCATGGTTTATTTAGATCAACACCTGAACGCCTCAAATAGCTGCTGTGGCTTCTGGCTTTATATCAAGGATATATGTGTAGTCCTATTCATAAGACCTGACATAACTTATTTTACGATTTTTAATCATTTGTTTACCTCGCATATGCAGTAAAACTCCTTTACGAGAGGTTATTGTAAGACTAGGTTATATGATGAACCAAGACTCTAAGTAATATGTGATGAACCAAGACTCTAAGTAATATATGATGAACCAAGACTCTAAGTAATATGTGATGAACCAAGACTCTAAGTAATATATGATGAACCAAGACTCTAAGTAATATGTGATGAACCAAGACTCTAAGTAATATGTTACGTACAGTGAAACCTCGGGAAACTAAAAACCTTTTGGACCCGGCAATGGTTTTGTTTTCTGAGTAAGTAGTAACTAGCAATATTTAATCATAATGATTATTATAATTATAACAAACAAAAAAACTAACATGGTAACATAATTGTAATGGTGGAATGATAAAAATGAACATAATAATAAAAATAATCATCATTATGATAAATTACCGTGCAAACTCCTTTGCCGGAGGCAGGTCAAAAGGGCACTCTTTTCCGGGCGTCTGTCATGTTAAATATCAATTACACTATCCACTTGTCCCTATGCTCCTTAAACAGCTATATCGCGTGTGTCAACTGAACAATGACCTTTATAGATTTACCTGAGAAATGTGTATATGAGACTATATAAACTAAAACATGAACAGCTTTACAAAACCAAACTGGTTTAGTTTTCCATCTGCACCACTGCACGTCTTTATTCTGATATGTTGGTTAACCAATGTGTGCCGGCATTGGCATTGCTTATCAGAATCAAATATGCAATATTAACATCAAATTAAAATATATATATTTACAACTTAAGGATATAAATCTCTCATCTCGATAAATACATATTTACTTTTTACTTATAGTAAGATCTGGAAAGACTTAAACATGAACGTCATCAGTTTTTTATTTACCTTATGTTCATGATGTAATTTGATAAGCGTCATTTCTTTACGAGTATAAAAAGTAAAACACACACACACACAATGGATAGCTTCAACCATTATGCGGTCTCCGTGGCAGAGAGGTTAAAGTCGCTGACTTTAACACTCACTCAGCCCCTCACCGCGTGGGTTCGAATCCCGGCAGGGTCTTCGGATTTTCATGTGAGGAAACCTTCCAGCTGACTTGCGGTAGGTCGCGGTGGTTCTACCCGGATGCCTCCGTGCATTCGGGGTCTTTCTCCACCTATTCACCCCCGCTATATCCTGAAATACTGTCGAAGCGAAGGTAAACTCAAATAGTCAAGTCAAGTAAACCATTATGCATCTGTTCGTCCAACCATCAGTATATGTAAGAATTGTCTCGGAAAACAATTTGATAGATAACATGTTCTAGCTTCAATATAATCAATCGCACAGGGCAATCATTGATATTCACTCCTAATATGCAATGTGATATTTCCTCTTCATTGTAAATTACTCGTATAATAAACACCAAATATTTGAGCTGAATTCATTGAGTGATCTCGGATTCGAAAGCCTTAAGACATAATGAATCAAAGTTTTGACCTGAGACCTATTTCACTTTAAACTTCGTACGAAACAACTCTCTATATGTGCAAATTTCTTGGATATAAATTGTTACACGGTCGCAGTAGTTTTCTGTAGAAAAGTACCATGTTTAAATTGGATACCGCACAATTTATTGGGGGCGGAATTTCCACGCCCCTGCAAGAACTGATACAAAACCATGCAGTTATCCAGATAACCGTTAAGTAATGGCGGACTATGCAGTTATGCAGATAACCGCTAAGTAATGGCGGACCCTCGGATTATCAAATATTACTAAATATCTGCACAGTAATGGCGGCGCGGCTTATCTTGTAACCACCCAAATAATTGTTTACTCCGACACGATTTCTTTAGGTGGCCCTTAGTATTCACCCTATAGAATATGCAAATTAACTCTTTCTTATTTTTTAAATCATTACATCATTTTCTATATTTAGACAAAAATAATTAAAAGTGAAGTAGAAATTAGCAGTGCGGCCAAACGACGTGGTATATAACGTCATTTTAAGCCGTTACAAGTAGCACATTTTGCATCGATTCGGAAAAGAAAGCTGCTTTATTATTTAGTAATTTAAATGGCGTACTGTTCTCTTAGTATAGGTCATAATGATTCTTTTGTCAAATGTACAGGGTTTCCTAACATTCGGGAAACCCATCGGAGTTCTTAAGTATTTGTTTGTTGTCACGAAAAGCACATCATTGATAGCTAAAAACTTCTATGGTCGAACTGAATTAAGAGACATTTTGAAAATATGAAGAGAGTCTATTGATGACAAGTTAACTTGTGATAAGAAATGATTTTCCGCTCTGTCGTCCAAATGCATGGTCAAACGCGAAAATTAACAACTGTAACAGATTATCAGCACTAATTCAGAAACAAGCTCCGCGCATCGGTTACGTCACACTACGCTATTTTAACCACTGCCACCACACAAGTCACGTGATGATAGTTGAAACCATGTGACCAAACGTAAAAGTAAAGTGAAAAGGCCGATGCAAATCCTCAATCCAAATTGATTTAATTTTGAATCTAATAAAAGAAATTTCAATGTTCAGGATTATAAAGCTGTATTTATAGTTACCAAAATATCATGTTTATCAGTTGCCATTCACTTTCATAAGCCATCTGCAATGTTGTCTAGTTACCGGTGTAGCAGTAAAAATACACTCTTAATTTTATAAATGAATGTTATTTGATTTGACTTTTTATTTTTTCATAATCATGAATGTTATCTTCGTGAAATATAACGAAACTGATATGATATATTTAAAACTAAAACTTAAAAATGTAGAGGTAACAAATGGGAATACTTTAAAGTAGCTCTTTCACAGATGGTCATTAACTAAGAAATTGATCTGTTTGAATTACCCCTATCAATACTCAGCTAAATACGCATTGCCACTAGATGTAACTGTCCGTAATTGTAAAAAAGATGGATGGTTTCTACGCCACAGGCAATAGCATTACAAACGTACCTATATGCAACCGAAATTCCCCCAGGTGCATTTACCAAAGATATCGTTTTCACGTGCATTGTGACTTTATTTGTAATGAAACATAGACTTTACCAACATAAACGAGGGAGAGCAGAAAAAACAACCTGTTTTATTTCTACCGAGCTGATTTCAAGGCATGAAATAAATAGAATTAGTATTCGGATTTACAGGACCCGGTGAAATTACATCCCTCGCGCTAATTTAACAATGGTTTAGTAAAGCCATGCATAATAAGAGATGATATTTGCATTTCAAATCTTTCCTTTCAAACCACTTTCAATTAATATACTTGGATAACTTGACTGCATACTTATCCAATCATACATACGATAAACACACATGCGGTTGGTACACATCAAAGCTAAGGACTGTGCACAGAGATCCAAGAGAGAAGAAAGAGCGTGAAAAGTAGAAAAGACTAAACATTCTAAATTTAAAAGTTAAAATCATGGTTTTAGATGAATGATTTTCTCAACTGGTATGTTTGCAAATATCAGTTGATTAAATTAAACTTGCACCGCGAGCATCACGTGTCTATATACAACAACAAACAGTTTAAAACTTCAGATAATAACTAGATATATCTATGTACTCACTACACAAGTAGAACAATATTAGTTTTAAGAACAAACCCTAACCTTATTAAATGTTTTCAAAATTACATGGACAGCTACAGGTTTTACGTCATAAACTATATGCATAAATTTGAATATACATATCAATTCAATTCAATTCAATATATTTATTCAGTAATAAGGCCTCCGGCCCATAATACAATCTTCATAATATAAGCACAATACAGTAATGGAAGCAATGAAACGTCCCCTAATTAATTAATATTGTCAGAATTCAAGATATGATATACATAGATACCAATGTTTCGAATAGTTTTATCGCAACTTGAGTTCATCAATAAATAAAAGTCTTGCAAATCTGTTCCCCTCGTGTACCAGTTAAATAAATATCGCTGTCTTACAGTATCATATTTACTACAAAGAAAAAAGGCATGATATTCACAGTCAAGTATCATTGTACCATTTTCAACAAAACAGTATATACAATGTCTTGCTTTTCTTGGAACATTTGCATGTCTCCCTTCTCAATTCTGAGTTTATGATTTGAGCATCTAAAATTAGATAATGCATTTTTTATACTTAAATGGCATATCTAATTGTAGGTACCGTTTCTACATTTAAAAGCGTTTTGAAATGTTTGTAATGATGACATCGACTAGAATTATGTATATCACTATGCCAATTCTGTGTATAACAATCGATAATTCTTTGTTTAAATAAGTAAACAAATGTATTAATATCCCCAATATCTTGTGAAATCCATGCGTGACCAAAGCCGTATTTAAATAACAATTCCTTAATATTTGTTGCCCAGTTACATCTCCCATTATCATCATGTCTTTTTAACATTAAGTAACACTGCCTTGGATGCCTAGATTGATGCATAAATAACAATTTACACCAATATTTCACACAATTAGTCATATATGTTATACAAAGGGGCAATCTGCCACATTCACCAAGAACTGAAACATTATTGGAAGTGGTATATAACCCAAGATATTTTTTACAATAATCATTATGAAGAGATTCAACAGCATTTACATAACTATATCCCCATACTTGTGAGGCATAACAAAGAACAGGTTTAACAAGCAAAATATTCATTGACTGGGAAGTATCCAAATGACCTTTGATAATGTCTTAATGAAAGAACAGCTTTACGAGCTTGGGTAGCGAGTTTTTCATGCGTGGTTGACCACGATAATGAGTTGGTGAGATGAACACCCATATATTTATATACTGACACAACATTAATGGGATCTCCGCGATAGTACCACTTTTCATAGTTACGGAGATTTCCCCCATTACGAAAAATCATGACCTCGGTTTTATTCAAATTGACTTCCATACCTGTCTCTTGACAAAATATATCTATAGTATTAATTTGTTGCTGCAGTTTAATCGCCGTTTCAGCACAATTGGCAATATCGTCAGCAAACATTAGGCAGTGGACGTCAGGTATATCGTTAGAAATAAATATACCAGAATCACATGATTGTTTAAGCCGATCGATGAGATCATTAATAAAGAGGATAAAAATTGTCGGGCTGGTTACGTCCCCTTGTCTTGTACCTATGTTGCAAGGGAAGTAATCCGTCGAACAGTAACAGCATTCTGTGTTCCTGAAAGCATATTTTGTATCGTTCAGTGGGCTAGACTCTATTTTAACGCATGAATACAAATTACAATAAATAGCCTTTAATATACGCAGAAATTTTCCATCTACTCCCTTTCGCTTTAAAGCGGTAAACAATTTTGAGTGATTTATTTTATCAAAAGCTTTTTTAAAGTCTACATATATACAATAGAACCTCCCACCCTTCCTCGTTAAATACTTTTGAGCCATGGCTTGTAAACAAAATATGTTATCTAATGTGGAGTATCCGCGCCTAAAACCTGCCTGAGACTCGTCAATTTTACCGTTTCTTTCAGCCCAATTATATAGTCTCGTATTTATAACATTGGAGAAAATTTTATAGAGTGAATCAGTTACTGATATCCCTCTGTAGTTGCTAGGGTCTGTCATTGATCCAATTGATTAAAAAATGCAGATTGTATAATGTTTACATTGGTGTTTGGTGACTTGTAGGCCCACTAAGTCGGGTGCTTTTTTGCTGATCACTTTTCCGATCTCCCGTCTGTCCGTCCGTCCGTCCATCTATCCGTCTGTTTGTCCGTCACACTTTTTCCGTCACATGTAACATGTGAAAATAAATAAAATTAGTAAAAAAAAATACAATCTTAAGCGGGAGTGCTTCCAAATGCAGGATTATTTACACGAAAGTATCATCAGAAAAAAATGCATTGCATTAAAGCAGTATATTTGAACATGAATAATAATAATAAAAGTGATTCAGAATGAATATTTCATACACTATTCAATAACTGTAAGTGTTTATTTTAGTGGGGTTTAAGTGCACCATTTTACTGAAACAGAAAGAGGAATCATTTTTCACTCTTTTTGAAAGCGGAATTGTATAAATAAGCTGTCAGACAACTTCTATCAAAATACTAAATAAGAAAATCAAAGTGTGTTAAATGCTTCAATCCTGTTGTGTTAGTTTGGATGGATTATAACCAAAGACTTTCCTTAACCCTTTCCCTCATAGAGGAAACCATGAAAAGACCTATGCGAGTAACTCGCAGGCTGATCAGGTTTTATGCTGTTCGCTGCATCTCAGTGGTCTGGAAATGAGGACTTTATAATTAAATTTCGTAAGGATTAACTGTGGTTTTCTGCAGATCAGGCTTTATGTGGTACCTATTGAGTGCGTAAAATGAGTCTATATGAGGGAAAGGGTTAATTTTAACAGTTGGAATTGCTGACAAGTCCATCATCTGGACACAGACAACATTGGTCATGGTGAAGATGATCATAATGGTAGAAATATTGTTATACCTAAATAATATTGAAGATCAAAAGATTGGTATGATTCATTCCCATATTAAATATTTTAGCACAGTAGTCATTATTGTCAAGCAAATTGAAATGGTTGTATCTTTCCCCGATAGGAAGGAATATTTGAAATATGTACAGACTATTAAGTAAAACAAAGTATGCCTAAAGGACATGAGCCTCTATCAGAAGGCAAGTATAGTTTATTTATAAAGCTGAATTTAATTTACTGATATCATTTCATCATCCAAACAAAGACCTGAGTGTGACCTTTTCAAGTCATATTGTATATTTCATTTGAGTATTAACTATTTAAAAAATGAATCTTTAGTCATCAAAAACATCTTTAAAAAGGAGGCTTGGGAAGAATAGAAATGAAGTCTGTTGTTTTGATATTGAGCAAATATTCCAGACACCCCATGCATTTGAATCAAGTCCCTATCATAAAAGTAAGGCTTTAATATCTGTCAGTATGACCTTGCTTCAACAGATGGGTTTTGTTTCCAATGAAATGAGACTATAGGTTAGAGGGGAGCTTGTGAGGTGGCATCATGTTTGCAAGCATATTTACAAAGTAAAGCTATGCTAGGAGAAAAAAAAATATTTTATACAACCACTCTTGTGGGCCCAAACCTAAAACAGATTTTATATCAGCAATGCTATGGTATTTCTTGTCAAAGTACAAACTAGAATCAATTGTTCATAATACGATCGTTAAAAAGGGTCACACTTAGAATGAAGGCAATTCTATACATTCATCTGTAGAATCAAGAAGTTGTCATATCCCTGCAATGGGCTTTTGTAATACCTACAGCCAGGCAAAAACACCCATACACAATCACAGAAAAATAACAAGATTTATTAATGTTTAAGAACATTGCCAGTAGAATTTTTGAAAACACGGCCAACAATGAAAATGTACAATAGAATACAATTTAAATTTTGAGGTTTAGTTCCTCTGCACCCAAACAATTCCAGTGCCAAATATATTATAAAGGTCCTGTTAATCTTCTTTTTTTTTTAAAGATCTCGCCTTTCAATGCCAAATAAAAAAAATATGACTATAAAGCACTAGACTTTATAGGATCATTTCAGTCTTTGTTAGAATGTTCTGAGCATTTTAAACTATAAAACTATATTCAATTTGTGATTAACTGTTTGTCTGAAATCATAGCGCACAGATTCGTCTGGTGAGACTCAGGAAAGAACCAAACAGGTATCCAACCAAAGTGCTGGTGCATTCCAGGTGATTGAAGAGGATCTGGACAACTCAAGATCTGGCTTGGAGGAACTTCTGGAACTTGATCTATTAGAGACAGAGGACGCATTTGTTACATCAAGAAGCCAGACGGAAGAAACTGACCCTTTCAGTGATAGAGATAGACAGCGGCATCAACCCACCAAGGTAGAAGAACGGAAAGAGAGGGTGCTGTGGCCTAAGCAGAGTGACAGAAAGGCCTGGGAAGACCTTGATATGAACATTGACAACATCCTGAATGTAGCAATGTAAGGCAGTGTAGATAAGAAATTGAAGACACTTTCTGCTATCACATACACGGTTGGAAGGGAACGATTTGGAGTGGAGACCAAACTGAAGCCAGAGCAACACCAGCCATATAGACGAGCATTGGATATGAAGCAGCTCCGGGCTGAAATCAGGTCATTGAGAAGGCAATACAAGAAAACCAGCGACGAAGGAGAACAGGAAGACCTTCACAAACTTAGAGACCAGATTAGGGCCAGACTTCTCAAGCTTCAAAAGGCTGTACGGCTGAAAAAAGCAAGGAGGAAGAAAGCAAGGACACGGGCATCCTTCATCGCCAACCCGTACAAGTTCACTTCAAAACTGATGAGCGCAGAAAAGTCTGGAAAGATTGTCTTGTTCAAAGGGGGAGGCGGAGCATCACCTACAGTCATCACATGCTGAACCTTCCCGCAATGAAGCCCTAAACGACTGTGAGCGCATCCAAAGTGTGCATGAACCCACAGTGGCGTTCAATCAAGACGAGCCAACATGGAAGGAAGTAGATGACCTCGTAAGGAAGGCAAGAGCTGAATCTGCACCTGGACCAAATGGAGTTCCCTACAAGGTGTTCAAGAACTGCCCAAGAGTCAGAAAGCGGCTGTGGAACCTCATCAAGGTTGTATGGAGGAAAGGGACGGTGCTATCTTGTTGGCAAATTGCAGAAGGGTGCTTTGAACCAAAAGAGAATTCCACCATGATAGACCAGTTCCATACCATTTCGCTTCTAGATGTAGATGGAAAGATTTTCTTTTCTCTACTTGCAGCAAATGAGTATGTGGACACCTCAGTACAAAAGGAGGGATTCCAGGCTTCTCAGGATGTCTAGAACACACAAGTGTCATCACCCAACTGATCCGTGAGAAAAAAAGGCAACAAAAGTGACCTGTCAGTGGTTTGGCTGGACCTAGCCAATGCGTATGGCTCTATTCCTCACAAAGTCATAGAGTTTGCTCTCGACCACTACCATATACCAGAGCAGGTGAAGAAGATCATCAAGAGCTACTACAGCAATCTGCAAATCAGGTTAACTTGTGAAAACTTCACCACCAAATGGATCAGTGTAGAGAAGGGAATAGTGACAGGATGTTCGATATCTGTTATCTTATTTGTGATGGGAAGGAATCATACTCGAAGCAGCCGAGAGAGACACGGGGTTCAAAGACTGCTTCAGGAATCAGAACACCAGCAAACAGGGGATTTATGGATGACATTACCATAACCACCTAGACCCACATACAAGCAAGGTGGATCCTTGTTGCACTGGAAGAGATGGTCACCTGGGCTAGAATGAGAATCAAGCAGAGGAAGTCTCGCGTTTTGATCTTGCGGAAAGGAAAAGTGAGTGATAAATTCAGGATGTGCATCCAGGGTGAAGAAATCCCGAACATTGTCAAGAACCCTGTGAAATGCCTTGGCTAATAGTTTGATGCTAGCCTGAATGACCATGAAGCTATAGGAGACCTAAGAAGACAGGTGGAGGTAGGGCTGAAGCAGATCGACAAGACAGGACTTCCTGGAAAGTTCAAGGTTTGGATGTATCAGAATGGATTATTGCCACGACTCTTATGGCCCCTTATGGTGTAAGAAGTCCCAACTTCAACAGTGGAAGACCTGGAGAGAAGCATAAACGAGTTCATAAGAAGCTGGTTTGGCTTACCTCCAAGTTTTACATCAGTAGGCCTGTACACTACACCAGGGAAGCTCCAGATACCAGTACCTTCCCTTGTTGAAGAATTGAAAGTGGCCAAGGCACGATTTTTCATGACACTGAAGGACTCTGAAGACCATGCAATAAGAAGTGCTGGTGTCGAACTTCGAACTGGGCGAAAATAGTCTGTGGCCAAAGCAGTAGAAACTGCAAAGAACAGACTAACGCACAGTGACATAGCTGGGACCACGGCCATAGGAAGACAAGGTTTAGGATCCCAAGAGAGGCAGCCATGGGCAACTGCTAACAAGAAGACAAGACGAACGCTTGTACAGAGGGAGATACGAAGGGAGAAAGAGGAGACAAGGACAGCGACATTAGTCCAGTTAGGATGTCAGGGGGCTTCATCAAGGTGGCCAGTTTCCGAAAGAAAGCTCTCCTGGACAGATATCTGATATATATTTTCTGTTTAGACATTTTAGGCAATTGTGTTTCAGTTTTATTCCATCTAATTGCATTGCATTAGAGCAGTATATTGGAACATATACATATATTAATCGAAACGAATTGGGGAGCATCGATATCATATATGAGCGCATTAGATTGTATTGATTATTTAAAATGTTTCATTATTAGCTTTTTATCAATTGATATCCACAATACATACTCAGTAGGATCAATTTCTAATTTTACATAACTGGATAAATTTGAGCGCACATATATACCTATGCCCCCGGATTTCCTTTTATAGTCACGTGATCTCGGATGTGAATAGAAAATAAAATTGGAAATATTGACAATATCAAAAAAGTCAATGTGCGTTTCAGAAACACAGAACAGGTCATATTCATGAACAAGTTCTACGAATTTGGGGAGATCTAGCTTTTGCTTAAAGCCACTGACGTTTAGGCTACCAAATATTAAGTTTGCATAATAATTTTTATTGTTACAATTAGTGGGAAAGTTCCCCCGGCTTCTGTAGAGCGGACGACGGATCGGAGGGTCTGCTAAGGCTCCCGCGTTGAGAAATGACCCTGTAAAGTGTCAGGTGACTGAGCTGCGTGGCTGCCTCGGGGAGGTGCATGCTGTGAGCCCCGGCTGGAGCGCGAACGTGATTGTCGTCGGCGTGTAGACTGAGGTGATGCCTCTGGCGTGGAAATGTCTGAGTCTTGTGACCGAGACCGAGAGCGATGGTCAACATTGGGTGCACAAGGGGGTGGCTATGAAGAAGCTGTGTCCGTTACCGTAAAACGGCTGCCTCGCATGTCTACGTCCCACTGAGGAAAGGCGTCTTGAACAACTTTCCCTTTCATACTATTTTTTGCAGGTTAGACCATGTTGACACGAGCATATGGGTTGTCGCGTTTAAGTGTCTTATAAGAAGGCCATAATGTATTTCTACCTGTGGGTAGTCTATTAATGCTATACCCAGTGTCTTTCAGTTTACTGGCTCTGGACAAGATGAGCTGTATGTCACCATAATCCCGGAATGCAACAATAATGGGTCAATGAGAGTACCAAGCCTGTGAGCACGGTCAATATACACCTGGCTGTCAAACAGAAACCAGAAACATATCTACAGTCCACTTATCGTTAACGATTTCATTGACAGGAGCTATTCAGCAGCCGTCATATCAATTGGCAAGTTTTACCTTGCTTTTTTACTGGGTCTATTATGCCAGTAAAAGACAGTTTATCAGTTTATTACCATTTTTGACTTATATAATAAGTACATCGTCAGCTATTATAATTATACAATATATACCACGTGACAAACGTTATAGCTCATAACAGAATTCATTCACTCATACACACTAACCCATACAGTCATTAAGTCATTCTCTCCCTCTCGCCCTCGCTCATTTGCACACACATTCATACTTATTCTAAATCACACACATGACAAGTTCTATCATGCATTTAATTAAATTCTTTCACACTCTACATACAAAACAGAATACTACAATAAGGAGGATGGATTTATTAAACTAATAATATACTAAATAAACATTTCCAGAAAAAATGGTTGGTGTAAAATCTCATGAAAAAGTAAATGATTTTTTTCTTTTAAAACTTTCCTAGCATCATCAACTGTTTTTTATTACCATACCTTACTAATTCCAAAAATTTAGCCATACAAGGCTTTAATAAATAATATTTTTTTGATATATGATAATCTCAAGTCACTATATAATGTACACTTTAATACAAAATGGTACTCGTTTCTAAATCATTTAAGTTACAATATACACACTTCCTTTCTGCTCTCTTCACTCTATCTCTCCCATATCTACCAGATTCGATTTTTAACATGTGAGATGAAACTTAAAGTTTAGTTATTGCTACCCTTATATTATTAGAAAAGATAATACATAAGTATGATTCCATTTTAAAAATAGTTTTTATGTGTTTACATAAAGAAGATAATAAATGACATACTCGCATAATTCATGCGACGCCTGTCGTTTTAAGTAGTTTGGTATCAAGGTAGATAACTCGAGCACGCTTATCGAGGTAAAAATTATCGCCAATTCAGTCCCTTGTATATTTTTGGTTTTATTAAAAGTTATCGTGAAAATAAATATAAACAACAAGGAAATATGAAACGTCGTTATTACTTAACCCTGTACATTGAATAAATATTATTTGGCTTTGTAGACTGATTTTTTTACAATGAATTGAAATAAATTGACTTAATAATTTGAAAAAAATACGCGAATGTGAAAAAAAGTTTAAATTTTCAAATATTTTCAAAAGTAGCATGGTGACATACTCATTTTTCAATATTTTATGGTAGCAAATATTATAATCTAAATTGTGGTGAAATTTTTTTTATAAGTTAATAACTGGATATTTTTTTAGATATTTGGGTTCTTTTGTGAAAAATTCCGGTGAAATATAAAGCGTTGAGTTTGGCGCAACTTTCAGCATGTATTTTATATATTTTCACGATTTTCTTTTTCAAAACCTAACAAAAACTCATATTTCTTTATTATTATTCTCATTATGTAATAAAGCAGAATAAATGTATTATACATATATAAATACTTCGTTAAATTAATTATTTGCTATTTTCTTTGATGTCCCAATTCTAAGAAAATACTGGTGCCTGGATAACGTAGTGGTAACGTGCCTCGCTTCTCACCAATACGTCCCGGGTTCGAGTGTAGAGGGAAAACTTAGCGTGTATACATGCACACATTTGTGTTCTGACGTTAATTATGCATGACCGAAATGCCAGAGGGACATTCTTTTGGCGTTGTTCGTCCGTCTGTGCGTCGTTACTTCGTCAGTCCGGAACTACAACTCGGAAACGGTTTTGATCTGTTATAAAAAATCTGTTGTTTATGTTCACCACCATAACGAAATGTGACGTGTGCATTTTTGATCGCCCTAATATTTCAGGAGTTTCTGCCCCTGAACTGATTGAAAATACAGGAAAATCTCCGTCATGACGATAACTCGGAAACGGTGTGGATTTTATATTATATCTTAGATAATATTGTATGCAGTTATCCTCAGGGACCTTTACACACAGGCTATAACTGTGATATCAGGCACACTTTCGGCCATTAGTTATGACGTCATCGATACCTGAATATACTGAATATCAGTAATTGATTTACTAGGCCTGATAACTTAATGCTACGTTGTATGTACGATCGTAAGCAATGATATACCGAAGTCGGCAAAACGGTATTAGCACAACAGCCTTGTTTGGAACTCAGCATATAAGGGAAATTTAAGGACTTTTTTTTTCATTATCAGGATAGTGCACTTGTTATTTTTAACGTCCCACAGACAGTATTTTGCTCATTTGGAAAGTATGTCTACTTGAGACAGATATATTGTGGCCATACTGCAGTATCACGCTGTACATATTTGACATGGTACCACAACCAATCACTATCTTGATAAGATGCCAACTAGTCCTGGAACTGCACTGTGTATTTGTGCCGAGCGCCAAGTTGGGAACTACCAGTACCATTTTAACGGCTTCGGTATGTTGCAGCCGGGGATCGAATCCAAGACATCTCGCTCCTAAGGTGGACGCTTTAGCCACTCGACCATTGGGGATGGTCCAAGATAATGCGACTGACTTGTGTATCCATCTTGTCACTTTGCATCGTTAAGTAATTTTGGTTTCATGTAGCAAAAAAATTTGACCAAATGTTATAATTTCGAGATTTAAAAAAAAAAAAAACGTTAACCTGTTGAATAATATTCTTAATTTGATCTAAGTGTAATTATTATTCAATCTTGTAAGAAACAAAACAATTTTATTGAAACATTTATTTGCGAAATTGACGAAAGATATTCACCTGAAAAAAGAATTAACTCAAAAACAAAACTGTCTAAAATGAACTAAGCCTCCAAAATGATATAATACCTGTAAACCAGGAAATTATTTCGCGCATTTTAAGTTAGCGAGTTTCAAGTTATTTCCGCGAAAATAAAACGCCTCGAATCACTCTCCTGCCATAAAAAGGCGAAAATAAGTCGCTACACAAGAAGTCTGACTTAGTTTAACTTACATGTTTGTGTATACATGTGCTTCTTCCGTTGTTTGTGAACGGGTGTGAATTCCATCAGCTGAATGTAAATTGAAGTGACGACATGTTTTTGTGTGCATTAAAATTTTGACAATTGGTGTCGGTACACATTCTAGTACGTGCCACCACAATTTACTATTCTATAAACGGGCTATAAACGTATGATGTATGTTTAATGCTGAATAAAGCTTATTTTAGGTTATGTATGTATGTATGTATGTATGTATGTCCTCATGATGGCTTGATTTTTGTGGCATAAAAAATTACGCATGGATATCTTGCCAAACTAACCATTAATACTAGTATACAAGTAACTCCTTTCAACAACAGCAAGTTTAAAAACTACTCAAACTATCATTTAAAAACTGTTCACTCATACAGTGACCGCTGACCAGAAAAATACTCGTTAAGTGTATTGGAATGCCGTGTCATTCAGTGAATACATTTTGTTCGTAGCGTGTATTGTTTCGCGGGATTCGCGGGCTGCTAAAATCCGCGAAAGTATTACGCAGCGAATATGCCTGGACGCATAAAACGCGAAGGTTTCTTGGCGCGAAAGTTTCCTGGTTTACAGTATTTTATACAATATGTAAAAACATGGCTCAACACTAAAAACGTTAAATCCAAATGATCAGATGTTGCGCACAGAAGTCGTGTGTGTTCATGAAGAACAACCAAAATTTGCGACCATATACCAAGTGATATGGCCACACTGTTTCTTGAAAATATTTATTCAATGTAGAAATCAGCTGAAATGTCGTACATCAAAATTACGATAGGGTTCTTTCAGTAACCCCTTGCAAAACAGTGAAAATAATAAAAATGGTAATATTCACTGATTGAAACAGTGAATATTATCAATATTTTTCTAAAATCCATCGAAAAGCATTTTATGTAACAGAAGAGCATATACAACTTTTAATCTTATTTTAACCTAAGCAAATAACTACGTCAGAATACGAGGTACAGTGTGTACGTTGACATCCTTACACTTCTATCCGTTTAGATGTTATTTTGTTGTTGTTGTTGTTGTTTTTTTTTTTTTGTTTTTTTTTGTTGTTGCTGTTGTTTTTTTGTGTTTTTTTTTTGTAAATCCCTGCATTCAGAAGTATCTAGGAATAGTAAAAGCGCATTTGACACCTTCAGTACTGTTCAAAACGGTTGTAACGTATAGGCATGGTACCTTTGGTCGTTTTTATTATAATTAAGTCTGAAGTGTGTACGTTTACATGCCGTGTTTGGAAAATAGTATTTGAATGTTCTCAAGAACTAAAAGCTGCCGAGAGACAATGCTTACATCTTTTGAAAGGTAATGAACTGGTCCGGTCGGTAGGCTAGGTCTTAAATTTAGGAGCGTGATAATAAATTGCTGAAATATTAGAAAATTTTACATGATTCGTACAGGTTTTCTGCACTTCCGGTGTGTACGTTCGCATAAATATGTGTTTCAAAAATTGACGTTGCAAAAATTGCTTCCCCACGCTAATTTACAACGCGCATGCATCAAAACAGTAATTTAGTGATTTGGTCGCTGTATGAATTTTCGCTTGGGGTAGGAACCAGAGCTTTAGCCCAGACGATATGATGACGTGTCTCAATACCGCCAATGAATAGCAATCAACATAACACCTGATCTGCATACATGCTAATTCCATAGTTTATTTAGATCAACACCTGAACGCCTCAAATAGCTGCTGTGGCTTCTGGCTTTATATCAAGGATATATGTGTAGTCCTATTCATAAGACTTGACATAACTTATTTTACGATTTTTAATCATTTGTTTACCTCGCATATGCAGTAAAAACTCCTTTACGAGAGGTTATTGTAAGACTAGGGTATATGATGAACCAAGACTCTAAGTAATATGTGATGAACCAAGACTCTAAGTAATATATGATGAACCAAGACTCTAAGTAATATGTGATGAACCAAGACTCTAAGTAATATATGATGAACCAAGACTCTAAGTAATATGTGATGAACCAAGACTCTAAGTAATATGTTACGTACAGTGAAACCTCGGGAAACTAAAAACCTTTTGGGACCCGGCAATGGTTTTGTTTTCTGAGTAAGTAGTAACTAGCAATATTTATATCATAATGATATTATAAGTTATAACAAACAGAAAAACTAACATGGTAACATAATTGTAATGGTGGAATGATAAAAATGAGACATAATAATAAAAATAATCATCATTATGATAAATTACCGTGCAAACTCCTTTGCCGGAGGCAGGTCAAAAGGGCACTCTGTTTCCGGCGCGTCTGTCATGGTTAAATATCAATTACACTATCCACTTGTCCCTATGCTGCTTAAACAGCTATGTCGCGTGTCAACTGAACAACGGACTTTATAGATTTACCTGGAGAAATGTGTATATGAGGCTATATAAACTAAAACATGAACAGCTTTACAACCAAACTAGTGTAGTTTTCATATGCACCACTGCACGTCTGTATTCTTATATAATGTGTGGTTAACCAATGTGTGCCGGCATTGGCATTGCTTACCAGAATCAAATATTCAATATTTACATCAAATTAAATATATATTTACAACTTAAGGATATACAATCTCTCATCTCGATAAATACATATTTACTTTTTACTTATAGTAAGATCTGGAAAGACTTAAACATGAACGCCATCAGTTTTTTATTTACCTTATGTTCATGATGTAATTTGATAAGCGTCATGATTTCTTTACGAGTATAAAAAGTAAAAAACACACACACACACACACACACACACACACATATATATATATATATATATATATATATATATACTAAGAAATTCCTTAGATAAGGGATGTTGTCCAATACGAAACCTTTTTTGTGGGGTGGAAAAAAAATGCGGTGTATATAACACCCCACTTTTTCTGAACCTTATTTTCATGCAGTATTTACAGTATACAACCCATTAAATACAAAATTGAAACATTTAGGTTTCACATGGAAACCATATATACGCACTCGTAGCATTGGTCTCCCTTTATACTGACCATTCCCAATCCGGTTTATAACTGAGCGATGTATATATATCACCCCGTATTTTCTACCTGTAAATATATAACACCCCATTTTTTCTACGTTTTACGTGAATGGCAATGTTATCTTACAAGTCATCTGGGGTCAAGTAAATCCCCCATGGATACAAGGATTTATAAGTATAACGCTTATTAAACGCCATGAACGATTTTCTGCTGGAATATCTTATGATAGTTTAACATGCCATAATTGAAATGACTGCATGATTGGTATTTAAAATGCTTTCCTATCTAAAAAATATATTTTCTGAGAATATATATTTCACCCCGTAATGCGGTACATGATTTCTGGCTTAATTATCCATGTAATGTTTGATTATCATTAGATTATATGCTCAATTCCAATATCAGATATGACAAATATATCACGTATAATGTCACTAAATATTATACAAAAGTGTTTATTTCATGTTGTCTCATATTGTGCCTGTATACACTGTATTTTGTTTTACGCTGAAAATCTAATTCGTTTAACTGTGGCTATTAACATTGTATTTTTGAACACCAATAGACCTATACGTTCGATCGTATACAATACCAATCGATATTTGATTAATGTGTATTCAGGAGACAGATACATGGATGTAGCCAATGGTCACGGTACACCAGAAGCAAGCATATTTTAACAAGTAAATAAGTTAAAATCTGATAATTATGTAACAGCAGTTAACTATTACATGCATAGGTATTAAGGAAGTTCTTATCAGCTAACGTGTATATTCCACATAAATAGGTCATCATTAGTATTACATTCAAAAAAAATTTTTATTTAATTTAAAAAAACTAAAATCATACAAAAAATAAACACAACGTTTCATACAAGTAAATAAATATATATAAAATATACACATTTCTATGGTTTATATAACGATGCAAATTTAACCTGACATCTAGCGATATTCAATTTATCCTAAAATTACCAAATTGTGTGTTTTGCAATTGTACGGTGTATACAAGTATATACATTTCCTAAGCATATATTTCACTCCGCATTTCGGTATATACAGTGTGATTACTAGCTTAACTTCAAGTTAATAAAGTCTATTTATTTTCATCGTAGAAAGACTTAATGCTGCCCAAGAACATATGAGAGTAATTTGATATGGCTTATCAGGACTGATCTGCAGTTTGTGGGGATACTGAATTGATCTTGCTGTGAGAAGTGTTTGCATAGTTTCATGGTCAGTAAACAGTTGGTGCTTGCCACTGTATAAGAAAAACTGGGATGATTTTGTAGAAAGCCGTCGTTACGAGTATGATTGTATTCTTTGATTCTCAATTTTACAGCTGTACATTTTTCTGACAAATGTTCATAAAATGCTCATGTTAAAACCAAGAGTAATCAATGGCTGTAATTAAAAAAAAGAGAAGAAATATGCCCATCCATCATAGACCTTCTCTATTTCAGAGTCCTACTAAATGATTTCAAAATAATGAAGACACATATACAGAACTTTCTATCCGCGATGATTTGACCATTCTGAGAAAAAAAGAATGTGCTTCATTTGTGTATCAACTAACTAGATATTGTGTTTGTTTACTTTGACGAAGTTATACCGCCATTACATATTAAAGTGCTGATAATTTTGGTGATTTAGCATGATGTCACATCAAGTCACATTATTCTGATACCGGGCCTGCGGGCCAACCAGACCTGGAAAGACAATTATATGCTGAGCGCCAAGCAAGGGAGCAATACTAGTATCATATTTTGCGACTTCAGTATGTCGGACCAAAACTTCTTGATTCCGGGATGGACGCTCTAACCAGTCGATCAATGTGTCTTGTAATGTGAGCTTTTTCATTTTTTTCTGTCATTTTCAAGGGCAGATAACTCAGTATTATGAGCTAGCAACACCTCATTTTTTTCAACTTGATATTTGGTACTATACTGTGTAAAAGTTGTAGTAATTCTATGAAACCGATTTTATACGCAAATATACAGAAATTTTCTTTTTTTTTCCAAGAAAAACACAGTACATATATATGTCTTTTTGCTGAAACATTTTGAGAACAGAACAGAACAAATCTGTATTGCTCAAATCGTACAAAAAAATGATACAAGAGCATATGATGTCGTAATAGAAAAACAGTCAAACATAGATCACATGACAAGGTTTAAGTGTCTCTTTTTACATTAAATGTTTTGACTGATTATTTGTTACTTAGCATCAACAAATTATGCCATAAAAATCGAAAAAAGAAATAGTGAAATCTAGCGCCCTCCCCCTCCCTTTTTTTCTGGATTATGACATTGACATTTTGATAATATGTAAGGAGAGAGAGAGAGAGAGTAGGAAAATAAAGAAGTGTCATTTGCAAGAGAAAAGTTTAAACAGTAACGTTATACACACATTTGAGAGCTAAGGAAATGTATCAAAATGTAATTGATACAGTGTAAAGAATGTTTAGTTCATTTTCAATTACACTGTACATAGTTACGTACATCAATATTGGTATTGATTGGGATATCCATGTAATTGGATATATTACTATAATTAATATGTATCATGTATCAAATCATACAGTATTTACAGAGATTGAAACAGACTATAGATTCAAGGTGGGTTCATTCATAACTATTGTGTATTTGAAAATAAGAGTTGTGATTGGTTAATTATTACTGTTGAAAAAAATTGGATTGATTTAATTAATTGCTATGAATTCAACATTACATTTACGGTAAGTGGGGTAAGTTATTTATTTAATTATTTGAAAAAAAAACACAAGAAAACTTTATTTTGATAGGCAGCCTGTATTTTATCATTGCATGCGGTTTACACGAACATGAGATTAACAAGCACTGCACTGTTATTAATTAAAGTTGCTCTTGAATGCCTCCATGATTATTTTCACAAACTTACAGAGTTTGGTAAGTGTGGTCAGTGATGATTCATTCATAAGCTGTTTATATTTCAGGATATTTGGATGCATGTAGTAATATTTGTTTATATAAAGTCTTCTTGAGTTACTAAAAAAGGACAGATGAGTTAATAGTGCATTTCATCACAAATGTCATTTTTCGAGCAGAGAATGCATTTTCGATCGTACAAATCTGTGTTACTCCATCTTCCAACTTCTACTGGTAAAAAGTGGTTGCTTGTTCTAAATTTAACTAGGTAGGGCTTTCTGCCTCAAGCATAAAGTCCTATTGGGTTTGTTATGTTTTTTCTTATTATTATTATTTGTCCTCCTTTTGAAGTTCAAATTAAAACAAGTTGCCAACAAACCATCAGCATGAAATTTTAACAGTAATCAGAATGACTTTGGCCCTTTTAAATGCAACAATTTTCATTTTCATATGACGTCATTTGACGTCACAGTTCAAATAAGCTACCAAATTTGGTTCGCGCTCTGCTGCCGTCAATATTGGTCCGATATTTGAACAGAAGGTGTAAGTTGGTATGTAGATGTGCATACATTCTTGCATTTTCAAAATTCCGAATGTTCGAGAGTTTATGTCAAAATCGAGATTCTAACTTTGGTGATGAAAATATAATTTCATGTTACAAAGGCTCTTGATGAGTTAGAAGCGTGAAAATTGGATAGCATATGTGTCCTGAGGTCTTCTTTGTATTATTTGACAACTGACTTCGTGTAACGGCATTTGACGTCATACCGTGATAAGAAAATTTGCTTTCGAAATTAGCGGCTCTTGTGACCTGCAGGCTTGACCTTTTGACAGATTGGCATGTTACTTTCAATTAATGTGCAACCTCATGTCCCACCGCGCATGGTGACCTCCGTTTCCAGAAATTCGCAAAGGTCAAGGTAATATGTCAGTTTTAGGTTTTTTTATTTGGCCATCGGTATCTCAAAAACGATCGGGGTTCAAATGGTTGAGTTATGACAGAAAAACGAAAAGTGTACTTTTCACGAAATTGAAACGCTGTAGCTTCATGAACTTTGAGTCAATAATTATGATTTTTTTTTTCAGGATAAACAAACTTAAGAGTGAAGTGGTATATACTGCAAGGAATATTTGTTTAGTCATGTGATTGAGACATCATGGATACAAAAGCATGAATTATTAAAAAAAAATCATATAAATTTAGCAAGTTGATGCATGAAGTCCAAATTTGCAGGAATGACGCAACCTAAGATGTGCAAAACGTCGTGAAAGTTTCAAGTGATTACATCATCAAACATGGCAGAAATGTTTTTCGGATAAGGGCTTGTATATGGAAATCTAGCAATTTGAAGTTAAAAAAAGGAAAGTGGTTATTGGGTTGGTTACCCACGATCCGGACGTTCCTAAGCAGGAAAGAGTGTCCGTGTTGAAAGGCGTATTGCGATGCATATTTTAGAGAATGAGGTGCATTTTAGGATGCAATGTTGTACAACCAGGACCGATAAACATGTTGCCTTTGTTATTAGGGCTTTCTTCAAAATTTTATTAGGGATTTCTGCCCCAAGCAGTAAGTCCTATTGGGTTTGTTATGTTTTTATTAGGGCTTTCTGCTAGAGCACTAAGACTTTTTTCTCCGCTGTTTATTATTATTATTGTTCTTTTCTTCCAAAAGAGGTTGTTATTTCAAAAGGTTGCTGGCGGTCTAGAATCACGAAAAATTTAGAGCCCGTATCTGACGCGATGAAATTTTAGAATCTATGAATTTTACATTCCTATGATGTCACATGACGTCAAGTTTGACATTTACTACAAAAGTTTTTTCGTACTCTACAGCCTTCATTTCTCGGCGGAGATGTGCATTATTATATACGTTTTCCCAGATTGAAATAGACCAAGGTTCTGTGGTTAAACAAAGTTCCGAACTTTGGACCTTAAAATGTATTTAAGTCTTTTGTAGCTCCTATGTGAGCTAGAAAACTAAAATTGACACCACGTATACTCCGTGATTTCTTCTTTATATTCTGAGACATGCGACATCTATTGCTAACACAGCTCTCACCCTTTCATATAAAACCTTTTTTTAATTAGAATATTAAATGCCGACACGCCTACTACATGTCCACTACATGGTGACTTCAACGTTAATAAACAGGCTAATTACTGACATGTCCACTGCTCTCTACGCAGTCATGCATGTGGTGGTCAGACACGCCCCCACTATATAACTCTATATACCTCTAAAAAATGGCGACTAGACACGCCCCCTCTATATAACTGTATTTTCCTCCAAAAAAGATGGCGACTAGACACGCCCCCTCTATATAACTATATTCCTTCTAAAACAAAATGGCCGCGAGAATCCTACTAACGATAACGTATATTGAGGTTACGGATTAGTTTCGAACTATCTTTCGTAAATAGTCAAAGATAAACTACGTCTGAAACCTTTTAAGTGGGTCGTAACAATAGTTAATTTGGTGGATCCTCAGTACACTTTAAATATACTTACAAGCCACCAGATGATTTCATAATAGACATTAATCAGTCCATCACACATTTCTTGCCCAATCTTCTCCCCTTTTTGCACCCGAAAACAATAGTTTCTCACCTCAGATAAAACGTAAGTCGGTAGAGAGTGTGTAAAATGTAAACATATATCGAAAGCGATACCATTTGAGTATTTCGCATTTATTTATAATTAGGAAACATAAGAACGTGTGTTGAATGACACAGGTGACTGCCTCCGCCATTTGTAATGAATTTTCATCTGCACCCAGCATGTGCTTACTAAGTAATATACTGTGTACATGTGCCGGCAACCAAATTCTCATATCAGCTGAATGGACTGATGTTAAGTACAAACTAGAAAGATTTATTTTTCTGTAAAGCTGTCTGAAATTGCAAAATACAGTAAAAGATATATTGGCATGTAGCATGTTACGTTTCCTCATTAGATCTAAGCTTTCAAAAAAAGGCACAAAAAAAAGAAAAGCCGACCGACCGCTCTATTTTTTCACAGCCTGTTACCAGAAACAAGGCATTTTTTATGTCTGATTAACAGAATTAACAGCATGACTGGAGGGATGACATCCAGTTAGTACCATATACTGGTGAGTTGTGTAAATATGTACATGTGTGTATTGTAATGTATTGCCTTTTAATATCTTGTACATGTATTATGACCATGTCATTGTTCTTTGTATTCATATGATATAAATCACCAATTGGATCTAGAGAAACTGCTATGATATGAATTATGTAAGTTCAGCAGTGAAATCACATAAGTCTCAGATATTGTATTTTGTTTATTTCGGTTGGAAACCGTCATTGTTGTGGTATCCTGAAATATTTGTTATACAGTAATCAGAATAATACGATATGAACTTAATTATGTATTATTAAATACATTAAACGACTCAAGTATACTTATTTTAATATGTACTGAGCTGAACCCCGGTAGCTGGTAACAATAATGCTCTACCATACTTGGTAAATTAAAAAACGATACCTTGATAAATGAGACCTCTATATACTCTCAATATCAAATTTTCAAATTCTTCTTCTATCAAACAAGAAAGTTAGAATTCTTTGGTCATAAATGTGTCCTACCGTCATGCTAGTTTTCTTTAGAATTTGAATCTGGCTGTTGCTGAAGGTAACAAGGTAAAATAAAGTGACCTGATTTGTTTTAATTAGGTTGATGGTACTATTGTGAGCGTTTTAGGGCCACCACGGCTCTCTTGTTTCGTGGTCAGATATATTAAAGACAATGTGAGATGCGGGGGTATTAATTATCTAAAGTGATACTTCTAGTTATCGTCAGTCCTTGACCTGGCGCACGTTTGCAGAACAAAATTATCACATTACCTGAATGATTAATACTTGTAAGGGTTTAGTCAAGTTTTTAAAGCCATGCAGTGTTATTTATAGACATTACCTTGACATGGCGTTAACTCATGCAAACGCTTGCAAAACAGAAATCTCATATTAAAATAAATATTAAACTTGTAAGGGTAATTTTCAATGTGTCTCAATGCTTCAATACCTGCCAAAAGAGGTTGAAATATTCAGGAATTGTAAAGTTAATATAACCCACACAATTTGATTTCATGCTCATGTACACGTACACTTCCAGTGCAGTTCAAATTATATATCTTAGGGTAACGTCTTAATGGATTATGGATAAATGAATATTACACGCATGATAGTAATGACCAAATCTTACAATAAAACAAGTCTTTCGTAATAGTTCTTCTGTAGAAACTTCGCTGGAATGGTTAATGGCTATAGTGATGTTGCTTCATATTAAGCAACTAAACTTACCAAAATATTTAAAAAAATCTGGTAAAATTAAATCCTAGTTGTACCATCAGTTCACTTTAGAATACATGCCACTTACAATTTTACTTTTTAGTCATTTAATTTAACAATAGTTATATATTAGTGCATATCATACTGACATTCGTTGGTATGTGTCCTTGCTTGCCGCAATTCATTCGAATAAGGATTATATATCAGTGCATGTGATACTGACATTCGTTGGTACAAACATATTCTGTAACTAGACTCCTTTTGTTCTGAACAAAAGAAAGGACTTTCTGCACTTCAAACCATGTCAAAACTAATCATATCCATTTACTATTCTGACATACACCATCCTAAAAAAATGAAGAAAATCCGTCCCGAATTGACGGTTGTAGAGTGCAAACTTATATAAATAGTAGATAAAATCTGACTTCATATAAAATAATTTAAAGTCAATTAATTCAAAAGGGAATCGGTGGCTTTGTTTTCATCTACAGTTTCATAATGCTAGCTTTTCGAGAACCATCCTTAAGATAACTACAATAATACTCAAACTTAGTGTTCTGCAAGAGAACAAAGTATCACTAGTCCTCTTTACATGCAAACAAGAGGGCAATGATGGCCCTGAATCGCTTACCTGGTATCATTAGGCTATGTAAAATCAAGTGATCCCAGGGTCATGATTTGAACAAACTTGGTAGAGGTCTATTAGCCCATGTAACAAACCAAATATCTAAACTTCAGGCTTTGTGATTTCTGAGAAGAAATTTTTTCAAGTTTTTCCTATATTAGCCTATGTTAAATCAAGTGACCCCTGGGACGGGACCAATTTTGACCCCACGGTCATGATTTGAACAGACTTGGTAGAGACCCATTAGACAATGCTACATACCAAATATCTAAACTCCAGGCCTTGTGGTTTCTGAGAATATTTTTCAAGTGTTTTTTCAAATTTTTGACCCCAGGGAAAAATATTCTCAGAAACCACAAGGCCTGGAGTTCCCTGTTTATTTGAACAGAAGCAGTTCAAAACGAGATGATTTTCTCTTTTTTTTTCTTTCCGTTGCTATGGCAACCAGATTTCTACATGGATCAAGTTTATTTGAGCAACTTTTGTGAAGGTTCGCTCAAGGATCATCCTTGCCAAGTTAATCAAATTCTGTCCATCGGTTTCAGAGATGTCGTTTAAAGTTTTTAACTATGTACATATAAGGCAAATAAGCCCCGCCCCTGGCGGCCAAGTTTTCTTACGGATCGGAATACTTTTAGCAATCTTGGTAGATTGTTACGCTAGGAACATCTGTACCAAAACATTTTGAAATCTGGCCAGTAGTTTTTAAGGAGATGATTTTCATAATTGTTTTCTTTCCGTTGCCATGGCAACTAGAGTTCTACATGTATCAAGTTTATTTAAGCAACGTTTGTGAAGGTTCACTCAAGGATCATCCTGTCTAAAGTTTAAATTTGCACCAATGTCGTAGTCCAAGATGTGCAAAAAGTCCTGAAAATTTCAAGTGATTACGTCGTCAAACATAGTAGATATTCATGTTTTTCGGATTAGTGCTTGTATACTGAATTCTAGCAATTTGAAGTAAAAACAGAAAGTTCCTACGCAGGAAAGAGTGCCCGTGTTAAAAGGTGAATTGCAATGCGTATCTGAGAGGATGAGGTGCATTTTAGGATGCAGTGGTGTACACCAGGACCGATAAGCATATTGCCTTTGTTATTACGACTTTCTCAAAACTTTTATTAGGGCTTTCTGCCTCAAGCAGAAAGACCTTTTGGGTTTGTTATTAGGACTTTCTGCCTACAGGCAGAAAGTCATATTGGGTTTGTACTGTTTTTTTATTATTAGGGCTTTCTGCCTTAAGCAGAAAGACCTATTGGGTTTGTTATGTTTTTTACGGCTTTCCGCAAACTTGCGGAAAACGTATAGGGTTTGTTATGTTTATTTTTCTTATTATTATTATTATTCTTCTTCTTCTTCCAACCTAATTCAAGAGTTAATTTATATATGTTGCCAATGGTCAAGCAACATGAAAATTAAAATGCTTCGACAAAAAAGTATAAATTTTTAAATTCAATAATTTTTAATTTTCAATGACGTCAATTGACGTCAGATTTGACGTCAGCTTCAAAAGTTTGTTCGCGCTCTAGAGCCTTCAATTCTGGTCTGATTTTCTTGATATTTTCACAGTAGATGTATTTTAGAAGGTAGAAGTGCACCCTAGCATTCAAATTTCAAAATTTGAAAAAATTGAGATTTTATGGCAAAACCAAGATTCGAACTTAGGTCCTAAATTTATATTTTAATGTTACAAGGGAACCTAATGCGTTAGAAGAATGAAAATTGGACAGCATATCGGCATAGAGGTCTTCTTTCTATTTCTTAAAGGATTTTTTCTTAAATCACGTGATTATGACGTCATAAAAACGACAAAAAGCAACTTTTTTAAAATTTATTTCGCTCTTATATCATGACTTTTCACTCAATCTTTTTAAAAATTGTATTGCAGCGATTAAAAAGTTTACATTTATAAATTTATTTATTTTTAATTTTTAATGACGTCAAATGACGTCAGATTTGACGTCAGCTTTAAAAGTTTGTTCGCGCTCTAAAGGCTTCAATTCTGGTCCGATTTTTATGATATTTTCACAGATGATGTATTTTAGGATGTAGATTTGCACCGTGGCATTCAAATTTCCAAATTCGAAAATATAAAGATACCATGGCAAAACCAAGATTCGAACTTAGGTCCTAAAATTATATTTTAATGTTACAAAGCCCCCTGATGCGTTAGAAGCATGAAAATTGGACAGCATATCGGCCTAGAGGTCTTCTTTCTATTTCTTAAAGGATTTTTTCTTAAGTCACGTGATTATGACGTCATAAAAACGACAAAAAGCAACTTTTTAAAAAATTTATTTCCCTCTGGTTTCAAGACTTTTGACTCAATCTTTTTGAAAATTGTATTGCAGCGAATAAAATCTTTAAATTTATAAATTCATTTATTTTTAATTTTCAATGACGTCAAATGACGTCAGATTTGACGTCACCTTCAAAATTTTGTTCGCGCTCTAGAGCCTTCAATTTCGGTCCGATTATATTGATATTTTCACAGAAGATGTATTTTAGGATGTAGATTTGCACCGTGGCATTCAAATTTCCAAATTCGAAAATATAAAAGATTTCATGGCACTGAGATTCGAACTTTGGTCCTTAAATTACATTTTAATGTTACAAAGCCCCCTGATGCGTTAGAAGCATGAACATTGGATAGCATATCGGCATAGAGGTTTACATTCTTTTTTCTGAATGATTTTCTTTTACGTCACGTGGTTATGACGTCATTAAAAAGACAAAAAGGCATTTTTTAACATTTCTCTTGCTCTGGTATCATGAATTTTGAATCAGTCTTAATTGAAATCTTGAGAATTGATAGAGTTAAAATTGAAGTGATGCATACTGCAAGAAATGTTTGATTTGTCACGTAGTTATGACGTCATGAATACTAAAGCAAGAATTATTTTAAAAATTCATATAAAATCGCCAATTAGATCAATGAACTTAAACTTGTCAAAAATGTCGAAAATTAGTACGTTCATAAAGGTTTGAAAATTTAAAGTTATTACGTCATCAAACATGGCAGATATTTTTAATAGAATGTTAGCTAATCATGTCCTTCCAAAACAGATACTTTTCTTTAGTCACTTGATTTTGCCGTGGTTGAAATATTAAAATCATTCATTTAAATACGTATTCGCGCTTCAGCGTCATGAGTATTGTGGCAATCTAAAGCATACCTTAAGGAATTTATGTTGTGTCACTTGTTTATGACAACATTGATTTGTAAGCGAAATACATTTAAAAGAAACCATAAGATTGGACATATTAACTTTAAATAAGTAATATTGCCGTGCCTTGACATGCGCAGAAAATTTCAAGTGAGTACGTTATCAAACATGACCTATTATGTTTTTCTTTATAGGGCTAATTCATGAAAATATATTAATTTAAAGAAAGAAATGAAAGCGGTCATTGGGTTGGTTGAGCAAGATCCGACTGTTCTTTTGCAGGAAAGAGTGCCTGCGTTGAATAGTGAATTGTGGTACATTTTTTCTAAAAGAGTCGCATTTACGATGAATTAGTAAAATTATACTAGAGCCAGAAAACCTATATGGATAACTTATTGCATTTGCTTTGACGGCTTTCTGCAAACCTTAAGAAAATGACAAATACATGTAGATCTTCCTATTGATTTTTTATGTTTTCTAAATGTTTAACGGTTTCTTTTTCTAAATCTGTAAAAATAAGCAAATATATAAAGCAAATGAATGGTTGAAAGTTTCAAGACGTTTATAACGTTAATTACATAGAAATAAGAAAGTATTTTCATAACACCTCTGCCTTTGTTTCTATCTAATTTTGCAAATGTAAAACTCAATCAATTTAAAGGTTGAAAGTCATGGATTTCAAAGTATTTTTTTTTCTTTTTTAAAATTTCAATTGTGGGTCA
>CM037780.1:5205314-5225653 GCA_021229015.1 Solen grandis | reverse complement strand
TGTGAGCCCGGAATGGAGTCACAGCAGAAGTGTTTTCACCTTTCGGACCAGTCTGGTCGACCCTGTCCTTTTTTAATTAAAAATTTTCCCGAATGCCCCAAAAATTATGTTTTATCTGAAGTTTTTTTAAAAAAAAAGGGACTAAATTTATTTTAAAAGGGAAAATGATATTTGACCTACCAAAAATTTTCTAACTTAAGTAATAGGCTTATTATTTTTATAGTTCAGGAATCAGAAAAGTAATAAAAAAAAAAGTTATCAGATTTGAATCTCATTGAAATTGGAAATCCATACAAAAACAACTAAACTGGACTGGGGGACACGTGGACCAACCATTTCTAACCCCTAACTTTGTTCTTAAACAAAAAAGAAGTATGACTCGTGGTTATTCAAATTTTAATTTTAATTTCACGAAAAGATTAATATTTGAGCAAGACAGCTGATAAGACACAAAGATGTCTAAACAGGTGGTCGCTATTTGAGTCTCTTTGACCTCGGTTCTGGATCGTGTATCCTGTCAAATTTTCCCCGTTAGTAAAGTCATATAAAATATTAAAAATAGGTCGTAAAATCTTAAATTTTTCTCGACATTATATTTCGGGAAATTGCAATCAATCAATTTCGTTGAAACCTTATTAGTTAAAAATTTTTTATTTTTAAATTCATACAAACATGAAAGGTGCATAATATGCTAGTCCATAATTTGTGAAAAAAAGGTTTGAGTGAAACAATAGCTTAAAACTGTTTCCAGCAAAAATAAATATCAAAAGCAAAGAAACATATTTCGTGGACTAGGTTTTAGAAAAAAATGAGATCTATTAAAAAATAGTTTTGTGGGGATACATATTTTGATAAAGTCACAAAATTTTACCCCATAAATTTACAGTATACGTTTAATTTTCGGTAAATCTTTTATTCATTTCAATCAAATTTTTGATATGAAAAATTGTGTTTTACCAAAATTATGTGCATTTTAAAAAAAAATATTTAAAAGTATTTAAAATTTTCAGGGGGGTGGGGGTTTTTTTGCAACTAAAAAAGTATTACTTTTAAAAAGAAATAATTCGTTTTAAATTAACGAAAAAATGATCGACGTTTTTCTCGTACCTGGTACAGCTATCTAATCAATTCATATGGGGCTGATATACAAGAATAGTATTGTAAATTCCAGGACAAATGATTGTATTTTAGCGTCAAATAAAACATTCAAAATCAAAATTTTAAAAGGTTATAGCCGGGTGACTTATTGTTGTTTTTAAAATTGAACTTTAAAGGGGGGGAAAACTTTTAAGACAAATATATATAAAAATATTTCCCACCCTTTATAGAAATAACTCTCACGGTTATTATGTGACATTTATTTTTGTTTTTTATCTTTAATTATAATTAATAAACAAATTAAAATTTCAAGTCTTGGGATTTGAAATCAGTTTCAGAAAGTTGAAAACCCTTTTTAATATTGGCTCCGTTTACATATTGGTCAATTTTGCCACGATTTTGATTTTTCTGACACCGTTACATGGCAAACCTAGAAAGCCCCGGGGACTCGGGTGACAAGTTTAGATAACTTGACAACTCCCAAAAGGGAAGGAGGAAGATTTTCATCTAAAGTTGGTCAGGTCCCCACTGATATATGACACCCAAATTTAACGGGTGAAGTCAGCTGTCCCTTACCTGATAATTGTTTCTTGTCGATGTGTATCACTTATTTAAGAATGTTTTTCATATTAAATATTTCCGTCCAGGCCTATAAACAAAAAATGTATTTTCTATAGCAATTTTAGTACCATTACACTGCGGTTACAGAAAAAATAAAAGTAGAATCGACCTTCTAAAAATGCTGGGGGTTTTCCCTCGTAAAAAAAAAAAAAAAAAAAAATAAAAAAAAAAATAAAAAAAATATATAATTATATAATATGAAAAAAAAAAAACATTGAAAAACAAAATTCTGAAAGTGATTTTTTCCAGTTTTAGTAGCTAACGATAAAAATTCCAGATTATTTGAACCTTAAAATACCTCAGAAGTATAGTTTTTGGGATAGTAATAAATGCGGCAAGTCATAGCAAAGAGAACAAAAAAATGTATGGCGTTTCAATTTTAGATAAGAATGAAAACATAAATCCGAAGGGATAACAACCCACAGAATGGAAAGGAAGGTCCCCCGGGGCCTAACAGAAAAGCTAAACCTTGCTACATAAAACTATCACCCAACACTTTGAAAATTAAAAATTTAAAAAACATGGATTTGGGGATTATCGGTATTTCGACATGTAACTTTTAGCAACTAGTGGGGTTTTACAAATTATCAATAATGGTTTTTCACCTCAGTGGCAAAACTAAAAGCTAATCATTTTAACTTTACAAAATTTAAATAAAGGGAAAAACTTGATCACACTTAAAATCCCTTGTAAAAAGGGTTGAAACAAGTCTTTTGCGGACATAAAACAGTTATGTGACGATTGCTCTGCTTGTAACAGTATTTGTTAATGTTATGAAAAAATATTTTAAATTTCATAATTTCATCTCGAAAAAAGACCAGAAATTCATGGGGCAAATGTATTGTTTTCTTGCCTCAATCAAAAGAAAGGGCGTACATTCCTGAGTTCCTTTCTCTCATGTCTTCGAAATAGCCGCGTCGGTAGATCCTTTGAATACTTACCGACTGAAAGCTGTCAGAAAAAACACGAAATTTAGTACAAAGCCTAGTCAATTTTCCAAATTAAGGGGTTCGTTTCCAACAGTTTTTGAGATTGTGGATTAAGTTTGAAATTGTTTTCAGTCTGTCGGGTTTTTTAAATTTTGTTTACATCCGTAAAGGGGTATCCTTTCCTGGCTAATGCTGAAGGGTTTCAATTCAATACCAAGTCTCTACACTTTGTGGAACATATGACTTGAAAGCCACAAGGGGGAACTTTTTTCGCCCATTTTAAGTTATTTCAATAATCAAAGCGGGTGGGGGGGTAAAACTAAATTCGAGACTCTAATTTGTTCACCCAAACCTGGGTGGTCTTTTTGTCACGGTTACAAAAGAATCAGACAAAATAACATTGTGAAGGGGACCTCAGATCTCACGTCGATAAAGTAACATAAATTTGTGCAACTCTCCTCGGCAGGAGATAACAAAAAATACATCAATTCTCCCAACCAATGGGATCACGCTATTCTCGGAGCTGACACTTAATATAAAACACACCTGAAAATAAAAACGAGCAAAAAGTTACGATTTTCAATCGGTTAACTTTACTTTCACTTTAGCGTTCGCTGATTGGCATCGGCGAGGGTATATTACGGGGGCGGACGACATTTACCGTTTGTGTCTTTCCTTTAAAGGGGGTGACATTTTCTTTCAGGGGATTACGTAAGTTCTACCAATAGGGCTTTTACTGTAGACAGATAACCGCAAACATGAATAAAGTAACTGGACACAAGTAAGGGTTAACAATTTTAATCCCTGATTTTTTTTCTCACATTTTATTAACTATAATTTTATACGAAAATCCCAAATGGCATCACACTTAATTAAATTCTTTTTATGTAAGAGTGAAAAATGTATAAAGTATACTAATTCGCTTTATTTTTGTTCTCAGTTTAAAACAAAATTTTAGGAAAAATCATATCATATCTTGAAAACAATAATTTGATAATTTTTTGTAAAAATATTTTTTTTGATGGATGATATTTATATAAATATTCAATAGCCTATTCCAAATAAGACAGCTTTAAATTAAACTTAGACATGCATTTCAACACATATACAGAAAAATTAGGGGAACCAAATACGTATTATACATACAAATTGGTAGACATAGCTCATACAGTCACATATAAAGTTAGAGAGGAGGAGTCAGCCAGTCAGAAATATAGACGGACAAACATACAGACAAACAGATGGACGAACAGACATATAGACCGACGAACATACATACATAATACATACACATTTAGTTATATGCAAAAATACATACAAACATATACATTAAATATAGACGAAAAAATAGATATATAAAAAAACAACAACAGACGAACAAACAGATAGATACATACATATAAACACCAACACCATTGACATCGACGACTGACAGACGGACGGACGGGGATAGATAGATAGATAGATAGATAGATAGATAGATAGATATCAAGACCATTGGCATCAAAGACAAGCAGACAGACATACGGGTGGAGAGAAAGAGAGGGAGAGGGGCATTAACACCACTGACGTCATCAAGGACAGACAGACAGACAGACAGACAACAGACAGACGCAAGGGCTTTTTGATAGATAGATGTAAATAGAGATGATAGATAGATAGATAGATAATAGATAAAGATTAAAACCCACCTTCAAGCTGAAAGATTTCACGAAATCATAATCGAACATTTATCACTACATTTTATCCCTATGCGGCCGGAGAATACCCATCTAATTCTTTCGCCATAAAAGTTTAATTTTTTAAAAAGACTAGGGATAAAAAAAAACAATCTAGTTTTGTCATATTTTTTTAAAATATTCACTTTAAAAATGAACAACACTACATCGTATAATGCACACGTAAATTTATTTCTATAATAATAAACTTTTTTTTATAATTTTTCTTAGATTTTTATTAAATTTTTCGACAATGTTAAGGGGTTTTTTAATAAACGCCGTGTTTCCTTTCAATTACCTTAACTCTTTTTTCATAGAAGAATATTTAACAAATTTCACTTTATCAATCCTAATTTTTTATTATTAGGTACCAGTGATTAATCATTATATATTATTTCGTTATGCATAAGAGGTCAAATTCAATGTGAGGTGAACAGGGGACACTGTGAGTGGGGTTTATTCATAATAACGTGTTTTTTTTTAATGAATAAAAATCATCCAAAAATACAAATGCATCATTAGTCTCGATTTAAATAATTATGATGGTATGGATTATTTAGATTTAAGCAATTAGTTTTGGGGCGTCTGATGATTTGAATTGTATGCCCTGAAGTAAAGGTCGAAGGAAAAGCAAAGTTCGTTTTAAATCTTATTATTTGAAAATAAAATGATTGACATCAAATTAAAATATTGTTGTATATTAAATAAAAAAATATGTATCAAGTAGATAGTTACGCAGACTGGTTTTTGAACGGGCGGAAAATAGAATTCCTTTTCAAATTCAGTAATTTTTAAAACTAAGAAGGAAATAAGTAGAAAAGTTAATATTTCAAATGGATAGCAATTAAGCAAAATAATCTTTTATATGGTTCACTTTGGTTACATGCACACACCACATACACAATTTTTGTCTTTCATACAGTATTGAACTGTTTTAGGGGGAGGGGGGAGCAAAACTTTTGGGAATTTAAAACGGGTAAAGTATTGACTAAAATGAAAGTACAGAACGTATTTTAGGGTCAGCTTTTATAAAAAACAGGATTAACACTGTTCAGAGGGTTAATTATTATCAAAAGCCGGGCTAGTCGTGTCCTATAATTCGGGAAAATTTTCTACCACCGGGCGCTTCAAACATAAAAGAACAGACCCCCCCCCTCGTGCTTTAAAAAACTTTATCAGATTTAAAAAAGGGAATTCATTTAAATTCCCCCAAAATACTTAGCGCTTAGAATACTTTTAAATACTTTAAAGTGAATTTCATTACTTTTATTTCTCTTTAACGATACTGAACTATTTTATTTTCTTGATTAATATTGCATTTGATAAGGTTAAAATTCATGCAACAAGTCATGACTTGAATATTTCTTAAATAGGAAATGATGGAATCGTACTAGTATTATTTAAAAATTTTTATGTAATACTTATTTTAAGTATTTTTTTGGAATTTGAACCCGAACATGTAATTTTCAAAAATAAATAAATAAATAAAAAAAAAAAATGAAATTTATGTAAGAAGGATTTGGGCCTACAAACCTTTTCCCCGGGGTTCCTCTAGCGACTTTTCGGCCCAGAACGTAAAACGTTGCTATAATTTCGCATCATATAAAAATAGTAAATTTGCTTCTTATAATTTTTAAACTTAAGATATGATACAAAATAAACATTTATGTGGTGGGGTAGTTCAGCTTCGTAAGTCAGGGAAAACAACAACAACAACAACAACAACAAAAACAACAAAAACCCCCCCCCCCCCAAAAAAAAAAAAAAAAAAAAAAAAAAAAAACAACAACAAAAAACAACAACAAAAAAAAAAAAAAACAAAACAGAAAAAAAAAAGTGTGGGATATCTTTTTGTACAGTTTTATTATCAAAATTATTTATGAAACATGTATAGCACAAGTTTAGGATATTATATTTCTCCGTAAAAATTTCTTAAAATTTGCCCGGGGTATTTTTTAGTTTGTTTTTTGGTTTGGTTTAACGTCCCTCACAGTATTTAGTATTTGGAGACGAGTACTTGAGACAGAAAGTGCGCAGAAACACGCCGTAAAAATGGGGCATGATACCACACCTAGTAAATTATCCTGCCCGGCCAACCAGCCTGAAACTACCCTTATATGCTGACCCCAAGCAAGGGACATAACGTCCCATTTTGGTATGTCCGGCCGGGATCAAACCCAGACCTCCGCTCCCGAGAAAACAATATTTTCCATAATAACGACGATGGATTTTCTTTTTAGTTTGCCTTATAAACACATGTCCATAATTTTTAAAATAAAAATTTTATTACAAATTTTGCATTTTTTTTTAAAAAAACTTCACAAAAATCACAGTATAAATAATAATAATTTAAATTATCATTTGTTAAATTTTAAATTAAACCATGAATAAAGACCAATAAATGTTCACGTAACCAATTTTAGATGTCTATATCTCCCCCAAAAAAATCGATGACATGGAAAAAAAAGGACACATCCCCCAGATAGTTGATCGTCACTGAACACCTGTTCTTTCATGGAAAAACCTCACAAGAACGTAACGACATCCCTTTTTTGACTTTTAAAATGTGTGGGGACGGTGAAACGGGGTTTTGTTCTTTAATAACTCCCCCGATCTGGGGGGCCAGACAACGTACCGAGACACAACAGCCTAAAAAGGGTCCGTGATAAATCTATTTACACAGATTAATGGTTCTTCAAAAATCGCTTGGAAATCTTCATTGTGGAGAACCGCACCACGGGTAAAAAAACACATTTTCCCAAAAAGTCTCCTTGAAAGTACATCCGTAAGATTTAAAAAAAAATCGAAGAAAAATAAAAAGAGATGCCCCCGAAAAAAAAGAGAACGCGTATTTTGTATTCAAATTTTAAGATGATACTCGATGGGTAATTACATGAATTATCAAATGAGTAGACTACCCTATTCTTTTGAATATTTGTTTTGACTGGAAGAAATGAGGTAGAACCAAAGTTCTTTGTCCCAGGGTTTTTTCGCACACATAAACCTCGGGTCCGAAACCCCCACTGCCGGGCTCTCAACCGCGGAGGGTTGAAGCTAAAATATTTAATCCAAAGATTTTGAACGTTTCCTTTAACAAATTTGATCTTTTTTTTCATTTAAACTCTGTGGGCACCCAGTTGGAGCATACGTTCCTAGACAAATTAAGACATTTCGAGCCTATGTAAGGCAAAGGGTTTTTCTCGAATTAAGCATTTAACCAAATGAACCAAATAAAAGAGAAATAGAAACCGTGCAATGAAAAGTTTTTGGGTTTCCTTTTCAGTCGAAAATCACAATTATTAAACACCCATTCAAAAAGCTGGAAATAATTAACTTAAATCTTTTTAAATCCCCTCAGAAGCATGAAAAATCTGATACCGGGTCACACCAGTATAACTTCACAGTATCAATCCGAAAAATTATAAATGCATGCATAAAAAAATTAAATAGGTGCACATATTCATTTCATTTTCGGACATACAAATTTAATTTCAGTCCATAAACGGATAAAAGAGCGAAAACAAATTTGGTTTACTAGATCAGGGGCCCTTAAAGTCAGAGCAAATATATCGGAAATATAAGAATAGGTGTGTAATATTTAGTGGATTTATTTACCTTTAGTCTTGAAATGCATGTTGAAAAAAACAACAACAACAAAAAAAAAAACACAAAAAAAACAACGAACCTCGAGAGTGAAAGGCTCGGGTTCGGTGGGTGGGGTAAGAATTTATTTTTATGATCTCCCGAGGCGCAAAGATCCGGTCTTTCCCAAAACCTTCCAGCTGGTTGGCGATTATAACAGATCTCCCAGTAAGATTCAAACCCACATTCTTCCTGTCAGCAGTCATGTACTTTATAAGTGCACCACAGCGCCGCTTTTTTGTGCCACTCATTTTCTAATGATGTGAATTTTTTAAAAAGGAAAGATTAACTAATTAAACCAAAGTCTATACAAATATTTTACACTTGCCTGAGTGTACTTTTTAATCTAATTGTCTAATGTGATGAGTTTATAGCAAAGCGTCTTCGTTAAATAACATTTATCTTAAAAGTCAGTATCATAAGGGAAAGAAGAAAGTCGTGAAGAATTCCTCTCTACTGTGCATGTTCAATAAGCGTGGGCCATAAATTGAGGAATGACCGCTGCAGCGAATGTCGTTAAACAGGCACTAAACTGAATCCAGGCAATGAGCAAAGTCAACTCTACAGTGGTCTGCTTTTTTATTAACTTTAAACAGCAAAAACAAATAAATTGATGTCTACTCTGAAAGAAATAACAATGCAATAAATGATTGCACCACTTTTAAGCCTTACAAATTACCTCGGTACCAGGAAAACAGCGCATGTAATTAAGCGTTTGAATTATGTCCCAAATCTCAACTGTTTCTTAACAGTCAGTGTCGGCAAACGCTTTAAATTCTCAAACAAGCTTTTCATTGACTTTATGACGAGGATTAATTTTAGAGCTCTTGTCATTCGTTGCGTAAGTATTTGATCTAGGTGGTGATTTGGAGAAATGAAGTGGGGAGCTAAGTAACAACCGATGGCAAAAGATAAATATCCGTATAAACCTAAGTTGTTCCCGGAGATTAGCCGAAGGTTTAGCTTTGCTCTGACTTTATTAAAACTGCTCGGGGTTGATTTAGTTCATTCTGAAGTTCGGACGTGCACATTTCATAGTTTCAAACAAATGTAGTTCATAACTTGTGAACATATGCGCTTTCTTGTTCCTCATTTATCTTACTTTGCACGGGTTATGGTTTTCCCGATGACGACCTTAAGTTGTATTGTTAAAAACAAAAATTTAATTTTCAATTTTGTAGAATTAATTTAAATTGATAAATGTGAGAAGACTGGCAGATGTAAAGCTCGGTCTACTTTAGCAGGATACAGCACTTCAGCTGCGAGTGAGTGATAGAGACCCGAGGGCGGGGCTTAGTTTGACGGCTTGGTTTTCGTCTGCTTTTTTAAATATTGAATAAAAAAGGTAGATAACACGGTTAAAATGTCAAATATATGGGATGGTAAAGACACGTCACGAGCAAATCTTTTGTATTTAGATTTGAAAGCCGGCGTGAGAAAATTTTTAAACTTGGAAAAATGAAATATTGTAACATATTTCCTTGTAAAGTAATTCTAATTTCCGTTATGTTTTTAATTAACAATAATATTTATCGTTATTTGCTACATTGCATGTTTTCACTTTCAATTAGTAAAGACTAAACAGCGGTTAATTTCTCCATTAGATATTGCCGTTTGTGCGTAAAATATAGGGTACTTAGGATTTTGATATTACGACATGGATAGACACGTGATGCATTATCTCTATTTTGCCGCACCGAAAAAATATTCCGTACATACTTGATGATGTTCATTGTGTTTGAAAAATAAAGTGACTTTGATATATAAAGTTTAACCCAGGGTTTCAACAGTGTAAAGTCGATGAGTTTAAATGCCTTGTGTACCTATTTGTTGACGAAAAATGGCTTTGCTTTTGCTTTTTATCATCACACGACCAGCCTGACACGTCTGTAATCTTCAGCTATCGTCTGCTAGGTATTTACCTTTTAACATCCTGACGGCGTTTATAACTCCTGCGTACTTCCGGACTTCAAGCACAGCATTGCTTTGTTTATCCAGGACTTTCGGCAGACGACACGGAGGCTGTTTTGACCTCTCTACTCGTCAAAGTGAATCAAAAAGAGCAGACGATAATGCAAGGTGAAAAACGCCTCTGTGGCAATTCCAATCTCTTCACTAAGGAAATTAAACAAATTGTTTTATGTTTTCACCTGTCCCTTAATGAGACGACACAGATATGCAGCAATTTAATTAGTCGAGAAAAAAAAAGTGAATTGGATTCGGTCTAACTCTGAGACGACTAGATAAATCAGGAACGCGTACCGGATAGCGGTCATTCCGAATGAGAGAAACTTCCTTACTTTTTTAAAATGTTGACGTGTTTTCTTTGGATGACTTAAGTATTATTGATTAAATGATAATTGCTTCTAGATTTTATTGCTTATAAAAGGCCGCGAGACAGGTGATTTTGCGAGCTCTGGTAACACGTTACTTCCGGTTGAGAGAGCAATGGCCATAATTTCTGTAGAATGATACAAAGTCTGTGATTATCTGTAAGAGTTACCGGAAATTGTTTGAAATAATTTGCAAACGCATTACCTCGTGCCATGAATTATTTATGTATTTCTAGCGTCTTGTTTCAACACTTAACCACTTTTATCAAAGTGTACGAAGCTCGCATGCTAGATAAAAGCACTATCATCGCCAAAGTGACACGCGGGTTTGTCGATGAAACCGACAGTAATACGATTCCATTGAATAAAGAATGCATGAAAAGACGTTATTCTTAACTCTTCTACTTGTAAACAGACGAACATAGACATCATGTTAGCGCACTAGTCTTAACCGGATCAGCATGGGAACCATTCTATACATGACCAGGATTGTTATTTTAATTGTGAAAAAGACAATAAATGATGAGTAACAAAAGATCGAAACCGATACTCTTCCTCCTTAAAATTTTACCTCCGTTTACTCTCTTTGGGCATAATTTTGCGCAAGACGTGAAATTGGCCATATAGCTACTAAACATGCAAATTCGGAGTGTAGGTTAAATCCAGCTGTGCTAATAACTAAGAAACAGTCACGATCATTCGGCAATCACATATTGATTTCTTATCGATTACAGCAACATTTTCAAAGTCAAACTTTCCTTTGTAAATGCGTGTAATAAATTGTTATAGATTCGCCAATGTTTTAAATGATGGGCAGTTTTCAAATCCAGCGTATTCAGATTGAAATTGTTTCGTTTAACCGTTTTATACATTTGGTATGACATTAAAATACTCTTGTTTAAACCATTTGCTAATGTTCGAATTACTTTTCCTTTTGCGAAACATATTACTTTATTAGATATAGATATTGTCCAGCAGTATGATTTATTTTTTTCTTTTATCATTCAATAACTTTGTGAATCTTGCGTTCTTCTCTAATATCTATTTCCATTTCGCCTAGAAGGGACGCGGACATTTATTTAAAGGACTAGGATTAATCATCTTTGGAAATATGAACAAGAGAGAGAGAGAGAGAGAGAGAGAGAGAGAGAGAGATGCTTTTATATAAATATGAACACACTTCTTTATCAAAGCGTCTATTTGGTACGTGTTACAACAGCACAAGGGGTCTAAATTTTGTAACACTTGGATAAAAGGAAATTATAACTCCATAATAACGGTATATGAAAAGTTAATAGCATAGTTATAATACAAAAGTCAGGAGACGAGTGTGGGAGAAAAGGACAATTTTACAAACAAAACATATGAAAAATTAAACAGCCAAAAGGACCCGTTTGAGTCAACCTCGGATTGCAATATAATATAAACTCGTGTGTACATACGCCGTTGTAAGCGCCGATCAAAAGGTTATTCAAACACAGAGCGACAAAGTAACAGTCAAGAGTTACGCTGCTGGTCTTTGGTCTAATCAGACCCCTTATAATCAGCAGTATATTAACATTATAAGCTTTTTCCAAATCATCCCACGGTGAAAGGCGAACTGATAATTAACATTTTGGGTGGAACCGCTGCGCAACCCGCAGGGACGCTTTGCGCATGCGCTGACCAAAAACACCTCTTGCAGAAATAAGCACTCTATGACACTTGTCGCAAAAGGGTGAATAACTACATAGACAAGTATATATTTGTCCAGTGAACTATCAATTGCTTTAATTGACCCGCATTGTAAGTGCATGCACATAAATGCTTAACTTAGACTTAAAAGGCCAGTAGATTTAGCTAAGTTTACCGGTGTCCCGCAACATCGAGACTCTTCAATTATGCATGTGTCTGTCGCATAAGTTGTGAGAACCGATAATGCAGCTCATTTGTAGTTAAATATCGCAAAAGATCGCAGTATCGCGATAGATCGGCACGAAGATGTCATCAAATTAGAAAATGATTTCTGGCATACCAAACTGGTGTTAAGACTGTTAAGAATTTAAGATTAGCTATTGAGAATATCAATTTAGTCACGTGGTATTTGATGTAATAGTGAAAATGCGGGTAGGGTCTTAAGCAGGATAGGGATGAATAAGGGGTGTCCTGTGGTGTCAGTGTTAAATAAGGGTTTACAGTTAGGGATTCTTTAGGGATGACCACCTATGTTGAAACACCTTGATACAAATCTAACAAATTATGGTGACAATTTGCTAGACACTCCTATGTGAAATGACTTGGTGTTAGGTTTGAAACCTATCCCTTTCAGATGATGTTGCTCCCATGTATTTGTGTGGGAGGATGGATGCGTAAGAATGGAAAAAAATAGTAGTAGTATAGTATTAGGATTGCATAATACACAGTATTATATTGCAATACATAATTCATGTGTCATTGTGTTATAATGAATTTTAAAATAACTGGCGACCATGGACATGAATGCACACCTTGTTCAATATTGCACAATAATACACCTTAATAGCGTTTTCACAAATAACATGATAGCCTTATAGTAGTACAAGTAAGATGTAGAGGTGTGAAGAAACTGGGGACAAAATAAAATATTCAAAAATTAAAGAAAAAAATAGAAGATCTTGAAAATAGATATAGACATATATACATAATTATATAGTATTTCTGCGTGACAAAACGCCCCACAAATAATTCACAAATAACACACAACTGATGTACAATAAATCAACAAATATTACAGAAATAATACACAATCAATATGCCACAAGAGGACAATAAACAACCACGGCTGCGTTGCACAATGACATAAAATTGACAGAATTTTCAGTTAATGAAAATGAAATCGAGATAATTTAATAATTGTGCTGTATTACCTAACAGGTCGAATTTTGATGGACATCCCGTGCAAAGTGTGTCAAGATCACTCCTCGGGCAAACACTACGGTATATATGCCTGTGATGGGTAAGTAATACCAGATTATAATAAAAAATAATTTTTGGTAGAAATCTTCGAAAATCACATAATGCGAGTTTTCTGTTGTTTTTTTTTTTTAAAGATGTATGACTATTAACATATATTGTGGATCAATATTATCTTTACATGCTTACATGGTTTGCTTTAATAATTTAATTTATATAGACTTTTATAGTTTAAGACGATGTACAATTTCAATGAATGATTCTTAAATTTGCTTCAAAAACTTTACATTTATATGCTCAATTTTTCAATTGATTGTAAAAAGAAAATCGTTATCTTAGTTTAAATTAAATTGATAAAAATGGTTTCTTCTTTTGTTTACTTACATTTGGAAAATAAAATATGGAAACGAATTCCATTAACACGCAAATTTTGTATCTTTTGCAGGTGCGCCGGATTTTTCAAGGTAAATATGTTATTAATTGCATTCCATTTAAATTCGTCCTACCCTAGACATTCCCACAGGGTTATAAAATTTGATCGAATTATCGAAAATCACGACAATTAAATAAACAAATAAATATGAGTGAAATTTCATGAAACGTTAGTCAATTTTGTATTTACGCTATTTTAAACTTCACATATAAAGTACAGTGTAGTTCACGCTACTTTACTTCCATTTCAGAGGTCCATCCGCCGCAACCGCCAATACATCTGCAAGTCCCGCGGTCAGAATAGCTGCCCGGTCGACAAAACACATCGTAACCAGTGTCGAGCATGTCGCCTCAACAAGTGCGTCGAGGCCGGGATGAACAAAGATGGTAAGGCTCCATAAATACTTCTCAAAATTTATTCCGCAATACATGTACAGACATCTCATTTGTAATGCATGTTTTTGCGATTCCAAATTTAGTTCTTTAAAATGGAATCGTAGGTTTCTTGAATTCAAGTAATCGGTAAACTTTCGATCTGAATGTGTACCCTGTACCCCATGAATATCCATGTGCAAATTTATAACTTGATGAATATTAATTGACTGAACTTTAAATATGAATATGAAATGAGTTTTTCTTTGCCATACAGACTATGCATAAAATGAGCTACAATAGTGTATGGACATACAACAGAGAAGACCCTGATCCTATATGTGCTGTCTGATCAGGGTCTGCTCTGTTAGCCAATGTGTCAAAATGAGTCTGTAAAGATATAAAGTAAAAGGTTAAAATAAAAGATGCGTAAAATATGATTTAACAAACAATGAAATTATAATAATCATTATTATGGAATTTTACTATTGTATTAACGTACAATTGATTTCTAACGGACCATATAAGCAAGTTTAAAACAGAGTTCACGCATTATTGTGCTGAACAATTTTTCCCGACGTAATAGTTTTTGTGAACGTGAATTAATCTGCGCTGTGAGCGATTTAAAAAATGCAAGATGGATAAGAAGTTCAATGTAATTAGTCATATACATGTGTTCGAGCGGTTTGGACAAAAAACCAGTCCGAGTGCATTCCTAGTGAAAGGAACGCTCCGACCCTAGAGTACTCAATATGTTGTGTGTTAACGCCCCTTCGTAATAGAAACGAAGATGGAGAAAGGCGCAAAGTTTTGTGAAATTTTGTTTTCATCGGAAGGGCAGCGTTCTCTGACATCGGCATTCGACTGTCAAAGAAACGCACGCCGAACTCAAGAAAATGCTGTATTTATAGGCGTACAACATATTAAAGTCAAATTGCTTTTGATTCTTTATGCAAAGATGGAGTCAAGTACACTGGATTGTATGATATTTAAAAGGCATAAAGCTATATTGGGATATCATTGTGGACGCCATTGTGTTTGAGATATTACTTGTTTGTTCGTACCCACAGCAATTCGTCCCACCACAGTTTCGTATCAATAGGCAACCTTAAACTGTTTTTACCGTTTGTCGAATAACATATACGGTAATTAAAAGGTAAATTCGACTTGGTTTTAATAGGGTCGGCATAATAAATAAAGGGGTCAGTCGTTATTTTACTCATTGGTTTGAGATGAGTTTTTGTTTAAACACGAGCTCCGGTCTGTTAGGAGAAGAATTGATCTTCACCAAACGAACTCTTGTGATGTATATATGTATTTCAAACTCCTAATTAATTGCATTTCCATTAGAGAGAAATGAGCATTGTCGGAGTGTCATTATTTCCGACAAATAAATCATATCCAAAGTCTCGACTTTTAATTCCGGTGTATTGAAAATGTAACAAGGTGAAAAAGATCAAGTCGATCTGCCTGCTTTCACTATAGCAAAAATGGTTGGTTCTCGGGCCCATTCATCTGCATGAAAAGGCTTACTTTCAAACCCATTTTTGTCAATCAATTGTCGGACAAAAATCACAAAGTCATGCAATTTATTTGCTATATTATCTTATATTGTGGGTCCAAATTGAAATTATCTATGCAGAAAAATTGATTTTATTGTATTTCCAGCGACGCAATATTTTGTCGATGCAGTGTGCGTGCATTCAAGAATCAAACGTTGCTTTCATTTGTTTAAATTTATGGCCTTATTTAAATCATACTTTAATAATCGTATTGTTAACCGATATCGTCTTTCAATATTTGTTACAACATGATTCAAAGGAGCCTTTTTAAAGTCTTTTCAATATTTGACAAACAGACAAACGGTGATAAAATCTCGCAATGCCGCAATCTTAAATCTTGATGGGATATATTCGTCAATTATCGTTCGCGTATATTGCCCCTTACTTTCATATCAAGAAACAATGAATGTGAATAATACAGTTTAAATTTTTGAACTAATTGGGAAACGTCATTTTAATACTTGGATTGATTTTGTGATCTTGTAAAACTTCTTTTGTACTTTTAATTTGACACCTGCTATGTGAAATCGAGGGGAAAACTTTGGGCATTTGTGTTTTGATATATGCGTTTCCCCAAAATTTTAAACTTGAGGACAAAAGCCCTGCATAAACCTTGATTGATGCACCTTTTATAGGCTTAGGGGGAAAATATCACACGCAAAAACCGGGGAAAAAAAATACAGACCGGGGGACAATAAAAAAAAAGCAATACCACATTTATCTAAATCATAAGCTGGTAAATTATTTTTTGTAAATAAAAATATTAAGGAAAAAACTTTGAATATGGTCGCTGTATAAAATATAAATATATGAGAACAGCAATTTGTTTATTTTTTAGACATAAACATTTTTTTAAAACTTTAAAATAAATATGAAAAACATAATAAATCATTCTTTTTACAATGCATTTTTATTTGTTCATTCTGTCAGGTGTTTATCATATTATCTACAGTATATTTTACCCCAACAGCCGTGCACACGAGCGAGGACCACGTAACTCACAATCCCCGCCGGGGGCCATGATTGAAGGAAACCACGAGCTGAATCCCTTTTAGCCCATCGCCTTTCCAAGCCCTTTACATGCCGGTTTTACACTTTGGGCGTCTGAACGACGGGATCACGGTCCGCAGTGGACCCTCCATCCTAAACCCCTACACCATACACGCCCTTGACCCCACCTACCCCAAACCCCCCCGGGGGGCTGACTCCAACCCACACCTAAGGAATTTATCCCTAGATAATGCATAAATACCCGCACTATTATTTTTTTTTATTTAAAAGGGGTTTTGACTTTCAAAGTTTAAATTCTAGGATCAAAAAACCGAGTATTATAAAATAAATGGAAATGCTTGAAAAAACAAAAAAAAGAAATGATATAAATCCTCTTTTAAAATTATAGAAAATATTTCTTGACAACAAAAAAAATAAAATATAAAACTTGTATTTCCTAATAAAGACGACATCCTCACGTGCTGCTGTATTTTTCAGTATCCCACGGCTGATCCAGTCCACTTCAGTAACCCGGAAGCGGTATGCGGGGCCGCGGCGCGACTTCTTTTCATGACATAAAGTGGACGAAGAACGGCCGCGTTCCTCAGCCTGCCTTACCGTGACCAGGTGACACTGCTCGGGGGTCGTGGCGGGAACTGTTTGTGTTGGGTGCCGCACAATTCCAAATGCCCTGAACCTTCAACCCTGCTTACTGCCGCAGGTGGGCCCTTTTTTGGGTTGAATATGATGATGGTATTCCCCAGTCTCCCCCCTTTTTGTCTCTTTCCCCCACTTTCCTCCCTCAATTTCTAAAAATAAATGATGCTAAATTTTGAAGCTACAAGAAATAAAAAGAAAAAAAATCATTATAAACAATATACTATTTTATTCTATGACTGACGAATATACTTAAAAAACATTAACCTTTATAGAAATTAATAATTGAATAACTGCAAACCATTTAATATATGTATAACGCCCCCCCCCCCCCCCCCACACACACACAAAGGCGGATGTAAGAGTAATAAAACGTACCACGTATTAAAAAAAAATTGGACGTTAAAATGTAAAAAAATACAATTATTCCTATAGTAAGTAATTAGTATGCTAAAAAATATATACCAGGGGGTCGATTTTTTTTCGTGCCATTATTTTCATCACGCATCGGGTAAAATTACGGACTACATTTAAGTTTAAAACCATAAATGATCAATTTTCTCCCCGATGATAACAAAAAATCATGCTTTTTAAATATTTTTATTTTCCCTTTGAATTTGCTCGAAATTTTTACACGCTCACATACCGGTTTAGAAATTTCACCCAAACCCCGGTTTTCCGTTTTTAAATACACTAAGGTTACACTTTCAATTACAAAAGGAAACCGACCCTCTCTCCACTCTTAAGTTCTCTATATGAAAGCTCTCCAACGACCGTATTACTTCATATTCAAACAAAGACAGGTACCTTTTAAAAGCAAAACAAACCTCAATTTAAGCGTAATATGCTTTTCTTCTTCAGAATTTGCATGCATTTCCCGGATGCACAAGTGTGAAAATATTCACAAACATAATTTAGATAAATAGTTGTTTTTTGATAACATCACAAGGAAAAATTTTACATTTGATTATGTTTATTTCTCTTTTTTTTTTAAATTTTTATTAATTTCTTTATTTTTTTCAAGAATGCTGAAAAACAGCTATATTGTATGCGAAAAAAAAATCCCATTTTTATTTCCTATTGATCGACTCCAGTGAGTCCTAGGCCTTAAACTAAACTTGTTTTTCTAAAGTTCTCACAGAAACGTTTTAACTTCTAAAAGAGCCGAGGAAAATTTACATTACCACTATTTTCCTTTGCAAACGCCCCTTTTCAATGAGTTCCTTCCTCATCAAACTGCCTTCTTGACTTGGCACAATAAAAAAGCAAATAAACTTCCCCGGGGGTTTTAAATGCAATTTAAATTTTCCGAGTATTAAAAATTAGATACGCAAATAAACATAAAAATACAAAAAAAAACAACAAAACATCAAAGTTGAATGACATTTTGAGTAATTTTGTAAAACCTAATATTTGCCTTTTAATTAAAATTCTTTATGAGGACAAATGGTGTTTTTATCGTTTCAATTTAACTATATTTTATAATTTGAATTATATCATTCTCATATTATCACTTATTTTTAAAAAATACTATTATTACATTAACCCCCATTACATTACACATATTTCAGTATTGTTATCATATATCATTTTTATTATATTTCCATTGCATTTTTATAAAATGTATTATTACTACTAATATTCATATACTATAATTATTATCATCCAGGGCGGGCGGGAGAACGCCCCCCAAGAAAAGTAAACATCAACGAGATCCGTGCTGTGCACGAGATCATAGCCAATTCAAGAGTCTTAAGTTGACGCCCCAGAAATCATGCTTAAAGGCATGTCCCTTTAAAACAGGTAAGTCGGCTACTAATGTTACAATATTTTCTTTTTTTTTCAATATTCATTTCAATTATATTTGATTAGTTTCTTGACTTTTTTCATTGACGAAATACCTTCGATGCAGTGAAGAAAGTATTTTTTTTGGGAAAAAAAAACAACAAAAAACAATAACCCAAAACAACAACAACAACATTATAAAAGAAATATCCTTATGTTTTTTTCTATTTTAACTAGTCTTTGAAAAAAGAAACAAAACTTTTTTTAAACCCCTGCCTTGAGTGGACAGTCAAAGGTACAAAAAGATGTGGCCGTAAGCCCCAGGGGCTTCTAAATAGAAGTTAATTTAACCTATAGTTTGGGATTTTTAAAGCCGACCCCCAAAAAAAAAATTGCTTTTAATAAACACGCCAAAAAGGGTTTCAAAATTTAATGTTTTGTTATTTTTTCTTCGTTTTTCAAAGTACAAACCTCTCAGAGGCAAATCTCTGCGAGATTTTCAAACGTGGCTCCCTGCAAGACCAAGCACAGATGCCCTTGAGCAAATACACCCAGACTACCTACCCCCCCAGCCATTCAGATTCGGAAAACTTCTGTTTTTGTTGCCCACCCTAAATCTGAAGTGGCGCACTATCGAGGAACTCTTCTTTGGAAGAAAATCGGAAGCATCCCGATTGAGGATTACGGGTTTGACATTTTTAAAATCAACGACTTTTGACGTGCAGCTTGTAATTATCGAGGAAAATCCCCCTAGTACATCGTCTCAAATGATTTAAAATCATTAGACGGTAAAAAATACACGTGCAAACGAGACCATTCAAAATTTACACGGCTATTTCACCCCCCCCCGGCGAGGTTATATTAGACATTTAAAAAACTATGCGCATCGCCCCGAAGCAGTTAGATTGTGCAACTTGAAGGGGTTTAATATCGAATCCGCCCTAGATGAACAACTGTTAAATTTAAAACGGTTCTGTGTTTCCCATATCAGTGGACAGACCCGGAAAGCTGCAAGTACTCATTCCCGGGAGGAATTATGTTGTTTTTTTTATATTTTGTGTGCTTTTGTTGCATTCTTTGTTTCACATTTTTCACGGTATACTTAAATGTATTGTAAATGCAAAAGTTTAATTAAAAATTTATATATGGAGACATTCATTTTTGTTTGTTATCAAAATAATAACAATAAAAAAGTAATTTTTTCGGGACTTCACTTTAAAAATTTTTAAATGATCTAAATACTTCACAGAATTGGGAAAACAAAAAAAA
>CM037780.1:5155214-5205214 GCA_021229015.1 Solen grandis | reverse complement strand
CTGGACATATCTTCCTAGTGATCCAGCTAATGAAAAAGAAACATTTCATTCATGATACAGTGTGCTATAGATTCTCGATTTTACTGAGAGCTGTATCAACAATCCTGAAAACATGCACTGGTACAGTAAAACCTCACTCTGCGACCAACTCATTATCACGACCAACTCAATATTACAGGCACATTTTGTCGGACCCGAATTTTTCTCTATATATTTCAATGGTCGCTCACCTCATTAAAGCGGGCAACTCAAAATTTCGTAAAAAGACCACTAAAATCGGACCAAATCGTAAAATTAGTCTTCTTTTGACCTCAATAATGCGAACGATGGTCCTGTGAAGAAGTTGATTCAAGTTGTCATTTTACAACATCTGGTTTCCGGTACAGGTGAAGTTCGCACATGCCGTAATTCTGATGTTTTGATAACACGGTAGATAAGATTCGATGGAGAGTGAAAACAATGGGTGAGATGGGTAATATTACGTAACAGAGAGTAATCTTGGGATTTACGGATGTATTTCCTGTCGAGTATTTGTTATATGTCCAGATGAGCTGCCCCTGATTAGCAGTAACAATCACAGTGACGCGTTTCGATTGACTAAAGTTTTGACAGTCGTTAATTGGCACGAAGACATTCCACGAAAACTTGACTAAAATAGAATAAGATATCCCGTCATATTAGTCAATCAATCACTTTCATAACTACTTTCCAAAGACTTTGATTTAAAACTGAAATCAAACGTTAAGATCTTTAAATTCAAAAGAAATTGTCTTGAATCAAAACAGCACGGGGAAAAGTGGAGGCAACTGGATAATTAGAAAAAGCTTATTACTACAACAATTGAATAAGCAATCACTTTGATAATTATAGGAAAATAAAAGAAATTTAAAATGGGTAGACTTTTAATCGGCATGATATGACCATAGATTTTAATTTTAAATGTGAAAAAAAAAAGTTTTATAAAAATAATCAGGATTATATTTCATAACAAAACTTTTTAAAAACATTAAATTGATTCAAGAGATATTATTTTCATCTATCAAATTAAAACAAGTATTGAATTTGATCAACATTGGAATGAAATATTCATGAAAAGTCCAAACTCAATAATGAGACCAACTCGATAATAACACCACTTTCAGATGGACCCAATAGTGGTCTCATTATCGAGGTTTTACTGTAGTGTGTTTTTTTATTTCTAGGGAAATAGTCAAAGGGCCTATCAAAGGAAGGGGGTGGAAAAATGGCATCTTAAAGGCCAAAAAGGGGAAATATGGCAGTATGTGACATCAGAAATCTGTTATGTTACCCATATGATATTGTTTTATAACCCATTTAATACTATTTTTACCAATTTGATGTTTAGCAAGTGGCACCTGAGACAATATGACACAAAAACAACTCAGCAATGTTGCAAACTTATTAGTTTCCTTTTTATGGAAACCTTTGCTTGAAACAGGGGAAAATATATATGATTTTGTAAAGGGATTGGTGCCCAATATCGGCCCCAAAATATCACGGACAGATGAGCTTTAAGGACTACTATCAGACCCAACTAAAAGATCATTAATTTCATAATTTTTCCTTTTAGAAAATTCACACTACCGAGAATTAAAGGGACTGCCCCCCAGGTGATAAAAAAAAATAAAAAATTAACTTCTTATTTCAAGAAAATCAACGTTATTATTGTATTTGAGGCATTGAATTTTGATCATTGATAGCTTACATTGCATGAAATCCCCAGATATTGCCATTTTCGCAGTTTTTTCCAACACAAATTTAAATGCGTTACAAACGCATATAAGTTTTAAAAAAAAATCTGAAAAACCATGTGACATCGCAAGTGCCCGTTCGCACATGCGCATTTAAATTTCTGACGACAGCAGTTTAATACTTTGAAATGATTTGGCCACAGCTAAGAGATTTAACCTTTATGTAGACATTGATCAGTATTGATGTCACTATGATTGAAATCTAGATGTATTGTAGCAGGTATTTGGTGATAAATCAATAGGCAAGAAGACATGTGGCTAGGTAGCTTAGTTGGTAGAGTGCAGGAATTCCTGAGGCCCTGGGTTCTATTCCCGATCTTGCCATAAATTTTTTCACCACCTGTTACAGTATATCATAACTACTTACCTCTTCGACAGTTGACGCTGAAGACTCCAACATTTTGTTTACATTGCATTATCTATCACATGACCTATATGAAGTGCCCATATAACGAAATCCAAGTTCTATTTATAATTAGGAAACTCCCTAATTGGGTAAGACTGGAAACAATTTTATATGCTAATAATTCGAAAATCAGTTCATTTCTGACTGATGGTAGACTTAATAACAAAATTAATAACATTTACGTCCGAAATTTGTGTTTACATATTTTAAAGGTCATTTTGAGAGCAAATGGGAGGCAGTCCCTTAACACTGTCAGCTCCTGTCATGTTTACCTATCGCTTCCATCAAGTGTTTCATCCGGTTCTCTGGATACGGGTCAAATTCCGTCTGCTTCCAGACATCATCCAAAGTGTCCTGTGTCATGTCTACAATCTCCATCACATCTTGAAGAGACATGGCGTCAAGTCCTCCATAGTCCTTCGAGATAGGTTTGAAGAGCTCCACAAAGTGTTCTGCCCTGTCCCTGGCATCCCCGCGGCCCACTCTTGCTGTATCGGACCAGAACTCAAACTCATCCACTGGATTCAGAATACCTACAAAAATTAGGAATAAGTGTAACATGTAGCTTAGCCTGACAGATTCCTAAGAGATGCATTTTCATTACTAAGGCAATTATAAATATCAAATTCTAAAACTTCATATTTCCATTGAATGAACAAATCTCTATATCTCTGTGTTATTGTTTCATAAAATTTTCAATGAGCATGACTATTTAGAATTAAGCATATAAACATGACTGAACATGAATATTTGTTAAGTGTTAATTCTAGAGATAACCATATTACCTAATTCAAGTAAAATAACGTGCAGTTGCATGAAACAAAAATAATGAATATAAAACTTTTTTTTAAATTCTACTGATAAATTACTTGAAGAGTATTCCATGCATATATAATACATGTAAATTTTGTTGTCAGACATTTATTAAACTTGTAAAACCTTCTAAATTATATCCAAATAGCAGAGGTTCAGAACATGATATTATCTTTAAAAATACTATATAACTCAGGGCTCTCCTTTGACCCGAGCTCCCGGGTTTTGACCTGGGAGATTTCTCAATGACGCTTATTTGACCCGGGTTAAAATTGTACCAAGCGTCATTTTGACCCGGGGCAATAACAGCTGGTGCGTCTTTACCACCAGATCAGCCGGTCCTAAAAGTACCGCCTCAAACAGATTACGTGATCAATGAGTGCAACTGACCCCCCAATGACTCGCTATCACTGTCAGTTACTCTAATTAGCCTAATAAATTCTCGTATTGCTTCATATACACAACTGAATGTAATCGCCGATTGCGTAACCAACCTAATTACAAATTCCCGTATTGCGTCAGCAATCTTCGTGTACTCTCACTTCTGTACACGAGGATGCTGGATCCTGTTTTTACGACGTGTGGAAAGATCACAGGCGAGGAACCATGACAAAATGTGTTTACTTCCTATGGCTGTTACTCAGGTTAATTACCGATTGGAATCGGCTGAAATTTTTATTGTTTGATAATAACAAATAGTTTAATGGCAGTACTTTAACCATGCTGGTTTAAATGAAAGGTGTGATGATTGTAACAAATAGGTATGATTAGTCTGTCAACTGAAAATATGGGACCAAAACCAAAAGTAGATCGACTCTTCCAGAATCAAACAAGGTTTAAAAAAACACAAAAAACGTAATGATGAAGGTTAGTAAAACTTTTATTTTTCCTTAGCTATCTTTCTGTATTTAATAACTGATATTGATTTGAGCAATTATGTTTTAATATGCCTGGATATATATCTATGTAGTTTTGAATAATATTGGTCAGATTTTTTTACTCTTAAAGAATTAATTTTGTTTTTGACTCTTGAAAATTTGGCCCCAAGAGTCAATTTTTTTTTTTTGCATTACCAAATATCATCTTTGGTTTCCTACTTTAAATAAAAAAGGTAGTTCTAGTCTCAATAAGAATATTGCAGCTGTCATTTCCTTTCCACATTAAGGGAATAATTTTTTCACCATTTTTTTTTAAAATAAAACCTAGATATTGTAGAATTTATAAATTAAATTATCCTGTTTACATTTGAAATTGACAACAGTTTATTATGATTACTTGGACTATTCCATGATAAAAATGCAGCTTCCCAATATGACTGCACTTCTAAGTAATGGAACAGATAATAATTCTTATTTTCATATATTTTTTGGTTGACTTTTTTCAGGAGTTCCAGTTACATGCTTTGTGTTTCATTGTGACAAATCTGGGTTCACCCTGGCTGAAAAAAAGTTTGCGCCACAACTTTCGCCAAACGAGAAAACTTGGAGCCAAATTAAGGAAGTTTGTGCCAAATTTAGTGCCAATGGCTCAAATATATATTTTTATTATGTTTATTTTTTCTCCCTTTAAAAACAGGTGCCATATGTATTAAATTGTATTACCAGGTATATTCAAACTACTCACACACACATTCACTCAGGATATAATATTTAATTAAGGAGATGTTATTTATTTAATAATTGTAAATTTTATGAAGGGAGGAAGAAAAACTTTAAATTATTATGCAATTGATTTGTTTCCCTTTTGATCTATCTACCTGCAATAACTGAAAAACCTCAAAAATAAAACAAATAAAAGAAAAACAGGTTTTAGAACTTTGTCTTAGTAGTGGAAATATTTTTCAATGGGAAAAAACATTGATAGAAAGAAAACTCGGTGCAGCAAAACTATTCAGCCTTGTGACCAAACTTAGCCAAGTCAAGAACTACTTGAATATATCAAAATCTCAAACTAAACCTCTACGACTATTGAATTTCATACTTCAATATGTTTTACTTTCAGACTAATTTACATGAAACTGATCATGGCTGGATCTGTAAATTAGCAGGCGACATGTCAAAATCAGCTGATCAAACACTGTCCCAGAATTTGCAATTTGCTGTTTGCCAAAGTAAGTGAGGTCACATGCCCTCTGGTCATTTACTGCAGCATGATTGCGTAATCGATGAATGGATAAGAATAATCTTTTGTCACCTGCTGTGACAAACAATAGACCCATCATTAAGATTACACGATAACGGTAAACACGCTTGAGTAAACTGATTGGTGATCCGCTTTTCTTTGCGGTTAATATGCGGAGAATGAAAAATCGGGAACCAAGCAAAAACACAAGTTTATTATGCGGCGCCAATTATGAAAAATAAGGCGTCATAACCTTTCGCCATTTCAATTTTTTTGGAGCCAGATTTTTTTTTCTGGCGCCATTGGCGACAATGGCGATGGCCAGCGGGAACCCTGCAAATAATCTGTCATTGATGGCCCAGAATGAACTCCTCACCATTCAGCAGGAGAAAGTGGGCTACCTTCCTAGAGGACAAATCATCAGCATACGTCGTTGTCCAGATATTTAATATACAGTAGAACCTCGCCAAACCGAACATCGTTAAACCGAATTCCTCGCCATTTTGAAGTTTATTTTCGGTCCCGATTTCTTCCCTTCTTATTTTAACTAAAAATAAAATGCTTAATCCGTATTTCGCTATTTCGATTTTTTCGCTATTTCGAAGTAAAATTCCGGTCCCGAGGTCACAATTAATGTACATATTTCGAAGTCAAATTTCATAAATTTTCGTGAACTAATTATCATTCTTTTTATCATTCGTATCCGGGTCAGTAACCCAGTTTATTTTGCGGAGGCAATTGGAGTGATGGTTCAGGCATCTTTTTTTCACACCTTTTTTCGAGATTGGTTTGGGCAACGTGTGTCCCACCGGAAATGTTGATTATTGCTAATCGATGTCTGACAGGTTGCATAATATGCACGTGCCAGAAGACAAACCCAGGTGTCAGATCTTTAGTACATTCCATATCATAGCGTTCGTCACCGGCATGCGACGCTACCTGAAGCAGCATATCGACGGTAAAAATATGTATCATTGTTTGACATGGTAGAATGATGATGTTCATCAGAAGCATCTAAGTAAATCATGATTTATTTTCATTACTTTTCACAACTTGCAAACAGTATATACGTACACCTAATAGGTGGTTTTCATGGCATAACGATTTCCACAATATGCATCGGTAATGAAAACGCAGACATGCACGCTCACAAACTGAAATTTCCATCGGATTTTTAATCCGAATAATAGTTATTTCGAAGTTTACAGCTTGGTCCCAATGACTTCGATTTAACGAGGTTCTACTGTATTCTTGTGTTTTGTATGTAATATTATAGAAATAAATTTAATTTTCATTTTGTTTAGTTTTGGTTTAAAACAGGATTACTTTTAATCAGAACACGGAACACTTATTGCAAATAATATGTACATACAATAAACAAGTATACATTACATACAAACTTTGTTAATCTAAACATGTATATCGCTACATGTAAAATTTGTGACATATTACGATCCAATCGAAATACTTCAAATTTTAATTGCCTCTTAAGAATTTGTTTTTGACTCTTGAAAATTTGGCCCCAAGAGTCAATGACTCTTGAATTCCAAAGACTAAGGAGAGCCCTGTAACTACATAATAGATTTAAGGGAGATAGATGCATTGTGCACTTGGTAAATGTGACATGTAATGATGGGAGACACATACTTCCAAGATTTTCATCTCCACCTTCCCTGCCCCTGAAGGAAGGATCCTGTTTCCTAAGAGCACTTCCCAATCCTGCCTCTAACTCTCCGAGTAAGCTCTGCAGTTTGGGGTCAATGTTTTTACTCCATTTTCCATCCTCACACAGCAAAGGAGCATACACCTGCAACAAATTACAAATGATGTAGAGACTGTTTTTTACCTTCAATTTCTAAGTGTTAACTTGACCTTTTAACTATTAACCTTAGTTATGTGTCTGCACATGGTCTCACTATTTGGAAAAAAATGATCAATAACTATTGTAAATAACTATAACAAAACACATTTATTCTAACATATTGTCTGTTGACTGTTATTGAACCTGTTTTTATTCTGTTCCATCCTTCATTTTAGTGAAGTATAATTATGAAAACAACTTCCAGTATCTGAAATTATCCATCAACCTGGGAACTTAAAAAAAATCTACTTGAAATAGGTCCCTTTCAAGACCAAAGTCTTAGAGGAAAATAAATCACAATTAATTATCCTACACACAGTTAAAGTAAACAATGTCAGAAACATTTTGTTACCTTTTGCATGGCATGGTACAGCGTATTGAGAGGAGAGTCCAACATAGATGATACGACAATGTTTGTCATCATATTGTCAGGAGTGATCACATCAGGACGAATTTTGAAAAACACAATGACACGATCTTTTTCATCTCCAGATTCAATCTAAAAATAAAAATACAGCAGATTTTTTCGGTGTTAGAAAAAAGTTTTATTTACCTGATTCCAAATGAGTGCATGACTTTCACTGGGCAGATACAATATAATGTACTTGGTAAGGAAACCTAGATATAATGTATTTTATGCTATTGGTGAAACAACTAAGAAATGTTCACGAAAGATTTTCATATCTTTATCCATAGAGGATAGGATGTAATCATGGTCATCATGATAAATGTATAGTGCATGTCTATTTTAAGGTAATGTCAGATTGACTGAACCTGGTTTAAAAAAAAAAGAAAAAAAAAAGGGATCACCAGGATTACAAAATAGTAAAAAGGATCCTGGGTAAAAATCTGATTATATCGGGCTCTTAGACAACCAGTTATTTTCTGAATGTACTGATTTATGAAATAATTATAACTGAAAATGTGAATTCCTTCCAACTATCATCATTTCATTATATATAGTTTTACTTACTTTGTTAGAAAAGGCTATCAATTTGGTCCTGCTTTTTGGATCAAGTCTGCCTGCCAATACACTGGCGTTTCCATCATCAAGAAAGCTATTAAGAGCCACAGAATCTGGTAGATTTTTCAATGCAGCATCACCGACTTGCACAGCAAAATAATTTGCTGTAGTTGCAAGTATAAAGTTTTTACGAGAATCACTGGCCATTCTGAGTCACTTCAAGGACACATCTGTAACAAATATGTTTAACCGAGTATTTGCCAAACTAATACTGTACTGCTTAAATCTATTGGAGCTGTATGCGCTAATTTAACGATCAGGGCCTTTTTCATCAGGGATTTTTCAAAGACATGTCTTTAATTGCATTTATTTTTCCCAAGTTTGCTGTTTATCTCAAGATTTTCTTTCCCGAAAATTAAGAAATTGGTATTTGGTATCAAGGCCCCTTCCCCATCACCTGGATACAAGGCCTTGTCATATACCCCACCCATACAACATAGATGCATTAGATTCGTTTTCATCCTATAATTCCAGACCAGAGTCCCAGAAACTACTTTCTTTGTTGTTATATCAAAGTGATTTTTTTTTCAGTCCTTAGGTCAGGGATTGTTAAAAATAATGACAGATCTCATAAGGGGTGTAAAATTCCTAAAATTATCACTCCCACAGACAACTGCCTAGCCCTTTCAAATTTGAGATGGTAAAACCAAGAAAATTATAAAGAAATGTTTCAATTTTTCCCTCACCATGAACAAATTTTACTGGCCAAGGCAAGCAGCCAAGTGGACACCCCTGTACATTATAAAATACATTATTTTCTGATCATATATGAGAAATTATCACTCTTGGGAATTACTGTCTAAAGGGTGGTTTCCGGTGGTATCGCAGGTTCTCTGGTATCGCGGTATTGTCATTTTGTTAGGAAAGACTTTGCTGATCATCCCCTAGTGACACCATTTTGTAAACAGGAAGCTACGATTTTAATTGAAATAAACAAAAAGTAATGTCCCCGTAAATGGTAAGAAAAACGTAAATTTCTTGCAGTATACCGACTTTCAACCATTACGCTTATGCGTATCACCCCATGTCCGCTAAAAACCTTTTTTTAGCATAAATAATGAATTGAAAGACTCAACAAATGCTAGATCTTCGTCTGCTGCATTGTTTTATGAATGATGATTGTTTTGATCATGTAGCATCACCTGTAGGTGGAGCCAGCGGTCTTTTTTCAAGAAATACCGCGATACCAGAGAATCATGGGATTTTTTAAGTAGGACAAACATGGCGAACAATAACATGTTTTAAAACGTTACTTGAAAGGCTGAAAGAAATAAATTGTTTTCACATTATGGTACAAAAGTGGAATAACAGCGACAGACAGAAATAAATTTCAGATAACACTTCACTGATATTATATCCCCGTTCATGTCGTTAGTACCGCGATATAAGGGAACACCATCCTACATTTTCATTCTTTTTATGATAAAAATAATAATATAAAAGTCTAAAAGTAATCAATATCATTGTAGAAAGACCAGGGTATGAACCTGGAATCTTTCACTTACACGATGATTACTCTGACAACTGAGCTCCTAGACTGTTAACACAAATCTCTCACCAACAAGGGTCATTCATAGAGACATTCTTCAGAACTTTGGAATAGATTTAACATGGTTTTTTGACTGCTGAGATGTATTAAATCATAATTTTAAACACAAAAAGAATTAACATATTCCATACATATACTGTACCATTTAATTTCAAGAAGATTATAGCTTTGATTCGTTTTCCTGATTAATGAATACTGAAATTCAACAAAAATGTAGTCAAGCAGATGCTTCTATCTGGAATGCAAGAGAAGCTTTTGTAACCACTAATTTGATTGGTTGTTGAAGACGCCAAGCAATCGGACTACTTGGTTTCAATGGATGTTTAAATTACGGACTCAATGGGACCGCAATTTTACGTTAGGTATTTAAAATGATAAATGATATAATTTAATTATTCATATGTAAAGCAAAAGACTGCTCTAAATAATTAGAGAAAATATGAGAAAATTACATCATTCATTCAAGGTCAAATACCTAAATCCATATTTGGTTTTATGTCTTTGTTAATGTGAGCAAGGTTATTGTGATATAGACTCTAGATTTACGATTAATTTTTAAATAAAGAATGTGTGTTTGATATTTATATTTTATTACACTGAAAATGATTTGAAATAAACTAACAACAATACATGTGAACATTAAATAAAAGCAAAAATCCACTCCTATTCAAACCCACCTATACCGCACTCCGTATTATATACCTTTTCCGCTTTGTGTGCGCATGGCAGTGCACAGAGGACTTACCGTTTCCGGTCAATATACTTCTGCGTAACAGAAAGTCATTAGATGATTTAAAGCAAGGTATCATTACATTCTGTATTTATAATCCTAGCATTGTTATATAGTATCCATTATACCAAATAGATTTTTATATCGAACCCCTACACCTTTTTTTCCCCCTATCTAAAGAGCGCGACTTTTCACATCGGTCTAGTCACTTTTGATCGTTCTCATATATACATTTTGCAGACTGTATTATTTCGCCAGATGATTGTTAACACAATGATTTACTTAATTTTAAGGTGGAAAACACACATCATGACATGCACACTAAATGTAGTGGGTGGAATTACAACCAACACCAGCGGTAGTTCGATATTTATTTGACGTTAGTAAACCAGAAATGGTATTAAACCAAAAATGGTACTAAACCAGAAAAACCTAAAATATAATTAAAACATTTCGTTAGACAGTTTACGGACACAAAGTAATAATAAATACGAAGTCAATCGAGGATTTTGCAAATCATCGCGAGGAATAAATTACTTGGAAAATACATATTTAAATCACTTCAGTACAAATATAAACTTACCAGGTACGTCTAAATAAAGCTACATTTTAATATAGAAAATGCTCAAAGGTAAGAGCGACATAATGTTTAGCAAAATATATATGTATCTAACAATCAACTTGGGTCGACGGTGATCGATCGGTGAATGATTAGTAAGAAAGTTGGAAAACACACATCATGACATGCACACTAAATGTAGTGGGTGGAATTACAACCAACACCAGCGGTAGTTCGATATTTATTTGATGTTAGTAAACCAGAAATGGTATTAAACCAAAAATGGTACTAAACCAGAAAAACCTAAAATATAATTAAAACATTTCGTTAGACAGTTTATACGGACACAAAGTAATAATAAATACGAAATCAATCGAGGATTTTACAAATCATCGCGAGGAATAAATTACTTGGAAAATACATATTTAAATCACTTCAGTACAAATATAAAATTACCAGGCACGTCTAAATAAAGCTACATTTTAATATAGAAAATGCTCAAAGGTAAGAGCGACATAATGTCTAGCAAAATATATGTATCTAACAATCAACTTGTGTCGACGGTGATCGATCGGTGAATGATTAGTAAGAAAGATGGAGGCTTATGAGCGGGAAAAAGGGACAAAGGGGCAGGGCCAACCAATCAGGGTATTTCCTTAAAATAGAACACTCACTCAACCAGTTTACATACGGACTCACTCAAGACATGCTCACTCTCTTGGACAATAACAGACATGTACAAACATAGAGTAAACAAGGACAAGAGTACTAACAAGACACTACAATACAGATGGACAAAACTTCACCTTGCTACACACTCCCCCTCTTGGTTGGAATGTCTCCGACATTCGTGACCTGTAACTATTATGAAAAATATCTATTATAAGGAAATATTAAAATACAATACAGTCACTATCAATGTACATTTGAGAAAAATATAAATTTATCTCAAACAACAAACTCTGGGTACGGCTGAGCACATCTTGCGACGAGATTGCCTAAGTCATGTGTAAAGAAAAATATTGATATTCATTGCTAGGTACTCGAAGCTAAAAATTATGTGCATACATTATATGCATACATTAAAATCAAACAAATCTAAAATCACTTAACCATTCTTACCAGTAGCTTCACTATTTTATATAACGACTACACAAAATATTCTGCAGTCTGTTGATAAGCCCACTCACCGTACCTGTCAGGGTTACGCACAGAGGTGTTGCGCACCAATACCCGCCATAAGCTGGACACAGCACTGGACTATGATTCTTTCCTCCGTGATGTACGGCAAGTCGAGAAAGAACTTTCCATTTCTCTACCTAAGTCTACCAAATCTTCACATGCTTCCAGTCTGCAGCAGCCTCAATTATCTCAACAGCTTGAGTCTAATTTTGACAAAAAGCTATCAGGCTTAGAACAGCGTCTGAACTCAAAGATTTCTTCAGTTCAGTCGGGAGTTGATAAGAAGTTTTCGGCTGTCTTGCAACACCTTGACTCTCTTTCACTTCTAACCCATCACATGTTAATGTTTCCTCATCCCAGTCATACCCTACATCCCCACCATTATCCACCTCTTATTCCTCTCCTAGGCCACAGAATTACACCACTCCCAAGACCCAAGGGTATTCAGGTAGAGGTCATCGCTCTCAGCGTGGTAGAGGTAGCGGCCGTCAATATCCCATGAGTCAACCTTCAGCTGGTCACCCAAACTGGTAGCCACCCCTGCTAGTGGCCACTCAGGGGTCGGCAGTGTTGTTGGCCATACTCAGTCTATTGATGTTTCTGAACTTATTGGTGCTTCTAATAAGTCCACCATTGTTGTCGATTCTGTTCCTGTAGTTGGTTCTTTGGTGACTACTGTTTCAGATACTTTTTTCAAATCTTTGCCCAGCAATCCCCCTTTGAAGGACTTGTCTGATTTTGGTGTTGACATGAATGTCACTGTTGCAAATGGTAACAAGCTTGACATACTTGTTACATTGAAGTGACTGTGGGTGTCCCTACTTTGAACTTTGAACTCCAAGTTCCGGCATTGGTAGTACCTGACACAGCGTCTTGCCCTGTGATCATTGGTACTAATGTCATTACACTCTGCAAGTCGGCTGTCGCTGCACCCGCATACCCTTTACCTGAATCTTGGCATTTTGGCATTTGATTCTCTAGTTTGTGAACCTGTCACTGTTAAATCAACCAATGAACATACAGTTGAACTTGGTCCATATGAGTCTGTTTCACTTAATGGAATTGCATAATAACCCAGACCTGTTGTACCAAAGTCAAGATTATTTTCCCTGATGAAATGATGTTTCGAACCAAGAGAATCAGGTTTTTAAATGTTATTACGTAGAAGAAACCAATACTGGGTTTAATACCTAGGAGGATGGAGTTCTCTTGTGTCGTGGTATTATCAACTGGAATGGAAATCAGATAATGAAATCATCATTCTCTTCTTATTTATATCTGTATGTCACTAAAAATCCCTTTATCTATCTCCCATTAATGTCATAACCTCTCCCTTTCTACCATATATACATCTATATTACGTCAGTCTGTCAAACTTGACATTAATTTGACCATAATGTGAACACAATCAAATTTCGGCCTATTTAATAATGTATTAAAAACATGTTAGTGTCCCCGTGTTTGGCCAACACAGGAAATCCCAAGATACTCAGGTATCGTGTTTTTTTGTTAAAAAAATAAAATGCTAGCTCCACTTCTGGTGTTGCTACATGATCAAAGCATGATCATATTTGAAAACAATGCAGCAGACAAAGTTCAAGCGCCTGCCAAGTCTGTCAATTTATTATTTATGCAATTAAACAATTTTTGGTGGAAATATGATAATATTAAAGCAGACACTGTGACAATCAGGGATGGCGAAATCCATTGTCCGAGTTGTCTGATTCGTACATTTGCCGACAAGATTAAAAATACAAAAAACAAAGCGTTAAAGATCATTTTAAGAATCATGCCTTAAAGACTTCCCATGGCTTAGAGTCGATGAGGAGGGCCCAGCAAAATGTCGAATTTGACAGCAATAACAGATTCATAAGACAATTCTGCGGTGTTAAACAGTTTGATTGATAAATCAGTCAGTAAAAAATGTTTCAATTTCAGTGTTAAGGTAGTCAATATAATGTTTTTTTACATGCCTAAATTAATTTATTGAGAGTAGAAATAAAATTTAATTTTTCCTTTTCCAAAGTTTTTCAAAAAATACGGACAAGTAGTGTTTTGCTACGGACAAGTGAAATTTTAATTTGGTTGTCCGTTGACAAGTAAAATAAAATGAGATTTCGCCACCCCTGACAATGATAGAAAGTCTGTGAACTGCAAGAAATTCAAGTTTTACTTACCATTTGTGGTGATGTTACTTTTTTATGCACCCTGTGACCCACTTAAAAAGTGGGTGGAATATAGCATTGCTGCTGTCCGTACGTCCGTAATACATACATAAGACCAAAACTTGTCCAATCATTAACTGGAGAAATGCAGGGCCAGGGTTTTTGAAACCTGGTAGGAACATTGGCCATGACCAGTAGATGAACCCTATTGATTTTAAGGTCACTAGGTCAAAGATCAAGTTCACTGTAATTTCTTGTATGAAATCCTTGTCAGACTGGACGAAGGTTCTTGACATGCTATCATGCAACAAAAAAAAAGGTTGTGGGGGCATCTGTGTCCTATGGACACATTTCTATTTTTTTTTTTTTTTTTTTTTATGAAAATTGCAACTTTACATTTACCAAGTGGTGGCGATTGACACGGAGATTACCACAATATGAGAGAACCAGAGACACAATTGGAAACCACTGTGATAGAGTGCTGCTGAATAATTTGGGATGGTTCTTCAAACTGAAAAGCATATAAACTTTATTTCCCATTTAAGTAATTATGTTAGGGGCCTGCAAAAATATGTCATGATATTATGTTATAGTTAGTAATCAGTGACTTTATTGGTTGATGGGTGCAATTTATTATTTTATATAAAATGTATTTTATGAAATACACATATCATTTGAATTAATTGCTTTCTTTAATAATACTGTTTGTCCTTTATTAACCCTTTCCCTCATACAGGAAACCATGAAAAGACCTATGCGAACAGCATAAAACCAGATCAGCCTGCGAGTAACTCGCAGGCTGATCAGGTTTTATGCTGTTCACTGCTCCTCAGTGGTCTGGAAATGAGGACTTTATAATTAAATTTGGTAAGGTTTAACTGTGGTTTTCTGCAGATCAGGCTTTATGTGGTACCTATTGAGTGCGTCAAAATGAATCTATATGAGGGAAAGGGTTAAGTTCCTTTTTCATACATATGCAAAATACTTTATCTCTTTCTATATTTCCCTGTCTGACTCTCTTTCTCTGTATAGATCTATTTAAAAATGTCATCTTATTAATTAATATATGAAATGTTCACAGACTTAACTTGATATTTATGAATCTTTACCAGTAAGCATTTTGATTATTTTATGCTGTCTTTATGCTATGTTCCTGGCAGCCACAGCAACCACGTTTTGGGCTACCTTGGACAAAATGGAATGGTCGTGAGGGAACGGGATGGGCAAATGTGAGAGGCAGTGGATGCCAGGCCAGATTTTTAAACTGTCAAATAAACCGTCACAGTGCGGATTAGAAACCTAGTAGGCTGTAGTAAAACGGGATGAATGAAACAAGACATGACAGAACATAGGTCATAATTGGTCATAACAAAACATTGAGGTGGTCTGTAATGGGTCAGGGAGCATTCCTGATATTGTCTTGTACAAAGATTGATTTTTCTTTAGATGGTATATTTAACAAGTATGTTCTGTGGTAGCATACATTCTGCATCAAACAACATTTGGGGGCTTTATTATAGGTCTGATTTTTTTCACCTAGTGATGTTAATTCTGTGCAAAAAATGTATGCTGGAAATAACTTGTTAAAAACTGGATATAGAAAGTAAATGTGCTAAGTCGCAAATAATTAATAGATATTTGAAACATTGACAACTGCTATTCCATCACTTGTAATTGCCTATAAATATGCACACGTGTGTAAGTGTATCACCTGCCATGCTAGCTATATGCAACGCGGTGCAAAGATAGGTTGCGGTTTCGAATCTAGCTGGGGAAATTTTGGAATGGTAGATGATGATCTTAACCTATTCAAGATTAATAAAAGAATAAATTGTTATAAACAAAAGAAAGAAAGTAAATCAAAGCAACTAGCAGTGCTTTGCCTGGGGGGAGTGGCTGGCTGGCCTAGTGGAATTTTTAACATTTATTTCTTCTTTTTTTTTAGTCTATCTCTAAGACCCAAACGTAGGGTAGTGGCAATGTGTCAAAATTACAGCTTTAAATGCTATCAAAAGTCTTTTTTCATTGGTCGTTGCATAATTGATATTTTTGTTTTCCTTGGTACAGTGCATTTTTTTGGGGGTGGGGGGAGGGTCTACTTAAAAAAAAAAGTCTTGGGCTTTATTTGTACTAGATATTTTTTATACATTGCCATCTATTATTTTGCGTTTCTTGTAAGTTGTATTATATTTGCTTGCTTTTTATTTAAGAATGGTACATCTAATAAATCTTATATTACTTGTAAGAAAGAGGGAATATGCTTATTGAAACAAATATTGTGTTTATCCTTTTTTGTTACGACCATGTTTTTATGACATAGGGACTATAGCAATGTTTGAAAATTTGAATAAATGCCAAGTTAGTGTTCTCTCAACGGTATTGGCACTTTGATTTATATCCTGGTTACAAACATGCCCCAAAGTTGCCTGGCATCCACCATAGAAAGCCTAAGAAAGAAACGTGTCAGACCTTGATCAGAACGTGAGAAACATGAGGGAACCCATCAGAACGTGGCGGAATGGGAGGGAACATACTGGCATCTGTGGTACCGTAGACCGCGGTCTGCAACATGGTGCGCCTTGTTGCCACTGGGGCTCAGTCCTTTTTCCCTCAACAGCTTGTCACGGACCATGATAGACCATGAGAAAACTTGTCAGGACTTAACACAACTTGTATACAGTGATAAAAATGACCAAAATCCCTTGGTGCACTACATTTCGTTAAAACAGGGTTGCCGTGGCTGCCGGGATTATAGTGTAAACAAAGTGTAAATGTAGCATTAATCAGTAAATTAATATACCAGTCGGTAGTATTGAAGGTGTGAGTCCATAACAGAAACGCAACACTTGCTGATTTCTTTTTAAGACTAAGGAGTTTGCCACAATATTATCGTCATCTGCTAGATACACGCTGGATGCTAAACAGCAATTGTCAGGATATTTGTTTTCACGACTAAGCTCTTTGGTAAGATATTATAAATTATAAAATGATGTTGTAATTGAAGTCAGATTGCATGCTTCATGTGGTTATAAAGATAGATTGGGTGTAGAGTTTCAAGTAATTCAATACTAAATAGTAACTCAGAAATTACCTTTACAGCAATTGCTTCTTTTATGTTATAATAATAATATATCTATATACATGTATACCCAAATCATTTACTTTCATAGTTCATACACTACAGTATGAAACTAATTTTTTCTTTTCATGCATTGAATATAAGTCCTTTTAGTACAAAGGTTAATTTTCAGATATTAAGTTCAAAATTGATAAATTTTCTCTTAAAGTTTAAGATTTGTTAAGAAATACTGAGAAATTTTTTTGTGTAAAGAGTATTATATGCCATTGGCCCACCATATACCAAAGTGGGCAGATGTTGCACTGCATATTCTTTTTGTGTCTTGCATGACTAGTATACCATAAGTTACCACATGTTATCTGCCTCCTTCATCAGCTCTGAATTATTTTTAGGCCAAGTTGCTATCATATAATAAATTAATAATAAATATCATATAATTATTCTATATATAGTGTTTGTCAGTGCTTAACAAGAAGTCTATTTTCAAAAGTTATCACTTTCTTTACACTGATGACCCTTTCAGTTAAAGTGTTCCATTTGTCAACTTCTCAAGGACTGAATTAGTGAATGTATTCTTTTTAACCCTTTCCCTCATAGAGGAAACCATGAAAAGACCTATGCAAACAACATAAAAACCAGATCAGCTTGCAAGTAACTCGCAGGCTGATCAGGTTTTATGCTGTTCGCTGCTCCTCAGTGGTCTGGAAATGAAGACTTTATAATTAAATTTGGTAAGGTTTAACTGTGGTTTTCTGCAGATCAGGCTTTATGTGGTACCTATTGAGTGCGTCAAAATGAGTCTATATGAGGGAAAGGGTTAATGTCAAGTTTGGGTCTTCCATATTTTTAACAGTAATTATTATGGTACCTCCTGCTTGTCCAGATTGGTCCAATTACTGTTGTGTTTCTGTTGTCTTTACTTTTAGGCATTTTGTTTCATTTTCTTGATTCTCTTTTATCTATATTAGTTTAGCTCATTGTTATAGATCAGTTTCAGTCTGACATTTGTTGAAGAAAGTATTATAAATCATACATGTAGTAAGTAATTGAAATTTAAAATCATTTTCATTCATAGTAAATATATATTTTTCGCTCACCTAACCACTTTGTGGTCATGATGAGATTTGTAACCACCTGGTGTTTATCGTCACCAAATATTTTTTGTCTGCATGATAGCACTTTTATTTTTGATTTGATTTAAAACCCAATCTTACGAGCACTTGTAACTCCAGAGGGTATTAGTTCTTTATCTAAAGTGGCCTAAACTCATCACACATTTAAGAGTTCTAGCCCCTGAAAGGGTATTATGGGTTTTTATTTAACCAAAACATGCACAAATCATTGACCAGCAAAAGGTCTTGGTTCCTTCCTGATACTGGTTAGATCCACTCATGTACTTGTTAAAGCAACTAAAAGGACCAAAATAATCATATATTTTGCCATGTCTGCAGGATATTGATTTCAGTTTTTAATTAATTCAACCAGACTTTCACAAAAGATTTGTACCAAAAGATCTCCTGACTTTTGCTGAAACAGTCTGATCCCATTATGGATTCCACAGTTATGAAATTGACTGTTTTGGTCTTGTCTGCACACAAATGATACAACTGTCAGGGGGACCATGTCCAACGATAACATACCTGACTGCAGATTCATTGGTTGTGGGCTTGAACCCTGTTAGCGGCAAGGACTTTTTCACAACCTACCCAGACTAAATTTAATGGTCCACGACACCACAGGAACAGCTGAGAGTGATGTTTCAATACAGTTCCCAAACAAACCTGTACAATTTGTAAGAACTTGTTTCCCAGTTGATGTATAATGATTAAGTTTGATTATGAATATTAAGCAAGGGGCTCAGTTGAGCAATTTCCGGACATCATTGTTATTAATAGGAATTGCAAATTTTGCCCTGTATTTGCTTACTTAAATAAAAACAATTATGTCTATCCATCCCTTGAAGAGTCTCTGTGAGCAGACAGGTTCTTCAACTTCTGGTGCAGGGGAGGTACAGACAGCCGATGAAATGCCAATCAGGCGCAAACGCTCATCTCCAACCATGGATGATCCAAGATCAAAGAAACCAAGATACACACAGTATGTCTTTAATAATGTTAATAAACTTATACTTTGTTTAATGTGTTTGTTGGTATATATTTATGTCTATTCTGATGTTAATTTTAGTATGTGCTTGTATTCTGGAGACACTGGGTTTCTTTTGAGGAGACAATATTGTATGTTTGATCATTTAATAATTAAAAAAAAGGAGTACATGTTTCTTATAAATTATTTTTTCTTTTACTTTCCAGGTCAAAAAGAGGTCAGAGCTCGGCAGCTGATTCTTTCAATGCTAAACTGTGCATAGCTTGGTTTCACGAATATACAGGTACATTTGATAATTTAGCATAGTGTGGCACTGTCTTTTTGGTATGATAGTTAAAATGGCTGAAATAATTAAATCATTTAGGGTAAACTGAGTAAGAAGTGTGAAAAGGAATTTGATTTTTTTTTCTCAAACACAACTTCATTTTTTTTTTTCTTGCATTTCCAATTTAACACCTTTAAGTATATTGTATGGGTCTTTGTTGTGTCGCACACAGTTTTTTTTCCCTTGTACGAGGTATGTTTGTAAGATTTGTGGATAAGTTTGTTATGTATAAAATATGCAAGTAAACTTATCAAAATATATACCACAATAAAGCTCCATATTTCTCCATTTAAAATACCAAAAGTTACTGTATTTGGACAATTATTTACATGTGTGTCAATATAACATATACGATTTTAATGATATGAAAATAATTGAATTTTCTTTTAATACAATGTTTTTTTTTAAAATTTAAAAAATTAAATTAATTTTTTTTGTCCACAAACTTTATGAACACACATCGTATAAGTTATAACATGCACTGAAATATCCTTTATCACATTGTCTTCCAGCAGAATAGATACATTCTTAATAATTTAGTGATGAAATTTCATCACTAAATTTTTTTTTGCTTTGAGAGAAACCAAGAGAGTATTCTGTAAAATTGCTGAAAGTTTTATTCTGCCACCAAGCAAATAGAAAGATAGAATTTGCTCATGTGTAATACACTGGTGTGTTACTGTCCTAGGTCCAGATGATGATACTTTAGGTCCAGAAGGGATGGAGAAGTTTTGTGAGGACATTGGAGTGGAACCTGAAAATGTAAGCAGGTTTATATTATCAGCCGGTGTTACTATGTTATGTAGACATGTTTAGACACCTTTGGAACAGAACAGACCCAGATTATCTCCCTGACCAAGGTCTTCTCTGTTGTCTCATATGATAATGTAGCTCAGATTCTACTGAAATTTGTAAACTTTAAAATTGGCCTTTTTTTCTATGTTAGACCATTGGAAAAAAAAATCAGTTTTGCATCAGTTTCTGGTTTTTACATGTAGTGATACCGTTTAATATCACAAAGTTAAAAATATGTGGTAATTTGCAGGCTGATCTGGTTTTTCATTGGATGGATTGGTTTTCTTTGAAAGCTTTTATATGGGAAAGGATTAGGGTTGTTTATAAATAAATGTGTTTTTGATTTAATTTTGTTTCACCAAGCACTATAAATCTTTCCTGCCTTCTATGTTATTTTTCTATTGAATTATAGGCCCATGCCCTTATCTGTTATCATTATTTTTAGTGGGAATGATCTATAAGTTAGGAGTTCAAACCTCACCAGATGCAGGAATCCTTTGAGACCATTCCAGTTAATAAATGACCAACATTTTGCTTTGAATAAGGCATGTGCTTGAATAAGTTATAACCCTAATCAGGCCAATCATTAATGGTCCGGACCATCTACCGGTAAGTATTTCGAATACTGGGTAACACTTGAATTTGATTAAGAGGTTGTTGAGTAACTCTATTTCCATCTATGCTTGTGTTATGAATACAATTTCAGAACTTTCATATCTTCATTACCTGGTTCTCATATGTGATGGGATTAGGTTTTTATGATTAGTGTAGTGGGCTTATTCAATAAAATACAGTATAAGGACCATACATGTTCAAAATTGCTATGTTTTATCCAACAGATTGTGATGTTGTCTCTAGCCTACAAACTTGATGCAAAATCCATGGGTTTCTTCACACTAGCAGAATGGCTGAAGGGAATGACGGAATTACAGTAAATAGATTTTATTTAATTAATATTGAAAAATTCCATATTATCTATTTATATAGGAGGGATAACATCAAAATATTCAAATTAACTCCCCGAGTCTTATTTATTTAGCACTTTAATGGACATATATGCATTTTATTCAGTTAAAAGCCAAAAAGGAGGAAAGATACATTGTATGTAGGTACATTAGCATTTCAAATAACAATATAATGAATTAGCCTCCAATAACCTCAATGATCACATCCAAAATGATGGCTTAAAATATGATTTTGGCTGAGATAAATTTGGTCTATTTGTTTAATTTACAGCCCTTGGAAAAGGAAATGATTGGAATAACTGTTATATTGGCTTGTGCTCTTTATACTTTTCAATTCGTATGATGACAACTGTCTCTTAGATTGATTCTGAAGCAATGTAAACAATTAGTGCAAAGCCCCTACATGCTTAATATAAATGCTATTATAGTTTGGTCCAAATTATTGACTCCATAAGTCCATAATTTGTTGATAAGACTTTGTAATATAGCTTAAACATGGTGTAGTATAACTCCTTGCTTAGTGCTTTAAGCATGAGGGTAGTTCTGGTAAGAGGATAATGTGATTGGGTGTGGTATGGCTGCTATCGTGGCATGATACTGCTGTGAGGCAGCTCTATCCTTTTAACCCTTTCCTTCATATAGACTCATTTTGACGCACTCAATAGGTACCACATAAAGCCTGATCTGCAGAAAACCACAGTTAAACCTTACCAAATTCAATTATAAAGTCCTCATTTCCAGACTACTGAGGAGCAGCGAACAGCATAAAACCTGATCAGCCTGCGAGTTACTCGCAGGCTGATCTGGTTTTATGTTGTTCGCATAGGTCTTTTCATGGTTTTCCTCTATGAGGGAAAGGGTTAATATTGGTCTTGTAATTTTTTTTTCATTCTTTGACTATTTTCAGAGCTGACTGTATCACAAAGGTCCAACAAAAGCTTGACTACCTCAGATCTATATTGGATGATCCTGTACATTTCAAGAATATTTACAGATTTGCATTTGACTTTGCAAGGGTAAAATGTGCTCTTCATACTTTTCAATAGGCTTATAAAGTACTTCGTAATTTCAGTTTAAAGGAACCCTAGTTTATTAAGTAGTAGTGTTTGTGACTCTAGATCATTTATGTGAGATTTGTTCAAGAACTTTCCAGGTGGAAAGTACTTGTCAAACCCTGGAACTGTGTAGTGGTATTATTTAATGTTATTTTCCAACTGATGTACTGGTAAATGAAATATATTTTAATAAATTGATTGTGAGTTAAAGAAATAATTGTCAGGTAATTGCATGTTTGCTGGTGTGCTATATAAGTACTGTGTGCAGTTTTTATTTTGTCATAAACATTTAGATGTATTATGTATAAATTTTGTATTTCTGCAATAAGATAGTATGGTTTTGTTTAATATGTTTATCTCAATTTAACTGTTTGAATACTTACATATCTATATCTGTAAGTGTTAGGTTATAATTTTTTTCAGGATAAAGATCAAAGAAGTATGGATATAGACACAGCCAAGGCTATGTTGACTTTGTTGTTAGGAAAGAAGTGGGCATTATTTAGTTCTTTTCACCAATATTTAGATGTAAGTTATCATCTATGACTTTAGATTCATTGCTTCAAATCACCATTCTTATCTTATTTCCATAGTCAAGTTTGATTTGTTTTAAGTTAAAGATTTAATGAAGTTCTGTTCACAACTTTTAAATACATTTTGAAAAAATATGCTGTCACAGGGTGATATTAAACCCTTTACTTCATAGACTCCTTTTGACATATTGGCAAACAGAGCAGACCCAGATCTGACAGCTTCTATAGGAGCTGTTTGGTCAGGCTCTCCTCTGTTTGCTCATACAAAATAGTAGCTCAATTTCTACACAGTCTGTGTTGCAAAGAAAAATCCATGTTTTCATATGCAGTTTGAAGTTCAGTCAATTGATATTCATCAAGTTATAAATTTGTTCATGAATATTCATGAGGTAAAGGGGTTTAAAGGACTTCAAATTCTAATTTAAAGATGGATGGTTTATAGATACACTCATAGAACTTGAATGTATGTTCAGTCAAAGAATGTAATTTGAATAAAAAAACAAAAGAGAATTCTTTTTCTTTCACAGATATCTTCGGGTTTTGTGTCACCTGCTGCAAGCAGAGGTGACACATAGGGATCAATTTTCCATCTTCTGTCTGTCCATATGTGGCTATAATTGGCTCTTATGAGGCAAGAGAGAACAAAAGATTAGCCACATATGTATCCATATATGATAACGTCCGTCTGTCTGTCCATCAATCATACTTTTTTTTCCTCACACTTCAGCAGGTGACACGTGTCCCAAAGAACATTTTTGTACATATGTTATATATATATTTTTCAGCAATCTAAGTACAAAGTGATAAACAAAGACCAGTGGTGTAACATATTAGAGTTCAGCAGAAATATCTCCACAGATCTTAGTAATTACGATGAAGACGGAGCTTGTAAGTTACTCCTTATGATTTTTAGTTCACCTGAGCTTTAGAATATCTCTCACTCTGTTTCTGACATCAACAGTTTGCTTAAAAGACATCACCTCTGAAAACATGATGATCCTTGGTGGCCTTTCACAAAAGTTGCTAAAATTAAGTTGATCCATGCAGAACTCTGGTTTCCATGGCAACCAACAAAATTTTATTTGAAAAAAAAAAATCATTTGGCACAAATGGTCACCTCATGGTCCTCTGCCATGATTGCTGAAATGAAGTTGATCCATTGAAAAACAAATCCCCTAGAGGGGTTGGCTAGTTTCCTTATATATATAATTTTTTGGTGGGTCTTGGGTTGGATCAGTATGTTGTGAATCAAAAGGTCTTGAAAAAAGGTCTCACTCATACCAGGGATTGAACTCACAACTTTTCAGATATATAAGTCAATGATCACTTCACCACTGTACCATGTGTTAACATGCTGACTTAAATTTGCTCATATTTATACACTGCATGTTTTAAGTGAGTACCGGTACGTTAATGGAAATCATGTCCTGCAAGGCTGTTAAGAAACTGATAAGAATCCCTGAGATTGTGTGCCCCCCTTTTTTTTCCCTTACTCTAAGAAGTGCTATTGTGTAAAGTTTCATATTTTCATAATTCATGATAGAGAATTAAACTTTCATCATATTTTTTCCTCACAATATAAGTAAAAGGTGTGCTAAACTTTCATCATATTTTTTCCTCACAATATAAGTAAAAGGTGTGCTTAACTTTTATCATAGTTTTTCCTCACAATATAAGTAAAAGGTGTGCTTAACTTTTATCATATTTTTCCTCACAATATAAGTAAAAGGTGTGCTTAACTTTTATCATAGTTTTTCCTCACAATATAAGTAAAAGGTGTGCTTAACTTTATCATTTTTTCCTCACAATATAAGTAAAAGGTGTGCTAAACTTTCATCATATTTTTCCTCACAATATAAGTAAAAGGTGTGCTTAACTTTTATCATAGTTTTTCCTCACAATATAAGTATAAGGTGTGCTTAACTTTTATCATAGTTTTTCCTCACAATATAAGTAAAAGGTGTGCTAAACTTTCATCATATTTTTCCTCACAATATAAGTAAAAGGTGTGCTTAACTTTCATCATATTTTTTCCTCACAATATAAGTAAAAGGTGTGCTAAACTTTCATCATATTTTTTCCTCACAATATAAGTAAAAGGTGTGCTAAACTTTCATCATATTTTTTCCTGACAATATAAGTAAAAGGTGTGCTTAACTTTTATCATATTTTTTCCTCACAATATAAGTAAAAGGTGTGCTAAACTTTCATCATATTTTTCCTCACAATATAAGTAAAAGGTGTGCTAAACTTTCATCATATTTTTTTCCTCACAATATAAGTAAAAGGTGTGCTTAACTTTCATCATATTTTTCCACACACTATAAGTAAAAGGTGTGCAAAACAGAAGTTTTCATGGTCGAGAGACTGTTTTAAACTTATTTTATTTTTCTTCCAAGGGCCAGTACTGTTGGATGAGTTTGTGGATTGGCTTAAAGAACAGAGAACTATGTCAAGCTGATTTAGACACTGACACAAAATCTTGTATATCTGACGGCTTCTCTGACAGCGGGGAAGATGAACAAATCATGGGTCATCAGCATCATCGGTGATTTGGTTTGTGATAACAATGTCTTTCCATTGATAAACAGATGCCAGTAGGTCTTAAAGTGAATATGTGCTATTTTGAAACTTTATAGAAATGAATGTATGTGTTAATTTTACCTGGCTTCTGCACCAAACACAAACACTACAGGCTCTGGCAGTTGCTTGTAATCTAGGGAAGGGAAATGTTTAGGTGGGTTGGAGCTAATGTATTTCATAGGATGATATTCCTGGAGATTATAGAGTAATGTGCTTATGATTGGTGTGTGAAGATGAAATGATGTGAAAATACATGTGACAACTGTGAAGATGATTTTAGGAGAGACGGGTCAATTTAGAATCAATAGCGAGTTAATTACCTTTTAAGTGATAATGAAGCAAATACATGCCCCATGCAATTGTGGGATGGGTCAGCAATTTTTTTTAAATGTATATATAGTCAGAATTATTTTAATTTGCAGAAAAAACATAATGTCAAGCAAAGTTACTATTTACTAATTTAGGGTAAATTGGCACTCATTGCAGTATTAATACAAGTATTTTACTGTAATGATGAATAACAGAACAAACTTAACTGGACTGGAAGTGTTTGTAATAGAAAAGACTAGATCATATTGTCCTGGTATTCATTTGACTATAAATCTTAAAGAAAAATTATATTTGGGCCACCGTCTTATTTTATGGCAGATTTCGGACTCCTATTAGGCCCATTTTCCCATAGAAAAAAGTGTATATTTATCTTCTAAACTTGAAGAAATTCCTATTCGTAAATTGTTTGAATTTTTCTTTTTTTTTAATTCAAGCATGGTAAGTTTGCAATATGGTGCTTTGTGATGTTAACTATCTCGAAAACTGAGATGGGGATTGGCTGGTTATTTTTCTCTTATATATATTTTGTTATCATTGTCACAGAGAAAATTGCCCTTGTTACACTAAAGATGGATGTGGTGCATTTATATTTTGTGCTTTTTATCATATTTGTATAGCCGGTTTATTTAAACTATTCTTTGCACATGGCTTTTTTTAATAGCTATAAACAGATATGAGACATTTAAAGATTGCCCATAAGTCCATCTCTTACTGCTTTAAACACGCATCAACAGCGCCTTATTCTTCTTTTGTAGATGCAAACTGAATAACACTTTCAGTTTGTATTTTTTCTTTGAATTATTGATGTTCAGTATTTCGTAATGAAATAGTCTTCCAATATTGTAAAAGCAGCCACATGTATGTTACTACATGTACATTCATTCAGAAATATAATCAACATCTCCAGGGTTTGGCAAATCTAATATAAATGTTTATTTATTTTTATGCAGTTACCATAGTTTTGAACTTTAAAAGATTTTTTTCTAGTATTAAAGTCTCCAGAGATGTAAAATAATGTATAATATCATGTTTTTGTTCTAATGTTTTGAAATTGTTTTGGTATTAGTTTTAACATACATGTAAACATTGAAGAGTCAAAAGATAAGACTTGAGACAGAAACCTTGAAAATACATAACTCTTGATTTGCTTATGATTTATTTAGATTTAGTGTAGACTGATTGGCTTGTAGAGATGTCGAGATATACCCGTATATTGCAATACTGAGTAAAGTCAATATTGTACTGCAATACAAAATGAACATATTGGTTTTTGCCAATATTCTGTATTCTCTTCTGCCACCATTTTTGTGTCTAAAACCAAAATTTACATAAGGATAGAAAGCAGTCGCTGACAAACTACGGAAAATGGTTTCTGGGGTCAAATTCATGTATGGAGAGATAATTCTAAATGATTAGAAACTCCAGAGCATACAGGGATATTTATTGTCATTCGAACTAGATACTGTTTGAAAAAGCCCCTAATTATAGTATGATCAAATATGGCAAAATATTATGGTACATATTACGATACCCTCATTACACAAGGCAATATATTGTGATACATTTCAAGTGTATCATGAAAGCCTATTTGCTTGCCAATTTATACTATTACCAGTCCAAACAATATAAAACTTTTCCTGTCAAATACACATTCAGAAATAGATTCCTAATATTATTTGAATTATTTTGCTAATCTTTTTTTATATCTGTTACTAACAGCTTTCTTTTTTCCATCATCGTAATATTGAATTTAAATTTATTATTATTTTGTAAACTTTCCTTTTATTCATCAATTGGGAAACAAGTCGTCAGTACCTGGGTTTGACTTTGACTTCTGGACACTAATGGAACAACAGCTTCAGAAGAAAGTCACATTGTGCCAGATACAATTTCTGTGTTTTATAATTATTACTATAACAATCAATATTTTCCTTTTATTAAAGTGTTGGTTTTGTTAAAACGGTAAAGATATGTCACTTTGCTTCTGCAAGGTGTTTTCATTCGCATTTTCTGAACCATTTAGATAGTGATATTCACTATCTTCTTTATACTCATAATGATGTAATCTTATAAAGCCACTGTGTATACATTATATCAAGTAGAGGCACGATTCTCACAGCTCTTAATTTCAAGTCCTGGATACCAATTTTTTTTGGAAAAAGGACTTGTGTTTTCCTGAGCAGCTCCTGTATGAATAGAGGATGTTTCCTGGTCAAATATTTTGTCAAATCTTTCACAATGACTCCATTTTCATTGTACATTGTATAGGGACATAATTGTTGTCCCATGGGTAATACTGTTTTGTTAACGGGAAATGTATACTGTTACGGGGAATAAGCTTCAATCAGAGTGCTTCAATAATGTATCATTTAAACATGTATTGTCATGTATTTTAAGTGTTTATGATTGAATTATGATAATAAAATAAGGTAAATAACATAACAGAGTTTTTGACTTTTTGTGTTTTGGTTCTAATATCATTGGTAATGTATTGGCCCATGTTCAGAGTATTGGCATTTTATTAGCTCACCTGAGCATAGCTCAGGGTGAGCTTTTGGGATACTTGATTGTCCGTCGGCCGTCGGCCGTCAACAATTTGATGTTTACACACTAGAGGCCACAATTTTGATCCAATCTTCCTCAAACTTGGTCAGAATGTTTGTCTTGATGATATCTTGAACCCTTTCGAAAATGGGTCAGGTTGGATCAAAAAGTAGGTCAGTAGGTCAAATCTTAGAAAAATCTTGTAGTCCGTCAACAATTTTGATGTTTACACACTAGAGGCCACAATTTTGATCCAATCTTCCTCAAACTTGGTCAGAATGTTAGTCTTGATGATATCTTGAACCCTTTCGAAAATGGGTCAGGTCGGATCAAAAAGTAGGTCAGTTGGTCAAATCTTAGAAAAATCTTGTTTACACACTAGAGGCCACAATTTTGATCCAATCTTCCTCAAACTTGGTCAGAATGTTTGTCTTGATGATATCTTGAACCCTTTCGAAAATAGGTCAGGTTGGATCAAAAAGTAGGTCAGTAGGTCAAATCTTAGAAAAATCTTGTTTACACACTAGAGGCCACAATTTTGATTCAATCTTCCTCAAACTTGGTCAGAATGTTTGTCTTGATGATATCTTGAACCCTTTCGAAAATGGGTCAGGTTGGATCAAAAAGAAGGTCAGTAGGTCAAATCTTAGAAAAATCTTGTTTACACACTAGAGGCCACAATTTTGATCCAATCTTCCTCAAACTTGGTCAGAATGTTAGTCTTGATGATATCTTGAACCCTTTCGAAAATGGGTCGGTTGGATCAAAAAGTAGGTCAGTAGGTCAAATTTTAGAAAAACTTGTTTACACACTAAGGCACAATTTTAATCCAATCTTCCTCAAACTTGGTCAGAATGTTTGTCTTGATGATATCTTGAACCCTTTCGAAAATGGGCTGGGCCGGACCGAAAAGTAGGTCAATAGGTCAAATCTTAGAAAAAGCTTGTTTACACACTAAAGGCCACAGTTTTGATGCAATCTTCCTCAAACTTGGTCAGATTGTTTGTCATGATGATATCTCGAACCAGTTTGAAAATGGGTGGGGCTGGATAGAAATGTAGGTCAGTAGGTCAAATCTTAGAAAAATCTTGTTTACACACTAGAGGCCACAATTTTGATTCAATCTTCCTCAAACTTTGGCAGAATGTTTGTCATGATGATATCTTTTGTGGATGGGGTCAGAAAATTCCTGAACATTGTTTCACCTCATCATCTTAATTCTAAAGCAATCTGTTTTGTACAGGCAATGAATGATACTTTTCTCAGGTGAGCGATCTAGGGCCATCTTGGCCCTCTTGTTGTCTTTAACAGTGCTTTTTTCATGATGTTTTTATCTTTAATCTTTTCCCTCATATAGACTCATTTTGATGCACTCAATAGGTACCACATAAAGCCTGATCTGCAGAAAGCCAAACTCAAACCTTACCAAATTTAATTGTAAAATCCTCATTACCAGACCACTGAGGAGCAGCGAACAGCATAAAACCTGATCAGCCTGCGAGTTACTCGCAGGCTGATCTGGTTTTATGCTGTTCGCATAAGTCTTTTCATGGTATCCTCTATGAGGGAAAGGGTTAAGGTATTAAGCTGTTAACTTGTGACACATCATAGGAATGATGCAATCATTTCAGTCTTAAGTTATTTATTCAGCAAATAAATCACTATCAATACAGTTTTTGTGTCACCTGCTGTAAGCAGAGGTGACACACTTTTCTGTCGTCTGTCTGTCCGTCACACTTTTTCCGTCAAGCTTCAGCAGGTGACACGTGTTCCAGAGAACACTCTCGTTTACTATATAGACAAAGAAGGAGAATTAAAAGTAGCCATGAAAATTTTCTTAAACTTGGCATGATTATAAGGAATAACTCCAGAAACAAATTCATGGGATAAAAAATGGGGTCACCATTCAATTTGTAAGTTACCTGCTGCTGACAGTTAGTTTTTAGCTCACCTGAGCACAAAGTGCTCAAGGTGAGCTTTTGTGATCGCCCTTCGTCCGTCGTGCGTCGTCCGTCGTCAACAATTTGCTTTAAACGACATCTCCTCTGAAACCGCTGGACAGAATTTAATGAAACTTGGCAGGAATGTTCCTTGGGTGAGGCTCTACAAAAGTTGCTAAAATAAAGTTGATCCATGAAGAACTCTGGTTGCCATGGCAACAAAAAGAAAAATAATTTGAAAACTTTAAAAATCATCTCCTTCAAAACTACTGGCCAGATTTCAAAATAATTTGGTACATATGTTCCTTGGGTCAACCTCTACCAAAGTTGCTAAAATTATTCCGATCCGTAAAAAAACATGGCCGCCAGGGGCGGGGCTTATTTGCCTTAAATGTATATAGAGAAACCTTTAAACAACATCTCCTCTGAAACCACAAGACAGAATTTGATTAAACTTGGCAGGGATGATCCTTGGGTCAACCTTCACAAAAGTTGCTAAAATAAAGTTGATCCATGTAGAACTCTGGTTGCCATGGCAACAAAAAGAAAAAAAAATGAAAACTTTAAAAATCATCTTCTTCAAAACTACTGGCCAGATTTTAAAATAAATTGGTACAGATGTTCCTTGGGTCAACCTCTACCAAAGCTGCTAAAATTATTCTGATCCGTAAAAAAACATGGCCGCCAGGGGTGGGGCTTATTTGCCTTATATGTATATAGAGAAACCTTTAAACAACATCTCCTCTGAAACCACTGGACAGAATTTGATTAAACTTGGCAGGGATGATCCTTGGGTCAACCTTCACAAAAGTTGCTAAAATAAAGTTGATCCATGTAGAACTCTGGTTGCCATGGCAACAAAAAGAAAAAAAAATGAAAACTTTAAAAATCATCTTCTTCAAAACTACTGGCCAGATTTTAAAATAAATTGGTACAGATGTTCCTTGGGTCAACCTCTACCAAAATTGCTAAAAAAAATTCCGATCCGTAAAAAACATGGCCACCAGGGGCGGGGCTTATTTGCCTTATATGTATATAGGGAAAACTTTAATCAACATTTCCTCTGAAACCACTGGACAGAATTTGATTAAACTTGACAGGAATGATCCTTGGGTCAACCTTCACAAAAGTTCCTAAAATAAACTTGATCCATATAGAACTCTGGTTGCCATGGCTATAAAAAGAAAAAAAATATGAAAACTTTAAAAATCATCTTCTTCAAAATTACTGGCCAGATTTTAAAATAAATTGGAACAGATGTTCCTTGGGTCAACCTATTTATCTCAGGTGAGCGATTTAGGGCCATCATGGGCCTCTTGTTTGCTCTATATCATTAGGCGTATGCCTTCAAATACCGGTAATCTTAGGTCTGTGGTTCACTCTTAGAATTAAGAAAATAACAACTCAGTGCTTTCAATACTTTGATATTGTATTTAATAAGACTACATAGTACAAAATACTGTAAAAGACTTCATCAGATTCAGACAAAATTCAATATGTCATGGATTACTTATCCTATTGTTAATATACAAAAAAAAAATCAAATCAAATATATATATATATATATGCTGGAGGTATATAGAAGAAAACTATGAAATATTCATTTTGATTAAAATACATGTAATTCATTATACAAAATCAAGAGGCTGAAGACTTATCAGTTCTTCAAACAGATTAAGAAAAGAAGTACAGAGATATAAAATTAAGGTTACACATGAAAGGTAAAGGATGCATCAGAAGGGCCCTCTAAGCTTTGATTGTGGAGGATTTGGTGGTGTTTTCAGTGATGACCATCTCCCAGTTTTCCTTACAGAGGTTGCAGCTGTCCAGCAGGGGTTGTGTCCCGGGCAGCAGCACGGCCAGGGTGGAGTACAGCGGCTTGCAGATGAAGTTGATGAACCCCACCTGTAGAAGATAGTTTAAACATGCAGTGAAAATAGGGTGAAGTCGCACGATCTAGCATAGTTATAACCTTTTCCCTATAGAAGAGTGATACCACTTTAATTTTTTTTGTCAATAAAAGTGAATTTCAGCTGATTATTTTAAAGCTTATATATTTACTAGAGAAACTAGACAGGAATACAACAATTTATTCTGCATTTAAGAACACTAATTTATGACGTATTAATGTAAAATGAGTTTACATGGTTACCAATTGTACATGTACATATTACTACTACTGGACATGGTTATAAACTTCAATTTTCAATAAACTTGGTTAAAGCTTAAAAATTATATACCAATGAGTCAATATGTAGCACGCAATTACGCGCATGTTCTAAGATATGCTGAAATCAATACCTGCTGCTTTGGAATGTCGTCTATGTTCACTCTGTCCATCATAGGGATTGGAGTTATGCCCCTTTTCTTTTCTTCATCGCCCTAAAAAAAGAATTTACAGTTATTTTACTTTTTCAATTCATTTTTTTTTATTCAAAGGTGAACTTATTTTTTTGCTAGAAACAAATTTCACCAGACGAAATACATGTGGATATATGATAATTGACATGCATTAATTAAAACGAGAATATATAATATTTCGAGGGCTGACCGCGAAAACTGCCCCAAGTGCATAAATAGAAATAGAAGGGGATTGAACAGTTTCGCGGTCAGCCCTCGATATGCATACTACAAGTTTCGGTCAAGTTCGACCAATTAGAAAGTTAGTTCCGTAACCTGGATGCAATGATGCTCTTTAAATTAAAATGTTATTTGCCAGTTGACAATCCTGCAGATAGATGTTTTTATATATATATATGTGTGTGTGTGTGTGTTTTGATTGGCGTTCAGCACAAAAGTATATACAAGAAATATCTTTAAAAAAGATATTCGGCGTAAGAAAAAAATAGATATTTAAGTAAGTGTCACAATTTAATAAATTGATATAATGTTGGCAAGTTTTAAATGGTATGCGATTTTAAAATAATGCTAGAAAACGTATTTGTCGATTAATTTTAGAGATATATATTAGTCAGTGAAAAAAAAAGAAGGGGACAAAAATGTAATATAAGTAAAAGATAAAAAAGTTCGTTCAGTGGGATTCGATCTCGGGACCCTCAGTTTAGATAAAGAGCACTTATCCAGCTGTTTCTGTTTATTACTTATGTTAGCTAACTTAAACATTGCGAGTTTTGCGACTTGGAAGGACGATAAACTACTTTTTCAACTGGGTGGTTATTATGTTTGATTTTTTCAACTGGAAGGTTTTTATGTTTAAATAGGTAAATTAAAATGTTATTTGCCAGTTGACAATCCTGCAGATAGATGTGCATCCTGAAACTCCCATTTTATGATGGAATATCCTAAAATAATTTATGTTAACCATTGAAATGAGTGTTTTTCTGATCGAACTCTTCAGTTGTTTACAAAGATTAGATTGGCTCAAGAAATTGGTCAAAATCCATTTTATACAACTTCCGCAAAAAAAAAAAAAAAACACGAAATAATGGCCGCGGAACGCTAAATCCAAAAACTTTGAAATTAAATTCAAATTCAGAATAAAGATGTACCTGCATGTAAAACTCCTCGTACAGGTATTTGGAGGTCCTTTTCTGTGTCTCCCAGGGTTTGGGAACGGCGCAGAGGTCCGCCCCCGTCATCATGATGGACAGCAGGGCCGTGCGGTGTTCCGGCTCTGTTATGTCGAACTCGCCTTTCTCTAGCAGGCCTGCCAAGTACTTCTGTATGGGGAAATAACTGGCCAGGTCCGTCGCCAGGATGTTCACTCTGTAATACGTATACCAGTATTGCCTGTTCAGTTTTATTTGGCAATAAGATCATAGGTTCGTAGATAATTGGAAAAACAAAATAATATAACATACCTTAACATTTTGATATTTATATAAAAAATATTCAAAGTAGTTGACCTGATTGTACCTTTCATGTTTTCAGCATTTTTTTTTTCATTCATGAATAGGTCAACCCCTAACTAACAAATCATTCAAGATCATTTCACTCCGAAATGAGACGTAAACCTACATGAATCAATGAGCACTCCCCGAGCACCTTATCTACATGCTGGTGTATAATACCACACATTGTTCAATGGGAAATAAACATTCATTTGATATTTTTCTCCAGTCACTGATTGGTCAGTTTAAATCAGCGAATAATACCGACTATGCCGAATACCTGGTAAAATGGTTTATTGAATAGCCTGTAAGTCATTTCGGGTACATACCGGTACGTAAAAACTAGAAAGATCTGTAAATTGGATGACCCATTAGGATTCTAGGCCCTATCATATCGTATGTATGATATATGTATAGCATATATTGAACAGTATGTATATAATTAATAATAAAATTTAAAGACACACCCTAAATGATTAATAAATTCAGACAAAGAACAGCAAAATCTATTCAGTTATATGATACGGCGACACATTATTTATAATGACCACAGCGTTCGCAAGCAGTAGCTATCACGTGCGCGCGTGATAGTTAGAGCATGAGGGTGGTTATTATGTGTGAACATGTTAGTTATCGTGTTCATATCCAGTAGTTATCACGTTCGCACGCGATAAGTATTACTTATATAAAAATATCCCGTATGTCCCTATTATGCCACCGTATTTTTCTCACCGTATCATCTCCAAAATAACCTTGTGCTGTTCAGAAGTTAAGAACGAGAAGATATCATTTCCCTCCGCGTGCAGTATGGTTATCGTCTGCTTGTAGTGATGCTGTTCCATCGTAGAAGTTGAATACAGAGCCGCCAGGGGGAGCCTCAGCTTCTTGAAAAAGTCGTTGTTGTAACCCCGATGGTCAAGGTCGTGGCAGATGCCGCCGATGATGAGAGCCATTTTTTCGAAAGTTGTGAAGCGGGAAGAGTTGGTTGTTTTAATCATGCGCCAAAGACTGTGTGCTACATGGAACCCGTGCTGCCAATTGTGATACTGCACGGGTCTGTAGTTCTTCCGGACAGTCAGAGTAAATCGGCACAGCTTGGACATTTCAAATTTTTTCTCGCCAAAGGTGTCGATAATAATCCGGATAAACAGCTGCGGAAGTATAGCCTCATAGTCGTAGGCGCAGAAGTCGTACGTGTCAAATTTGGCGGGAACTTTGTCGTCTGCCATGAGGGGGTGTTCTTCCAGCGGAGTCGCTTCCTCTTCAGCACAGGTCAGGTGGAAATGAAGCACTTCCATGGCGACCTGATGCAAATAGATGGATATGCTCGTGTAAAGTTTTGTAGACGAGTGTTTATAATTTACTGATGAAAAAATATGTTCAAATTGTAAAGTATGCATTATTGGTCTTAAATACTAGATCTAGATTTACTCAAAAAAAAAAATGTAGGCTAACCAACTGGCACTAGAACAGCATGACTGCAAATATATTTCTTTTTCTCCGGTATTGTATATACAGTACAGAGGGACAAAAAATCGTAATCAACATTCCAGTGAAACTGGCATTTCTGCTGTTCTAGCGCCAGTGGGCTAACCGTATAAAGCTCTTAAACTACATTTAAAAACAACATCATCATTATAAATAATTGCCCTCAAAACACACGGGATCGACACGGAGAAACGTGGATTGATCAATATATCGACACGTAAGAACACCTCTCCCATATTCTTCGAAATATCTTCTGGGTTTGACTAAGGAGGATTAAAATCGACCAAGAGCAGCACACGAGATGACGTATGGACATAACAATTACCTTGTACTTAGCCTGTTGATGAGTCAGCATATTGTAGATTCTGGAATAATGGAGGCAAGGGCGCAGTAGACAGCGAACATCTTGAAGGCCGCCACATCCTCCTCCGTGAAGTGGTCTCCCCTTATCTGGTGAAATAAGTCTTTTTTAAGATTGATAGGTCCATGACCTTTTGGATTTGCATAATATATCAAAATATTTTCATTATTTTAACATGGTTGTAAGTAAGTTCTAACATGGTCAGATGAAAAGGTCACCATTCTTGGGCTTGACCTTTGTTCTTTCCACTGCTAATACATATAGAATACACTGCTATGTTATATCACATATAAAAATAGGAAAAGATCCCTTTCTAATATTTAGACCCTGAATTATTTGGTTCGATCTTCTAAATACAAATTAAAGGCCCACACATAATAACTATTATAGCCGGCGGTGGACAACGCATTAAGAGAGAATATTGCGCACGAATTCGCAGTTATCTCCCTTGCATACCGCGTAGTAAAGGGCGGTAACTGCGTGTGTGTCAACTGTAAAAGGGAGATAATCAATATGACGAGATAAGATTATCTACCTGTTGATCATCTGCACGACACCTAGCACGCCGGCCTTTCCCATGATTGGCATACACAGGATGTTCTTTGTACAGTATCCAGTCTTCTTGTCAATTTCGGGGTTGAACCGCTCATCTTTGTAGGCATCGTAGATGTTTACAATCTGATGGATTCACATTTAATTATGCAAAAATTGCCATTTAACATAACAGTCAATTTAATTAATTACATCGCGATTACATTTCAAAAGTAATTATTATCATTACACATCATTTTTAAGATCCATGCACATATTTAATTCAGCAACATGCAATGTAATAATAGTCAACACATTATTATGTATATAATTATCTCATTGAAACATACATGTGTACATATAAATTGTGATATGTTAAATAGTATACACTGTATAAATCCTTTTGCAGGATGTCTTCGAGACTATTCCATGGCCTATTTCTATATGTATTTATAAATTCTAGCAGTTTCAGCAATACATAATATCCGTTGTATTGTGTTTAATAGATATGTGATGAATCCACTGCCTCTGGAGCCGCAAGAGACAACAAAAAATTGGGGCCGCCATGGCCGAGCGGTTACAGTCGTGGACTACAAATCTTTCAGCCCCTCACCGCTGTGGGTTCGAATCCCGGTAGGGACTTCGGATTTTTCATGCCTTCCAGCTGGCTTGCGATAGGTCGGTGGTTCTACCCGGGTACCTCTTTGTACTCGGGGTCTTCCTCCACCTGTAATTAGCTGGACGTCGCTATATGATTGAAATACTATCGCAGCGATAGTAAACCTCAATACTACAATACTACAACAAAAAATTCTGTGGCTCTAGTGTCAGTGGATGAATTGTTTCTAAGTCTGTTGTCCAAATTGTTGCTCACAATCGAAGTAGGTGAAAGAGACCTTGAGGGATACTAGTATGTGAAAAAAAATAACAAAGCATTGAATGTGACACAGATTTGCTATACGTTTTTCCTATTTTATCAGACAGAAAATGCGATATTCAATCAGCAGGTGATCAAAATGTGATCAAAATCCTAGGTATAAATGATTGTTATTATTCTTTAACCCTTTCCCTCATAGAGGAAACCATGAAAAGACCTATGCGAACAGCATAAAACCAGATCAGCCTGCGAGTAACTCGCAGGCTGATCAGGTTTTATGTTGTTCGCTGCTCCTCAGTGGTCTGGAAATTAGGACTTTATAATTAAATCTGGTAAGGTTTAACTGTGTTTTTCTGCAGATCAGGCTTTATGTGGTACCTATTGAGTGCGTCAAAATGAGTCTATATGAGGGAAAGGGTTAACTTGACTCCTACATAATGTGACACAGATTTGCTATACGTTTTTCCTATTTTATCAGACAGAAAATGCGATATTCAATCAGCAGGTGATCAAAATGTGATCAAAATCCTAGGTATAAATGATTGTTATTATTCTTTAACCCTTTCCCTCATAGAGGAAACCATGAAAAGACCTATGCGAACAGCATAAAACCAGATCAGCCTGCGAGTAACTCGCAGGCTGATCAGGTTTTATGTTGTTCGCTGCTCCTCAGTGGTCTGGAAATTAGGACTTTATAATTAAATCTGGTAAGGTTTAACTGTGTTTTTCTGCAGATCAGGCTTTATGTGGTACCTATTGAGTGCGTCAAAATGAGTCTATATGATGGAAAGGGTTAACTTGACTCCTACATATTTCACAAGGCTAAATGAACTTTATTAGTAAATTCATAGATTTATGTAATATGAGTAGATAGAGGGGACACCCATCTACGCTACGACAACTCATGATCAAGAGTTCCAGTTTATATAGGAGATACTTTCAGTAAGGACAATTTTGTTTCAGTCAGATAATTTTGTAATAAGGAAAGAAAAAGGAAATTCAGACTAGCTTTTTTTTTACCGAGATACATGTATAGACTTTAGATAGAAAAGACGTCCGTATACATATATCATATAAATCTAATATTAAAATACATGTAGTATAAAGGCATGCCCTGAATTGTTATAATTGCACATTATTGTTTTCAGCTCTGATAAATAACTATCGTGCTTACGAAATCATTCCCTTTTGTACAATCAGGAATAAGTTGCTAGCACAGGAACTTGATAAATAGTATATTTATCAATAAAAATTGAATTATGTCTTTATTAATATATTTAGTTGTATTCGTTTTATCTCCACAATGCATAAAATGAAATAAAACTATTCGTGATTGAGTTTTATGATATAACCCATTCTCTGTCTACACACACACACCCGAGAGATTGGGTCATTTCATTAAGTTAGATCTCGATTTGTTTTAACTTTATTTTTGCTATGTATGTGTTGAGAATATAAGTCGGAAAAAAATATGATAAAGGAAAATATAAATACTAATAACAACAGACATTAAGCTTATGCGGTTGTGAATTGTCTATATCCTGAAGGAAAGAGAAGACATACGTACCTCTCCTGTATTTGACACATACCCGGCGATGCCCTTTTCTTGAGGAAAGCGTATCTGAGACTTCTTTGTGAACAGTGGAATGCCCGTGTCTGACTTCTTTCCCTCGTCAAAATAGTCAGCAAACAACTCATGTCTGTAAAAAAGTATTCCCCTGATAGCATAATCTGACAAACGATAAATTTGTAACCTTTTTATGATCTGCATTACTATTTCACACGCGTGACGTATTTTAGTAGTGTAAATAAATTGTATGTTTACAGACGCGAGCGTAGGTCTATACACGGTAACTGTATTTTCTATATCAACGTTTTGGATGATGATGATGATGATGATGATGATGATGACTGATACTGGATAGCGCACAGGCTTTTACCAGGGTAATCTGGTTTCGATCCAGTGCCTCGTGGTCTCGTGTTCTCGAAAATACTTAAGTACGATCTCAGGCTCAGATTTGAGTATCATATATTAATCCTTGGTAACAACCTATAGGTATAGTTTGAGACTGATTATGAAAATCATTTATAAGTCCTGATTCTGTTTAATAGAAGACGGGGCATGGAAAACACTTGGCATATATGGTCAATATAGCGGAAGTCTGTCAATCGGAACACCATCATCATCCAGAAGTAAAGCATTCAACAACGAGGTGTTCCAACTGGATACGCTTTATGGTGTGACATGTCAGATATATTCAAACAATATATACATGTGAACGCATAATTGCCTTATATTTTGGCAGTTCAAAAATATACAAGTTTGTGTTCCAGGGCACATTGTGTATGGATGAATTTCGTTGAAAAATGGTAACATTCTAGAGAGATTACGAACTTTAGACTGTTGTCCTCATTTTTGACATTCCATATCACATACAATATACATGGTGTCTTTTTCAAAATGATATAGGTAACTGGTTCGGGTTGATATCACACATACCAAAAATATATTCAGGTAAGGTACAGCTGTAGAAGATTAAATCAGCAAAATGTTTGAAACATACTCTATTATGCTCGATGTAGATGTATTGCTGAGCTTATAAATGTAACTTAATGCCACACAATCAGCTGTGTAAAGTTTGTCATTTTTGTTAAGTTGTAAACTTCAAGCATAATTGTTCTATGTATCAAAATCGCAAAATAATTGTAAAACACTGCACGTACTGACATAACATGATAGGGTTAATTTTGATATTACAATCAACTGCGAAAATAATATGTTCAATTTTGAGACCTTCAATAGAAAGAAACATACAAAACTTAGAAATCTGCGGCTTTGCGTATTCACATATTTTACCAGTTTAACCCAAGATTTTTTTCGGAAACACCCAAGTGTTCGTGTTTTTCCGTGCCCATACCTGTCTTCGTCCACGAGGAAGAGAGTGCACCTTTCGGCTGACACGAGGTCCTTGGTGAACATCATGATGTTGGTGACGAGGTTGTCGATATTCTCCATGTCATCAAACATGACCTTGGTGGTCTCCAGGAGGTAGTTGTTCAGGTCCGTCTGAATCCTCAGCAGCTACCATGGTAACAATGAAATTACGGATTAGAATGGTAATACTGTTAACAGTAACGAGTACAATAAAGACATCGAGGTCCAAAGGTAGCGATTACGACTGTGGATTCGACCGGCTCGAATTTGTCTGGGGCAGTGGTATTTCATGACCTTCGCAGGCGCGAAGTTTTGGTCCAACCCAAGAACCGTCGAGGGGAATACATATAAGAATTCCCAATCGACGTAACATAAATAATTTAAAATGATAATGATGTTAATGAACACCGCTTTCCTTGATAATTTCATGGGGATGTGTATAGAAAATATATCAACGACTGTTTTTTATAGATTCAATTCATTTCAATATAGAAATTTACAGGAATATGAAAAAGAGAAAGAAATACAGTAAGGCTGCGTCCTATCGATGATCGAAGGGGGATAAGAGATTCTCCGATTTCGCGAGATTTGGAGGTTCGAGAGAACAAGAATGTATACATGTATTTAGATTCATGGAAAGTAATGCGGATTGTGTAGGAGCCGGGAATATATCTCGATTTAAGAATGTCATTCGAAAAATATTTCCTCGGAGAACTGCAATGTTACTGTAATTAGTAGTGCAGTTATATAAGTTTTTAAACAAATATCAAAATACTTGCTTATCCATATTTATGATAGCACTTCAAACATATTTAAGTTATGCATATGTAGAATGATATTGACTCGACACTTTAAACTTTCCATAATATGAAATTAATACTAATAAATATCTGTTTAAACGTTTAGCCAATAATACAAGTGGCGATTACTACCGAAAATAGCGAAAGGACCTCGCGACGCCGGCGATACCATGATATATAACCGATTATCGCCGACCTCATCTGTAACAACAAATTTTCGCCGATCCAGCGATAATCGGTTGACTACGGAATCACATTAGGGCCTTCATCTTTGAATGTGTTGATCTGAAACCCAATACTCGACAGTACAATGATGAAAACGCGAAGATGCGATGATGATAACTAGACAGTACAATATTACGATAGTGAAAACGCAACAGTGCGATAGTGAAATATTGCGATATCATCATCGCACTGTGGTATCGTCGTATATCGTTATCGTACTGACACGTTATCATTATCGTGTTATCGCGTTTCCTCGAGAATCGCGTTTCAGGTCAACAAATGCAAAGGCGATGGCCCTAACTGAAATCCGCAGATGACCACTAGTAATTGGATTCAAATGATAACCAACCTTGTTCAGCTTCATTTTCTGTACACACGCTGTGATCCAGCTTAGGATGGCGTTGGTCAGCTCGAAATCATTGGCTATAAACGGGTCACTCTCCCATCCTCTTGCGAATTCCACCACCCCGTATGTACTGCCGCACTCCAGTAGGATGGGGATTACAATCACGTGATGGGCGGCGTCGTCTGCTATTCCGATTCCTTTTGGAAAACGCGAATCCTGTGGGAGGTCTGTAATAATCAGGGATTTTTTCTCGACGGCGACATGCGCAGAGACGGTCATTCGGAACCCCACTGGTCCGAGATGTTTGGTGGATGGATTGAGGGCAGGGTTAAACTGCGCGAGGGAGGCTTCAGAAGACTCAAGGACATAAAAACAGAACGATTCTGCATTGACGGTGCTGGCAATAACCTAAAGCAGTAAAACAAACAATTTGTGCATATGTATCACTAGAAAATGTGTATTATTTAGCTAAATTATACAACGTTGCCAATGGCCAAGTGATGATAAAAAAGGGAGGTCGTGGGTTAAAGCCCTGGCCGGGGCATACCAAAGTAATGAAAAGCGGTACTGGTAACACCCTGCTTTTTGTTCTGCTGACATATATGGTGATGTAAGTTCCCCCGCTATAACAGTGTTACATTTTGTAGACTTTGATATTTATTTCGCAAGCTTGCATCGAACCCACTACCTCCCTGTAATGTAAAATCAGATCTCTAGCAACTCGGCCACCAAGACTGGTGGTATGTATATACAAAGCCTGGTAAGTGGCAAACTATGTTAGGAATGGTCATTTTCAGTAAATTACCTTGCAGATGTCATAAATATGTTCATAAATATCCATGTCAGTGGTGCAAGACATGATCCGCCTGCATAGTTCCTTAATACCAGTATCGGAGTACCGCGTGGAAAACTTGATCTTCGGTACGATGTGTCTGTTGTACGAAACGGCAATTTTGGACTCCGTTGCTAAAGATTTCTTTTCCGCCAAAATATGTTCTAGTGTCTCAACTGACACGGACTCTAAAATGTATTCTTTCAAGACATCGGGATATCTTGCGAGGTATTCTCTGACTTGGTTTGCACAGATTTCTGAATTTCTGTTCAAAGAACTCCATCTTTCTGCAGATCGAAACCCTGGCAATGGAGTTTTCCGGCCGGATGATACGCTCAGTAAAGGAGAACTCATTTTAGTTGACCATTTCAAAGACATATACAAACTAGAATCAGACCTGTTTGTTGTTTCAAACCTCTATTGACAATACACAAAACACAAATGTAACGTAGCAACGTCGTCATGTGAGATGACGTCATACGTCGGTTTAGCGACAGAAAAAAACAAACCGCGTCATTGTTAAAATATATTGCTACTACCACTACCACCATCACCAACTACTACTACTTCTTCTGCTAATAATATAATCATATCTGTGTAACAATAATAAATTCTTATAATTATTCTTTAATATTATGAAACTATCTTATTGTTGTCTATCTATAACCAGTGTGGCTATGCCACGTGATATATGACGTCATTTTATTTCGCGAAAAGCATAGTTTGCATCAATTCAGAGGGAAAAACTGCTGTAAGTATTTTATTTCGTTATCAACTTTAATGGTATATTTGTTCCATATATGTAGGGCCCATTGATTCTTTTGTCAGATGTACAGTTTTTCATAACATTCGGGGAAACCTTATGAAATCTGTTCGCTAAAACGTAAGGTACATCATGACTAATGTTTTCCCGAATGTTATGAAATGATGTATTTGACAAAAGAATCATTGGGCCTATGTTTAATGCACAATTTTCCGCCTCGCCTGCGATATATCCCATTAAAAGTGGCAATGAAATAAAATATTTACAGCGATTTTCTTTATCGAATCGAGACAAATAATATTGTTTGTAATAGCTTAATATGACGTCATATACCACGTGGTATGACAACATTGATAGCTAGGCTATGTATTCTTCATAATTATAAAAGGAAGAACACAATGTCTCTAATTTGAGCATTCCAGTTTCGAGAACGAACAAAACCTTCGTGCCAAAAGTTGTTGGTTCGAACCCTGTTGTGCAAGAATTTTCCATTTAATACCTACCCGGGCGCAAAGTACTGGTCCAATCCAGGAACGGTCTCAAGAGATTGGTATAAATTGTAAAAACTTATTTCCCAACTGACTTCAACCAAGTAATATCAAACTACAGAAAAGGGTAGGTACAGGACTGGTGTCAGGATGACCTACGGTGACGTGATATCACTATAGGAGGCAGCACTTTATCTTCTCCAGTAATAGTGTTTCAAATCGATGATAAACCATTGTTTGGATGTCAAATCTTCTCAACCATTTCTTTTAAATGTTGGTAGGTTAAAACTAAGTTTACACATAAACATTATTCGAGGGCTGACCATGAACCTGTTTCATCTCCTTCTATTCTATCTATGCACTCAGAATAGTTTCGCGGTCAACCCTCGAACTGCTTCTCGTATATACACTTTTTGCACTTTTTGTCTGATTTGCCAGCTTTGCAAATTGTATTACAGTTTTGCATAATTTCTCTTTCTCAATGTTAAGAAGTTTCATACAATTTACGAGCATGCGCACATGCGTATACTTCGCCATGTACATGTCTGTGAACAGGGTTACTTGAGTTCCATCAACCCGACCGACCCTATTTTTTTGTACCGACCCTATTTTCCCCTTAGCATTCGGGTTATCACGGTGTCAAAACACGGGGTTTCGTCACATTATCTAAATTTGCATCATTTTTATGTCATGAATACTGACAGATTCAAATTCTAGTACATGTTACATTGCGCGATAAATCATGTTGAATAAGCCACGTCGACATATCTCACGTATGGTCATTTTATAAATGATATATTATCAAGGAAAGGTTAACTTATGACATTCTTCATACACAGTGTCCTTTTAAGAGTACAATAAGTTATCGAGTGCATTGGCTTAATTTGATGTCCGCTCAACAAGAGTTCAATCATTTGGAGAGTTCATATGTCTATGTGGGGGATAGCATGCTACCTCACCACACTACAATACATGTATCTTTATTTCCACCAGATCGGTGATATTTGCATATGTACAATATCAGTAAAGAAAGTTATTTACAAGACAAGTAAACACTGCACAAAATATTACAATACAGGAAAGTACACAGTTTCAATCCATGTACATGTATATCTAATTTTAATACATGAGTGATTACATTGGATGTTTCAAACAATCATATAAATATTTGTAAGAGAGCCTCGGATTCAGAAAGTCAAATTTGATGAGATTGTAATTCTCCAGCGAGCTTACTTCTGCCCCTTGAAGGGTAAGATAGAATTGAACCTGTGTCATGTTTACCAATACTTCTGTAAGGTTGAGGTCCAGTTGAGATACATTATATAAAAATACCCAACGATCCACATTCCTAGCACTGCATTCGTAAATAATATGGATATCGGGATTATTTACAGAGGCGTTACACTTATTGCATGTTTGGGGTTTTGCTACTGGTTATTTACACCACAACCTGGAAATAAAAAGTCGTATGTTCTTGAGTACAGGGCGTTTAAAACCTTATATACAGTAGCTTTAGAGATACTGGGATGTATCAACCTAAAGTATTTAAATCTTAATCTGACATAACTCGCTGTGACAAAGACAAAGATTCACGATTATAAACCATCCGGTTAACAGTTCGTTTCCATTGACTTCTCGATGGCATAGTTTCGGGGTTTAACAGTGAGTCATTTATAAAATTTCTTAGATCTAGCTGGTAAAGCAGGGAACAGACATCAGGCACGAAACCTAAGTGTACGTCTCTATCATGTATGAACTGAAAATATATTCGTATAAATATGTTTCTCGTGACAGACTTAGTGTATAAAGTTAAAATACCAATTTGCTTATAACTACAACAGACTATAATTTAGTTAAACCCACCTTTTTATTTTCTATTTTACCATGTACAAAATAGACAGATCTTTTTGACAAAATCTTGTGTTTGCTTTTAACTCGGATAGAATCTGTAGGACATTTCTCCAGATAATAGAAACTTACGCTCTTTACGCTCGCTCCGGGGCTATCCTGAGTAAAAACTTTGAACTGACTTTCCAGTTATATCAGCAGCATCCATATCAACATCATAATTTGAACATAAAGATTACGCAGTTGCTTAATGAATTTATATCAATCAGATATATATTTTCCTTTAAAACATAATTGCTTCATTGGTAATTATGTCAATCCTATACAAAGACACACCGCCAAGTCACCGGCTTAACCAGTGCAACAACAATACTTAGAACTAAGTTTTACTTAGATACTTCCTCTTGATGGTTCCTGGATTGGACAAGTACTTGACGCCTTGCCCGTAGCTGGGTTCGAACCCATTATTTCGGATCGGCAATCGGGTGTGTTACCACTTGACCACTGCACTCCAACTTTGATGTTTCATTTCTTCTCAAGTGTTGTCAGTTATTGTGGTATGTGAATACATCGTATTTTACGAACTTGTTTCGTGAAAAAAGAATGGTGAAATATATTCTCATCTTATTTAAAATTTGAAGTATCACACTCAACGCTTGTATTTTTTTCTCTCAGGATTTCGAAACATGTACTACCATTGACAACCAAGCGGGGTTTAGGGGACTTATTAGTACATTTTTTTAGATATGTTGATACAATATGGCACTATCGAATTCGCGCTCTTTTCTTCACCACTCTTTGTACATACATACGGACGCGAATACATAAATTGTTTCAACTTTGCACCTACGTGCGTGATAGCTCGTCACATATGGTTGTTGCAGTCTTCCTGTCACAAACCTGAACGACCTATCAACAAAGGTTGATCTAGCAATGACTTCAATATAAAGATAGGGGATATCTCAATAAACAAATTCTGTTGACGTACTTGATAACTGCACCTCTATGTCAGAGACATGGAACATGCCCCCACTCAACGTTTACGGATCAAAGGCTGTTAGTACCTGTGTCTGTTATCGATTTCTTTGCTAAAAGGGAAACAAACAGTACAGCGTACGTACTGAACTCCGTGCACCGGTTACGTCACGCTACGCTACTGTAACCACTGCCACCACACAAGTCACGTGATGATAGTTGAAACCATGTGACCAACACTCATTATTTTATAAATTAAAGTTATTCGAATTGATTTTTTTACCTTTCTAATAATCATGAATGTTATTTTCATGAATTATAACGAAACTGATATGATATATTCAAAACTAAAGTCAAAAGTGATAAAAGTAAATCCGGCCTATATCAGCCGAAATCTATTTGTGGTGGCAGTGGTTATCGACAACTGTAAGGGGAGGTAAATACTGCGGCGGAGTTTGCGTACGTACCAAAAACAGTACTGACAAGAGTTGTCTTATTAGTACGGGAATATTTGGTATGGAAAAAGACCGAAACTGATTCTTTTGCTTGTATGTATACAGTAAATATGCTCTAATTCGAGGAGCTATTTCCCCGGGAATCACAATGCGATGTGTATTCCTAGCCAATTTGCGGGAAATAGACCGAAACATATGAAATATACTCTCGGTTATAAATTTCGGTATCTTCCACGAGTCCTCGGGAAATCGCAATATGACTTCTCAGTACTGATTTTAATGAAAGATGGTCCAAAGATGAGGTCTTATTGTAGATCTACTTGTCATTAGAAATAACCAGACTTGCTCCGGTGGCCGAGTGGAAAGAGTGCACTGTAACCGTGAGGTCGTGGGTTCGATCTCCGACAGGGACACACCAAAGTCTCAAAATGGTACAGGTACATCTCTCTTGTGCCTGGCTGTCATTGCGAACGGATAGCTCCAGGACTGTTTGGCTCAATGCCATGATGATGTGACTTCTTGTTGTATCGTGCGTGGTTTACATCACATCCGTCTCATGTTGACAAATGTCCTCCAAATTATTGAAATATTGTCCTTGGTACACTAATCCCAAAGAAAACAAGCGATATGAATACTTAAGTCGGTTAATTGAAGCAGATTAGATGCCTTAGGGCAACAATTATGACATGCAATACCATTTGGAAGGTCATAATGTAAGGTATTTGATAATGTAAGTCAATCTACATGTGAACATTTGATAATAATGCAGCTCAAAGAAAAAAAAATCTAAATCATTCATTTCAACCTGCAGCTTGACAAAGTATAGAGAATGATAAAGCCTGTCTGTATTTTATCGCTGTATGTAGCAAATCGGCGACTGTTTATTGAGGCCAAGTAAGCAAGCACACTGTAAATGGGACTGTTATTGATACAGAGGTCAATATCTGTAACGATTTGTTTCTAGAAACTTGAAAACTGAACATCACAAATGAATCGCTGGTTTCGAAACTGTTCACCGAGGGTTGTCCACATACTACATGTAATATATGCACGGTTTTGCAAGTCGACCTGGGAAGTTCTGTGTGGTATTGTCAGTCATCAACCATTGTACCTCAATCAATACTGAAACTATGTACTCGTGTTACATTAAAGCATGTGTCTGTGCTCTTTAACGCTACCTGGTGTATAAAACATGCTTTGCTAGACTTATACATATCCATTTTGCACGATTCGATTAATACAGCATCGGCGTTCCAAACCTCAGGCAATATTTGATTTTATGCATACATATTCGTCCATATAATGTGAGTTCACCCAATATCTGGATGCTCAAGTTTAGATTTAGTCTAAAATTTCTGTGGTTCAACCATGTTTATAGGTTATTAAATATGTTTCGATGAAACAAACATCTATTATCAGATCCGGCTCAAATTCCATCAACCGTGGTCTAGTGGTGTTTTACGCGACTGCGAATCCGAAGATTGTGGGTTAGAAATTTACCTGAATTTCCCAGGCGGAAAAGTACTGGTCCAACCCAGGACATGATGAGAGGAGTTAGTATAAGTTGCAAGAACTTGTTTCCCCATCGACGTAAAATAAACAAGTTTAACTAAACTAAACACCTGGGAGCAAATTTCTGATTCACTCTCCCAAATACATGTAGTTCATCTTTTAGAAAATATTGTCAGTTAATAAGGGAATAAGTTATGTCAGAGTATCATGTATTTAAATATTTCATAAAACAGGAATGATGGGACGCATTTTCGACCTAATTTAAATATTCAAATTTCAATCGGTGCGCAGTATTGTTGGTGAAACTCCAGCCTGACACGTTATTTCCTCAAGACATTGATAACTATCCTCCTTACAACGAGCTTGTTAACACAATACCAACAACTTACTTACACTGTGATTAGAATCATCGAATAAAATCATTTATATTTATTTATGTGTATAATAAATGTGTTTGTTTGTCAGGCTACGGCCCATATTTCAACAGACCTAAGATATAAAGCAGACAAAGTTTCTTGAAGGTTTGAGAAACAATAAGCTTTGACCTAATGACCTAGTTTCTAACCCAAATAAGCCAATTTACATAATCTTTCAAGACATGCTGAAAACTAATATGAAAATGCGATCAATATTGTTGTACAATACAAGATTCTCTACATAACAGAGGCCCGAATGCAAACAAAATCAGCCCCTCGTGCAGTGCCTACAACTGGATAATTTGACCAATGAAACGGCGCGTTACATGTAGTTGTTCGGATTTTGAAAGTCAGCTTTTGCTTTAAATTCCGGCGCAGTGCATTGCCTCCGCATCAATCACTACCACACTGAGTTACCACGAGACCATGGTGTGTACGAAAAGTCACGCAATTTGTTACCTTTAATTTAGCTGAAACACGACTATTTTTCGACTTACTGTGGCAGAGATCTGTGCGAGATCTCCTTCGTTGAAGATTGTTTTTGCTTTTGTAACTTTAATGAAGAGTATTAAAAATACTACGCGTGATTTCATTGGTCAACAATATAGCAGTAGCTGATTAATATTCATGAAAACGAGGTTTTACAGGGTATATACGGTAGGGAGGACCTCTGTGGGTAGCGAAAGGAGCTTCCAATATTATGCCGGAATATGTAGCAGTGGTCCAGCAATGTCATTTGAACACTTTAAAGGATTCAGAAGGATCACCTGCCCTCTAACGAGTAATCGAAGTTTTACTCTGATGGTCCCCAATTTATCTGAATCAATTCAACCTACCCGCCTTTAATTCGAGTATATTCAAAC
>CM037780.1:5105114-5155114 GCA_021229015.1 Solen grandis | reverse complement strand
GTTTTAGGATGAACATGTAAAAATGCATGCAGTTAGAGTAAGAAGACATTTTTTTCTTTCCATTTCATTCCAAAAATAACCAGAGCAGATCTCAGTAGAGATTATCTTGATACCCAACTAAAAACAGAATGTAAACTAACTATTACTGATTTCATACATGCGTAGGCATATATTTAAATTTGGGCGATTATATATAACACATTTAGGGCACATTTAGGAAGTGTCATTTGTCAGAAAAAACAACATTAGATCTAAGTAAAATTTTAAGACGCCAAGAAATACCTTTGACTTTGAAATAAAAATATTTCATCTGAGTCACTAAAAAGGTGTATCGCTTGTATCAAGTTAAAATGACGTATGGTCTAATGGCAACATTTCTGCAATTTTCAGTTTGGTTTGCCCATTTGCCGCGTCGCTTGAATATATAATTCTAAAATCACTAAATAACTTACCAAATATACCTCTGAATACACCAAATCTTCAATTGCTGTTCACAAGCTTTACATTCTGGGAAAGGAAATCTCACAAACTCCTTATTTAATGATAGAAAAACGATGAAAAAATAAAAAGTAACAAGACGGTGCAAGAACTCAGAAGTCGCCTTAGATTTTATTTGCATCACGTGACCAAACTTACCGTAAAGGAGCCTGTCATCATGATATTTTACGACATATTTTTCCTCTAATCGGGCCTAATAGTTTCGTACTCACCCTCCCCCCGATATTATCTCCCTTTATATTCAAGTGGCTGTACTGGCTATTTTCCGTTTTTCTTTTTTTTTTCTTTTTTTTTTTTTGGGGGGGGGGGGTGGTCTACTTAAACCATAAAATTTGATTATGCTTGAAATACACTGTTTTACAACAAAATTAATGACCCATTTAAAAAAACAGGAACTCAGAAAATGGTTGACTTGGGGGAAATACCATGATTTTACATACAAAATCCAAACATATCACATGTTGACGGCCCAAAGTTGATCCACTTCCCAGCGCTGATTAACCACGGCTACTCACATAATTATTTTCGACATTTAAATTCATCAACTGGTCTGTTTTGGTTTTATAGGGTCCAGGAGTGGATAAGACGTTGAAGATATTTTCCCAGACAAATTGATTTTATTATTTTATGACATATACAGCATTACACGTATTGTATGAAAGTCAGTGGTTTGATAATCTCTGAATTTCTAAATCTCTCATTTCTGTTATCCGAGTCAGATGTTTGCCGATATTTAGCCGACTCTCTACTGATTGTACTGGTTCATCCGCAGGGTCTCTTAATACTATATGTATTAGAGAGACCCTGGTGCATCCTACTAAACACCGTGATACGGCCAAAAAGTGTTAAAGAAAACAACAAAGTTAAAAATTACTTTGGCTATTCAACTGTACCAAATCAAAAGAAACGCCCGAGGTGTTTATGTTTTATCGATGAAAGTTTTAGACGACGCAACTACGTGTGTGATGTGTATGTGCGTCTCGCCATTGTTATTACATTGAAGTGGTGGAGAATCCAATAGTTCAATAATTTTACACATAGTGGTTCGCTTAAAAGCAGACTGAGGACGGTTATGGTATTTTGCTGACTGCTTACCTAAACACATAATGCAATCATGAACACATGTTTCTGAACATGCTTCCAATAGCTATTCAGGAACGATATATGCCTTAATTATTCGTCTTAATTAGGCCTTCCGAGATTCTCTCAACAGATCTACGATTCCCTGAATAAAGAATAGCATATATTTATCATTATATGAAGCATCAGGAAAAACTTTCCGAGTGATATAGTCATGCATTTTGGTCATATATATGTTAACAGCTTCATCAATATATATGATGTATACTAGCTATAAAAGTCTATATAGTGTTGGTAGCACATAAAACGGATGATCACTCTAAAGTTGCCTACGGTGACTATTAATATATCAGGCTTGAGATATCTATGAAGACGAAATAGACGTTAGAGTCCCTAAAACGACTAGAATCTTCCTATATATGTCTACATTGTTGCGGGTGCCTTGATAGCATAGTGGTAACGCGCCTCCCTTCTCACCAATGCGTACCGGGTTCGATTCTTGGTCACGTACGTGAGAGGGTACAGTGGTCGCCCGTCCAGACACGTGGGTTTTCTCCGCCGCCATCAGAGTTATCGATAGTGATTTAATATAAATTGTGATAGCTTGTTTCGTAATCGATGTAAAATAAAGTTTTAACTTTTTTATATTGTTTGATCATTTAATTATGTCTCCCCTATCCCCTTTCTTTTCACTTAATTTAGAACACAAAATTTTGTTTACCATAACTTGCAGTAAACGGATGTAAGATATAATATTCGATCACCCGAATCCCTTTGTTATATTGATATATAACTTATATACATGCAATTTCACGTTTAAGATAACATGATATCAGAAGTTCAACGATCAACTATACCGATTCAATGAGTCATACACACATATCACTCTTTAATCTGTGAAGACCTATTATATTCTACGCATTAAGAGGATTAGGAAAATGTATCGTTTTAAAATAGCTTTATGGTTATTCAGCATATAGGATCTACGTGTATTCACGGATGATTAAGTTCCAAATCACTGCTGGTTCCAAATGTATAATGAGTCAATCTTCCTAGCTAGATTCTGGTAAAACAATAGATATAGATCTATATTCATTTGATCGCAAACAACTTAGAACATATACATGTGAAGGGGTAGAGAAACATGACTTAATAAATTATTAAGCAATCTTTAAATAATTTTCGGATGTTTCGGGATCTATTCAAAAATCTTGATCTAAAACCGCCCCGTTAAATGCTTTGAAACAAGTAATCATCTACCGTTAGAAGGAAACGTTATTTCACCGTTGCGGTCAACGACTAGATCTACGTGTCTTATTTCCTGTTTGAATCATAGTCTAGTCGAATCATGATCTAGTGACGCCAGACATAACTTACATGCAGTTTGCATTCAGTCTCTAGATAGGTCTACTTCTTTTAAATAGGGAAAATATATATGTTGAACTCTTTCTTGAATACGAATTCGATATTCGGATAAGGTCGAATCTGTTTGTTTCAGTCATGCCCCGTCAAGTTCACAGGATACGCCCTTTAGCCATTGGTCAACAACGGAGTCATTACACTATGCCTTATATGGGCAATGACGTCAGCATTATCGATTCAGGCATGCGCATTAACATAAAACGGGGGGCACCGCGTGTAGTCTGGCCATTTTGTTTTGTTCGAGCGAAAGGTTGGAATACTACCAGTATTTATGTTTGAAATGGAGTAGTAAGAGGTAAGATTAAGGAATAATTTTATCATGTTTGTGTCTGATTAAGAACGGCTATCCGGAATTAATACTAAAATTATTGCATAATATGGTAAAGTTATTTGCACATCCGCACCGAGTTCTTTCGATACCATATGAGTAACGTTATCTGACGTCAGCCGTCACGTGAGGTTCTAGCGCTTTATAACGACGTAAATTATTCTTCTCTTGTATGAGTAATATAAATGCCGAATAGGACAGGTTCGAATAGTTGATAATCTGTTTATAATCTGAGATGCTTAATAATTTATGACGTCAGAAATGTTTTTATATTGTCAGCATTTAGGTCTCATGTTATTTAATTAATTAATCTACTTTTTTTTTCAATAGATCTACTGGTATTTGAGAGATAAGCAAATTCCTATTATACTGTGATATACTAGGATCTTAAATAATTTGATGTAATCATTTGATTATTTAGCGAAATTCAAGTTATTCTACCAAGTGTTATTTTTTCTGTCCTCATACTTCAGATTATTCGAATCATATTTAATCATAATTTGTAACCTCATTATGACATATTTTTGTTGAACTTTGTAACAATTTTTAAAAGTCATAACAGGTAAGTTTTTAATATTTATGAGTAACATCACATAATGCTTTTGTTATGTATTTAACTATTTGTCCTTTTTCCCTGAATGTGTGTGGTTTTACCGGTATTTAGGTAAACCTTGGTCCCAAGTGACTTGTGGTATGAACCGATAAGCAAATGTTACAGGTGCTTCAGTGTTCAGAAATGACCAAATAAATTTTTTAATAATTTTGCTGTTACTGATAATTTTATTGTTTAACCTGCTTAGATGATATAAATTTATAAATTGTAGAAAATATTCATTCGTTACCAATAATTACTTTGAAAGGAAAAAAAGAATAGATTACTTGTTTTCCTTTGCAAAATTTTGATATATGAATGGGCCGATATGAATATTTTGTGCGGGGTACATACCATAGTATTTACCTAAAAAGGGGTGTATCTGCTCTATTTCTAATTTTACACCCAGGGCTCTCTCTTTTAGGGGAACAGTACCTCTAACTTCAGAAGGGGGAATTTTAGTGTTGTTTTCTCCGTAGTGCATGGGCAATCTTTGGCAGTTCTTGCTGCACATTCATTCAATAATTATATTGATAAGAATATACAAAATAGTTCCTGTCTTGTAACATTATTGGGTAAAACTGAGATTGAATTCATTGGTATACTGTGCAACAATCTACCACTTAACCATTCTTGTTATACTTATGAGCTCTTACATTTTCGATTGTAGGGGGAATTTTGCTTGAAAATTGTGAGGGAAAAAAAAACAAAAACTTTTTGGTGAGGGAAATGGAGCCTAATATCTGCACTAAAAATTGGAGATGGAGAGCTCTGACACCATTTTGGTGCAAGTGTATGGTTAGTCATATAAATAAGCCATAGCATATTGATTTTACTGTTTTGACATTTTCTTGATATGCTATGTCTTATGGCTTGTCGTATACATTAATGTAACAAATTCTGTGTGAATTCTTATGCGCTACTTTTTCATTCATCATAGGCATAAAAATCTGCAATTCACTATGAAAACACCTTAAACCTATGGAAGACATAATAATTTACCATATACGTTAAGGAAATTGTCATACATTGACATATTTTATTAAAAAAACTTCACTTTCCTCTTTTTTCGTTTATATCCTCCATTACCTACAAACAAAACCCAAGTGCCCAGAATATAATGTGTACAGTCGGATAAATGGGAACACGAATTTGGGGTAGATGCAATTTGTCTTGTAAACTATATCACGTTTTAAGTCCAAATAAACATTTCCAATTTTGGAAACATTTATATCATGTAGTGAGCGATATGTTAGATGATAATATATCAGTGAATGAGAATTGTCCCACTCAACATCGTTAATTTGACTGTATTTATTTTGTCTAAATTAGTGTTTCCCCTAGGATCTGGTTGGGGCATGGTAATTTTTCACTCAAAAGGGCACTTTGGTCGCATCGCATTTTATTCATACCTAAATGAGGGCACTTAAATGTTTTAATTTCAATTTTCATCAGTATCGTCATTAAATAAAATTTATTTACTGTTATTTATTTCAATTGTCTCAAATACAACCAATAATAATAATTTCCTACAATTATATCTTGAAAAATTGGAATTATATAAACAACAAGATAAATTTCAAACAAGACATTTTCCGTACCGTTTTTTGTTTGTTTTTTTCTTCTTCTTTTTTTAATAAATCTTATTTTTATTAAAACTCTAAATATATTTTTTTTTTTTTATTCAGCAGATGATTTTTATAAATGTTAGTGAACTAAAGTAAAATGTACCTTAATTTTAATTAAAAAAAAAAATAAGAAATATTTTACATTTTTTTTCCATTATTATTGGTAGATCTACAAATATATCAGTCAATTACCTCCCTATATCATACTTCATTGCATGAAAATCGATTTTTTGGCGGGTTTTTCAACGATCCGCGAAAACCCATGACATTATCAGTAAATAATGCACAAGCAGAAACTTGTATTTTTAATACCTTGATCCTCTGCAAGTCATATGAATTAAAATAGCCGAATATTGGCCTCGGTCAAGAATTCCTGAATCATGTGATACACACAGACTTGCCGATACTGCGGCGAAAAAGAAAATCTGAATCAGTTGTCAACACACCTATTAAGTACCAAAACAAAGTCAAAGAGGTAGATATATCGGCTAGTAAAGGTTACACATCAACAAATATCAGTTTGTCAGTTTTAACATCATAAATCTCAGAAAAGAGTTTATTTTGGAAAAAAAAACTTTCTCGGCAGTGGTTTCAGTTTTTTGCACTTCCGGTTTTTAGCTTCACTTATTTGCATAATGGCCCAATTTTCATTAGAGATGATCTATTACACATATCTCTACATATGTTAATTAGGCATACGCATGTCGGAAATTTGGTATAACCTGAATAAGGAACGCTGTTATTTTTATTTTAATGTCTTTATGATACATACGTGTGAAAATGTTCATTCTTGAATGTAAAAAACGAACATGCACGAGAATAAGCATGCACGAGAAATATCTTGCAGGGTGTTTTGCTTTGACCAATCGTAGTTCATGCCACATAATTACAAATTCTACACTGGGGCAGTGGAGATACACATGACAGCGGCATATCGTAAAAGGGCAGGAGGGCAACAGGGTGTCATGCCCTGCTATTACACTTGCTGGAGCACTGGTAATAAGGGCATACATGTTGTTAATCTGGATAAGGCAGAATTGCGGCAGAATCCAGATCAAAGGTTCAGCATGGTGCATTTTGGGACCCTAAAAGGGCAGCATGGCATAGCGCCATCGGAAAAAGGCCTAGGGGAAACACTATATTTTCAGCTATTCCGTATATTTTACATAACACTGATTTACACAGCAAGATGGTGGACAAATGACAACATTAATTGATGTGTTAACTACAAAAGGATTTTTTGACATTATAATGGTAATGTTTCAAACTTTAATGTGATCAGTTAAAATGTTTTTAGGACCAGCCTTTGTCCAGCGTCCGTCGTTGTGAGTTGTCAGTCGTCAACAATTTACTTAAAAATCTTCTTCTCTGAAACTACTGATGGGAAAGTGATCAAACTTTGCAAGGATGTTCCTAAGTTGATCCCCTATAAAAGTTGTTCAAATGGTTCCGGTCTGTTGTATAATTAGGTCACAGGAGCTAAAACTAGACTTTAAAAGTGAAATCTTAAAAAATCTTCTTCTCTGAAACCACAAGGCCTAGAGCTTAGATATTTGGTGTGTAGCATTGTCTAGTGGATCTCTACCAAGTTTGTTCAAATCATGACACGGGGTCAAAATTGGCCCCGCCCAAGGGGTCACTTGATTTAACACAGGATACTATCGGAAAAACTTGAAAAATCATCTTCTCAGAAACCACAAGGCCTGGAGTTAAGATATTTGGTGTGCAGCATTGTCTAGTAGATCTATACCAAGTTTGTTCAAATAATGACCCTGGGGTCAAAATTGGCCCTGCCCCAGGGGTCACTTGATTTTACATAGCCTAATGATAACAGGTGAGCGCTCCAGGGCCATTATGGCCCTCTTAATGTGTTTGTTTTCTATATATGAGAGTTATTTTGTCAACAGGCACATGATACTTAATTTAGTGTTTTGCTTCATGGACCTCTATGGGAAGCCATAAGACTTTGCATATCTGTTGATAGTAAAAATGTTAAAAATCAGTCTATTGAATGTTGAAGGTGAATTATGATATGCGAAGGCTTATTCCTAGGACTAGTGTATGGTATGGTGAAGATTGTGCAGCAGATTGTATCAATTTTCAACAGTCCGTGATAACATAGACATTCATCAATACTAGCTTTAACATCAAGACTAGTGTCCACATGGCTTATTGTGAAAGTTGCTTTTATATTGAAGACAGATTACTGACTACATTCAGAAACGGGTTAATAATTGACACTCAGCATTGCCTGCAGGGTATTCATTATAAACCTATTGCTGATCAAAAAACCCTGTGTCTGATGATGTTCAAACTAGATGGACACAGCAGGGAGTCCATCAATTTTGATGCAGCTATATCCAAATGGAAAAAAAAGTACAGAAAAAGATTAAAAAAGTGTATTGTACTATAGGTTTCTTCTGATTGCATTTAAAATCATCCAATATATTTGGGACTTGCACATTTAATTTTGGGACTAATAGATTTTAAGTTCAGCATGTCCTAGGACTTATGGTGATAAACTTGTAAAAAAATCACTGATGTTACAGTGTTACTTAATTTATATGTCATTTGCTGCAACCATGTTTACTTTATTTTCTGAAGCATTTTATGTGTCTGTGTGTTTTTGTCTAGATACACGTCTGATGTGTCATTGTTGACTGCAATTAGTGTTGATAATAAGAAGATACAGTGCACCATTTACATATATAGAATAAAGAAAGAAGGATTTGATCAAATATGGTTGTGTAATCTAAATATTTTATTGTCAGTTTGTATGATTAAATAAAATTCTGTTGTACAATTTAAGATGAAATAGCATACATGCCAGTGTTTAACACTAAATTTTTATACACTGCCGGAGGCGGTCATATATTGGCATCATCTTCTTTGTCTATCTGTCCGTCTGTACATCCGTCCGTACGTACATTTCTTGTGAACGCAACTCCTCCTTTGTTTCTGAATGAATCTTTTCAAAACTTGGTTAATGTCATTACTATAATGGGTAGATGTGCTTGAAGTGGCAATTTTCCGGTTCATTAATTTTTGCAAGATTTTTGTCCCTTGAAACTTAGTCTCTTTAGCTGATTGTTGTTTCAGCCTTGTGAACGCCATTCCTTGTATGTTTCTGACCTTATCTTTTCAAAACTTGGGCAATTTCATTACTATACTGGGTAGATATGCACAAAACAGAAATTTTGATGTTCATCAATATTTGCAATAGTTATGCCTTTCTAAACATGGTCTCTTTAAAGCACAACTCAGGTTTCTAAACAATCTCAGGCCCCTATCTTTTCGTCATCTTTAGTGATTGTCTCACTTTGAGAAAAGTATATTCGCGAATATACTGCTCTTTCAGCTAAATTAATTGGTCTCACAGACTTCATTATGAGCTTATGCTTACAGAAATGTTAAAAGCAATAATAAAAAGGAGCCTCTTGGTCTTTTTATTTTGTGGCGACATATATTGTGGCAGCACTGGCACTCTTGTTAACCAGGTATCCTGACAGAAAGCGTGGGATGTCCACGGGTGCCTATTGCATCTGTCACACCTGTGATACTTGGCTAGCAATTTATTGTAATCTGATATTCATAAGAGGTACATCAACCAGTCAAAATGTTGCTTACATTTGTAAATGAGTACTCTTCTGAAGTTGGAGATCTAATATCTGTAAGTTGTTTAGGTTTGTCTAAGTGCCAAAAATCCCCACTACCTAGTGGTCTGCGAATAGTGGTACGAATTTTCAAATAATAACAAGCTAATGCTAGCTACCGGTAATAATCCCACGGGCGATGTATGGAGTAACTGAATGAGTGCTCATTGGTTTCTGACGCTGCCAGATAGAACACTTGCTCAGAATTTTAGGGGTCCCTGATATGCCATTTGGATTTATGACGGCTTTATTCACATAAAGTGATTTATCAAAGAGGGTTACTAGTAAGAATATTTCATGAAGATGATTACATTTGGTTGGTATGTTGGAAAGTGTCTCAACAGAACATCGACATATCAGTTCAGGAGTCCCTTTTTAATTTTTAGTGTCCTCTGGATTCCAGGACACTGTTAGTGTGGACAGCTGCTATTGAGATTGTTTTATGCAACTTAATATTTCTATTAATGGTTCAAAATCAGACTCTTGATACTTTATGTGGCGCATGTGAAAAGACACAATCATGTATATTGTTGCCAAAATGACAAAATGCTGGAGAGGTCTGACCTCTCGTATTATAAACAAACAAAAAAAAAGAAGGTGATTTACAATTAATGACGTTTTTAATATGCTGCTAAATGAAATTGTAGATGACAATGTTTGCTTAATTAAATACTCATTTTTGTGGATACTCATATTAGTATTGAAAGTAAAGGGTTATCACAGGCTCTCAGCTCTGGATAAGTTTTCAGTGAGCATTTTACCCGTTCAATTTGAAATTTGTGCTGGAAATCATGTGAATGTATTATTTCCTAGTTGTAAACAGAAGCTGAAATTCTTAAATCTTCTTGTCCCCATCATCTGAAATGATGCATTCAAAATGTTCATACTTTGTACATAACTTCACGCATGAAAAATAATTTTAATGCATTTTTGTATTCACAACATAGCAGTGGATATATAGTAGCGAAATTCTTTTTACAGTCTCTCTGCTGGTTTGCATTTTTGACCTTATAAACCACCATTTTGTATGTCCTTCCGAATATAAATGTATTATCATGCCTTCTTTGATTAGTCCCATTGTTGATGCATCATTTTCACTTAGCAGGTATTCACTATTGTTTTGTAATCATGATGAGTTATGTCCTTACACATTTTTTGATACATGATTATTAGCCCCCAACAGGTGTTGACACCATAGGGGACTATATGTTTGCCTTTCGTCTGTCTGTCCATCCGTCTGCATGTCCGGAAATCTGGATAACTAAAAAACCATTTAAGGTAATATTATGAATAGATGGCAATATGGAGATTCTGCACATGACTTTGTTTTTTTTCTTTGACCAAGATTCTGGTTGCTATGGTAATGGAAAAATTATGCACCTCATTGGTAGGGGACTCCTGTGTTGCGTGTTTTATCTATGATGAATTCATGATCAGTATAGATCTTTAGTATTGTTTACAACAGCAATGTTCAGCCATCAATGCATATCACTTCACATCACCCATGGACAAGTTGAAATATTTCTCAACATACATCTCCGTTGTACAGCTTTGATTAATTTAATGTGTGCAGACCCTGGGTTACATTCAACAGTTGATAAACAAATATGTAGCACACACTTTGCTTTTCTGTCTGAAGAATAAACACTGCTTTTGGAAGAATAATGGGCCTTTAAGAAATAATTTCACTGTCAGCTCTCAGTATTATATGGCATGGCTAAGATAGTTGGACTAAATCTATGTACATAGAACTTGTCACAAACGTGCAGAACTTAATAAACTTGTCGGAGATTGTAGAATTTTGTCTGTTGGTATTGTTTTTATCTTCAGAGGAGTTACCATACAAAGGTCCATTGAAAATGAGAATGACCTGTCCAAATCCTTTTTAGCTCACCTGAGCACAACATGCTCAAGGTGAGCTTTTGTGATCACCCTTCGTCCGTCGTCGTGCGTCGTCAACAATTTGCTTTAAATGACATCTCCTCTGAAACCACTGGACAGAATTTGATTAAACTTGGCAGGAATGTTCCTTGGGTGAGGCTCTACAAAAGTTGCTAAAATAAAGTTGATCCATGAAGAACTCTGGTTGCCATGGCTACAAAAAGAAAAATAATTGAAAACTTTAAAAATCATCTCCTTCAAAACTACTGGCCAGATTTCAAAATAATTTGGTACAGATGTTCCTTGGGTCAACCTCTACCAAAGCTGCTAAAATTATTCCGATCTGTAAAAAAACATGGCCGCCAGGGGCGGGGCTTATTTGCCTTATATGTATAGAGAAACCTTTAAACAACATCTCTGAAATCACTGGACAGAATTTGATTAAACTTGGCAGGGATGGGATGATCCTTGGGTCAACCTTCACAAAAGTTGCCAAATAAACTTGATCCATGTAGAACTCTGGTTGCCATGGCAACGAAAAGAAAAAAAATGAAAACTTTAAAAATCATCTTCTTCAAAACTACTGGCCAGATTTTAAAATAAATTGGTACAGATGTTCCTTGGGTCAACCTCTACCAAAGTTGCTAAAAATTTTCCGATCCGTAAAAAACATGGCCGCCAGGGGCGGGGCTTATTTGCCTTATATGTATATACGGAAAACATTTCCTCTGAAACCACTGGACAGAATTTGATTAAATTTGGCAGGGATGATCCTTGGGTCAACCTTCACAAAAGTTGCTAAAATAAACTTGATCCATATAGAACTCTGGTTGCCATGGCAACAAAAAGAAGAAAAAAAAATGAAAACTTTAAAAATCATCTTCTTCAAAACTACTGGCCAGATTTTAAAATAAATTGGTACAGATGTTCCTTGGGTCAACTTATTTATCTCAGGTGAGCGATTTAGGGCCATCATGGGCCTCTTGTATTTACACCTCAGATCTGGGGCCATTATGGGTCACTTTGTACTGTAGACGGTACTCTACAATTCTTGAATCTTTTATTCATAAATGGAAGGATGTTTCAACAGAAGGTGGCCTCAGGGTGAATATTTTTATGCCCCTCACCAAAAAGGAGGGGGGGATATATATTTGCCTTTGTCCATCCGTACATATGTACATCTGTCCTGAAACTTTGTGACACACATAACTCCAAAAATACTTGTACTGCAGACTTGATACTTCATGGATATATTATTCAGGACATGAACTTGCACACCTAGGTATTTTCATTGAACCCTAGTTGAAGTTGACAGAGTTACGGGCATTTGTTTTTGAAAAATATGGAATTTTATGCTTGTGACTCATGTAACTCTGAAAGTATTTGTATTACAGACTTAAAACTTCATGGATGTATTATTCAGGACATAAACTTGTGCATCTAGGTATTTTTATCGTACCTTTGTTAAAGTTGACAGAGTTATTGGCCTTTGTTTTTGAAAAATATGGAGTTTTACGTTTGTGACGCACGTTACTCTGAAAGTATCTGTACTACAGACATGATACTTCATGGATATATTATTCAGCACATGAACTTGCACACCTGGGTATTTTCGTTGAACCCCAATTGCAGATGACAGAGTTATGGGCCTTTGTCTTTGAAAAATATTGAAATTTATGATTGTGACGCATGTAACTTTAAAAGTATTTTTACTACAGACTTGAAACTTCATGGATATATTATTCAGCACATGAACTTGCACACCTGAGTATTTTCGCTGAACCCCCATTGCAGATGACAGTGTTACGGGCCTTTGTATTTGAAAAATATGGAAATTTTATGCTTGTGATTCACATTTATAACGTTGAAAGTATTTGTACTATAGACTTGAAACTTCATGGATATATTTTTCAGGACATGAACTTTAAAGTGCACCTGTGTATTTTAAAATGACCCATGATTATTGATATATCATTACTACATATATAAGTAGTATTATAGTCTGGAGGGCCTTTTGGGGCAGAAATTCAGACCTATTCCCCTCTCTCAAAAGTATATACTGCAACTTAGTGACTATAGATGTATTCACTTCCATTTATAATTGACATTACTGCATTTAAGAACTGAATTTGTGTATTTTGATCCTGGTACGTGTCTTCAATAGCTTTTTCAGTTTACTCATCCAGTTTGACAGTGATTCTGCATGCAGTACCTTGTACAGAAATCAAGTCTTGTGAAAATGTCTGCATTTAATTTTCATTATAAATATATTGATGTTTAGTTGTGTGTGACAAAGTCACTCACAAAGTCCTATGGTAGCTACTCAGAACATTAAAAACAGAAGGACCTCTTAATCTTGTAAAAACGATCGAACGATTAAACATAACTCTACAACACAGGTATGCTGAGTTTAAGCAAAAGTGTTGAAAAATCATTTTTGTATCAAAAATAGACGTTTATTGGACACAATAATTGTCTTTGGCATAAAAACACAAAAAAACTTATTTCTCTATGATGTACATTGCATATCAATCACATGACCATGCGGAGGAATATAGTTTGTTTTGATGCAAAGGTGGCTCGTAAATAATTTTGGATAATGAATAATCAGGTTCCGGTCATTTTATGGTGTTGCAATATAAACCCATGTAGAAAGCTTGAAGTCCAGTACAAATCCATGTAACATACTAATAATCACATAATAATTCAAAGCACTGAGAGAGCAGTATTGTCACATTTCTTTTATTCATCAATGTCAGTTCAATAAACCAAGATCAAATTTTCAAGCAATGTCTTTAAACCCCATGTTATAAACCCGTTATGACATTGCGTTAACAAGGTCGTTAAATAAAAGATGAACACACCATTTGTTTTAATGGGGTGCTTATACAATAAGCACATTGCCTCTCTTACTCTCCCTATTTCTCTTGCCAAGTTTATAAGATTCATTGATTTATTTAGATCAATATGCATATCTAAATCATAAGGAAGCAAATCTAAAACAACAATCTTTCATTATCTTATTTAAGTTTGGTATCTGGCCAAATTAAGTTACCCAGCAGATCTGCAGCTTATCAAACCCTCTTTCACTTGAGAAACACACAACTTCAGTGCCTCCAGTGCTTTGATTCTTTTTCTTACCGTAAAATGCCATGTATTGTGCACATTTTTCTTAACATATATTTCGTTTCTTAGAGAAGGCATGCGCACAATACAAGAGAACTCGATATTTTCGATTTTTTTCAAAATTTACCCCACCCACTAGGAAGCTGTATCGGTGGAGTTTGTTGGTATATTTCATGCGCAAAATTGATATTAAAGATTGATTGTATGTACTTGCCTGTAAAATGTTGTGTATTTGTGATTTCTATCATGGTTTTGTACAATAAATGCTTACAAAATCATTGTTCTTTTTCATATTGGTGTTTACATTTTCTTATGCTTCAATCGGAAACCCTGTACTGTACTGTGCTTTACATAATAATTAATTGACGACATACAATCAAATGCGATGTTGCATTGTCATTACTGTGACCGCGCATAAATAAACAGTATTTTATTAATTTCAATTAAATCCTACGAAATTTTGACAACTTAGTTTTGTATTTGACAGAGCTGTTTGATTCATGATAATTGTGTACTTCAAATACTCTTTGTTAAGAGACTTGCAAAAAACAAACTATTTGACAGAAATGTTAATCATAGTGACAGGATATGCAAAACAAAGGTTTTGGATGGCTTGATTCAAAGTCAAGGTCTCTATTGAGGTCACATGTCACTACTACGGATAAAATGCTTGTATATACCATGTCAGCTCTGTATCTTGTGAAAATTGAAAAATATTTGCTAAAAAATGTCAGCAATACTGAAATGCATGTTTGATGCTTACACATTGTTTTTGGAGTTATGGCCCTTGATGATGGGCAACAATATTGTACCATACATCATACAAGGGTTCTTAACATAACAGTACCTTTGGGTGTTTATTGCCCAGCTTTGTTGTGCTCTTTTTTATAGTTAGTGAGGTGTGCAGGCACCTACCTAAGGAAGTATAGACTCATATTAAGTTTTAATCAACAACAGTAATAAACTTCATTATCTTGAACTTTGAAAAACATCATTCTTCCACAAATTTTCTCAGATAAATTTTCATTAAGACATGAGTACAATCTTATTTTATCTTTAATCTGTTATAATTGTACCTTATTTAAAAAGAAAATATACTGCCCATATAAAAATAGCCCTTGACCAAAATTATGGCCTTTACCTCATGAATATTCATGAATGTACAAATTTATGACTTGATGGCTATAAATTATTTGGACCTTAAATGGTATATGAAACCATGGATTTTTCTTTGCTGTGTAGACTTTGTAGAATCTGAGCTACTACCCTGATCAGGAGCTGTCTGATCTGTTTGCCAAAGAATTTATATGAAGCCAAGAGTAAAAAGATATTTTAATTTGGCTGAGACAGGTCTCAACTTTCTGATTGACATTTGTTTTCAATACGAGCTATCCGTGAAGAGAAATTACAGCAAAATACTAGTGTGTGTTTAGAATTCAAGTGGATTGATTCTTATTTTTTAATATTTACTTTTCAGCTCAAAACCAGTCATGTCGTCCGAGGATGACTCACAGGACGAGTCAAAGCTAGTCATAGCAGAAATCAAGGATGGTCCAAGTGTCCCAGAGGATCCTCTTGCTCAATTGGAGACCTCACTAAAGGAGTTTCATGACAAGAATGAGGAATTGCAAACAGAAAGTGAAGAGACTCAAAAGATCAATGAAGAGACAGCAAAGGATAGTGAAGAAACACCAAAGGATAGTGAAGAAACACCAAAGAATAATGAAGGGACCACAAAGGAGAATGTGGATAATGAAGTTGGAAAAGGAAATGAAGATACTGCTGAGAACAATGGAAAAGATTTAAATGAAACTGTAGATGCATCATATGACAGAGAAGATGCCCTGAAGAATATTGCAGATATTTCAGATAAATGTTTGAATCATGAAAATGTAAAAAAAGGTGTTGCAAGTATTCCAAACGGCAATAATCAAGTGAAAGAAAATGCAAAGGAGTGTGTTCAAAAAAACCAAAGGTTGGGTTAAAATGATGTAAGTACTTCAAAAAACAGTGAAGTTGCAGTCAAAGAAATAGATGCAAGTACTTCAGTGGACAGTGAAATTGCAAAAGAAAATGATACAAGCCCTTCAAAGGACAGTGAAGTTTCAGTCAAAGAAAATGATGCAAGTATGTCAAAGGATTGTGAAGTTGCAGTCAAAGAAATTAATGCAAGTAATTTAAAAGATGATAAAGTTGCAGTCAAAGAAAATGATGCAAGTACTTCAAAGGACAGTGAAGTTGCAGTCAAAGAAAATGATGCAAGTACTTCAAAGGACAGTGAAGATGCAGTCAAAAACAATGATGCAAGTACTTCAAAGGTCATTGAAGTTGCAGTCAAAAACAATGATGCAAATATTTCTATTTCAATGGACAGTGAAGTTGCAGAAAAAGATGCTTTTGCTGAGAGCGAAGGTAATTTGAAGGATTGCTTGGACAATTTGAAAGACAATAAAGATCTTTCTGAGACAGTAGAAGAGACACCTACAGAAAACAAAGATCAATCAAAGACAATAGAGGAGACACCTAAAGAAAATAAAGAAGACACCAACAGTGCACAAGATCCTAGTGATGCTGGAGGTGACTTTAATCAGTTCATCATAAAACCAGGTTTGAGAAAGATTTTACCAGCTCCACGAAGGGTGCCCAGGCTCTCAGAAGAAGATGAAAGGAAACTTGTATCAGATTGGGAAGCTCTCGGTGTTCATAGGTAAATATCAGTTTCTTACTGATTGCATTCACAGTGTGCAGATTACTTTTTTCAATTTTTTGATGTATCATAAAATTGGAAAAGTTGTAAATGTCAAAATTGCTGATTGAAAAAAAGTTTAAATGCTTGTTAAAAGTTTTATATTCACAAAAGCTTCCATTCTTAAAAATGTCTGCCATTTTTGTTGAGCCTGCTTGTAGAAGTTCGACATAGTCGCTACATTGTCTATATGGTGTATGTGCATTATTGCATCAGGTTGTCCGGATTTGCTTGTCCAGACTGCAACTTGCATTTGGCAGTTATGTTTATCTCAATAATACGGAGTGTCAAGGGCCAGAGTGTGGTCCCTAGCTTAAAGGTAAAGGTCACACTTAGAGGTCAAATGTCATTGAGTTAGATTTGCTTATCCGAGCTGTATCTTAGATGTATGGATTTTCAAAAAAATAATGGCAGTTATATTTGCCTCAATGAGAAGAAGTGTTGCATACAAGACTTGGGTCCCAAGCAGCTAGGTCAGTGTCACAGAGGTCAGGGGTCATGGAGCTGGATTTGCTTGTCAAGGCTGCATCTTTTACATAAATTGCAGGATTTTCAAATAACTTAAATGCCTCAATGAGACATAGTGTTACACACAAGAGTTGTGTCCCTAGCTCAAGGTCAAGGTTACAATTACAGGTCAAAGATCATTCACTTTAGAATTAAGTTTTTAGCCTTGTAATAAGTTTGGGCAAACATTGACGTATACCACCACTATATGTGGTGTCCAAACAACGGGAGTCATCTCCTTCAAAACTACTGGCCAGATTTCAAAATGTTTTAATATAGACAGATGTTCCTTGGGTTACCCTATACTCAGGTGAGCAATCCAGGGCCATCATGGCCCTCTTGTTTGACTTAGAAAGTTTTCTGTATCACCTCACTTTTTCAATTCACCCCTTAAGGTATTGTTTTAAAACTTGGAATATTTAAATATGACCTCCACCCCAACCTGTAGGCAATAGGGGATAACTCTGTCATGGATTTTGGTCTAATTATGCCCCTTTTTATTATGCTCCCCCTTTGAAGAAGAGGCAAATTGTTTTGCAAATGTCGGCTGGTAGGTCGGTCAGTTGGTAGACCACTTCATTTCCAATCAATAACTGGAGAATGCTTAGGCCCACATTCTTCAGACTTCATAGGGTGATTGATCATGACTAGTAGATGACCCCTATTGATTTTGGGGTCACTTTGTCAAAGGTCAAGGTCACAGTGACCTCATATGTTAAAATCGTTTCCGATAAATACCAGAGAATATGCTTGGGTCCACATTCCTGAAACTTCATAGAATGATTGGTCATGACTAGTAGATGAGCCATATTGATTTTGCGGTCACTTGGTCAAAGGTCAAGGTCATAGTGACTTCGATGGATGTAAGGGGAGCATAGGGGGCGTATGTGTTGTTCCGACAACTCTTGTTTTACTTAGAATCTTGGTTAAGTTTTCTGTACCACCTTACTTTTTCAAAGTATTGTTTTTGACTTAGAAAGTTTTCTGTATCACCTCACTTTTTCAATTCACCCCTTAAGGTATTGTTTTAAAACTTGGTATACTTAAATATAACCACCACTCCAACCTGTAGGCAGATAACTCTTGTCATGTATTTTGATCAAATTAGCCCCTTTTTCGACTTGGAATCTTGGTAAAAGTTTTTGTATGACTTCTTTTTAGCTCACATGAGCACAACGTGCTCAAGGTGAGCTTTTCTGATCGCCTTTTGTCCGGCGTCCGTCGTCCGTGCGTCCGTGCGTGCGTGCGTGCGTCCGGCGTCAACAATTGCTTCAAACAACATCTCCTCCTAAACGGCTTGGCCAATTTGAAAAATATTTTGCAGGAGTGTTCCTTGGATGAAGCTCTACTAAAGTTGTATAAATGGTTCTGGTCCATCGGATAATTAGGTCACAGGAGCTAAAAATAGATTTTAAAAATGAAAATTTAAAAAATCTTCTTCTCTGAAACCACAAGGCCTAGCCTTTTGATTTTTGGTATGTAGCATGATCTTATGACTGTCTACCAGGATTGTACAAATTATGACCCTGGGGTCAAAATTGGCCCCGCCCCAGGGGTCACTTGATTTCACATAGGCTAATATAGGAAAAACTTGAAAAAATCTTCTTCTCCGAAACCACAAGGCCTAGCCTTTAGATATTTGGTATGTAGCATCATCTTATGGGCCACTACTAAGATTGTACAAATCATAGCCCTATGGTGATAAATGACCCCGCACCAGGGGTCACTTGTTTTACATAGAGTTATATAGGAAAATCTTAAAAAATCTTCTTCCATGAATGCATAAGGCCTAGAGCTTAGATATTTGGTATGAAGCATCATCTTATGGGCCACTACCAAGATTGTACAAATCATAGCCCTATGGTGATAAATGACCCCGCACCAGGGGTCACTTGTTTTAATAGAGTTATATAGGAAAATCTTAAAAAATCTTCTTCCATGAATGCATAAGGCCTAGAGCTTAGATATTTGGTATGAAGCATCATCTTATGGGCCACTACCAAGATTGTACAAATCATAGCCCTATGGTGATAAATGACCCCGCACCAGGGGTCACTTGTTTTACATAGAGTTATATAGGAAAATCTTAAAAAATCTTCTTCTATGAATGCATAAGGCCTAGAGCTTAGATATTTGGTATGAAGCATCATCTTATGGGCCACTACCAAGATTGTACAAATCATAGCTTATGGTGATAAATGACCCCGCACCAGGGGTCACTTGTTTTACACAGAGTTACATAGGAAAATCTTAAAAAATCTTCTTCCATGAATGCATAAGGCCTAGAGCTAAGATATTTGGTATGAAGCATCATCTTATGGGCCACTACCAAGATTGTACAAATCATAGCTTATGGTGATAAATGACCCCGCACCAGGGGTCACTTGTTTTACACAGAGTTACATAGGAAAATCTTAAAAAATCTTCTTCTATGAATCCATAAGGCCTAGAGCTTAGATATTTGGTATGTAGCATCATCTTATGGGCCACTACCAAGATTGTACAAATCATAGCCCTATGGTGATAAATGACCCCACACCAGGGGTCACTTGTTTTACATAGAGTTAAATAGGAAAATCTTAAAAAATCTTCTTCTATGAATCAATAAGGCCTAGAGCTAAGATTTTTGGTATGTAGTAGCATCTAATGGTTCATTACAAAGATTTTCAAAGTCTTGGCCCTACGGTGATAAATGACCCTGCGCCCAAGTCTTCTCTGAAACCATATGGCCCATTGCTTAGATATTTGGTGTGTAGTATTGTCAGGGGTAAAATGTTTTAGATTAAGTTATATCAGAATCCTTGTCTGTTTAAAAACCTTGACATCAGTTGAAGCAGTGGTACTCAGGTGAGCGATTCAGGGCCATCATGGCCCTCTTGTTTTCACTAAACCCATTGATGTTTTTCTTTGAAACTTTGTGTACTTATGTATGACTATCACCCTTGCCTTTGGTCAAGAGGTGATTACTCTGTCATGGATTTTGACAAATTTATGCTCCTTTTTAACTTAAAATCTTGATCAAATTTGCACTACCTGAATTGAAGGTGTTGCTTTGAAACTTTGAATCTTGTTAATGACCTTCACCTTCCACATATAAGGTAGAGTACATACTAAAGTAATAAAAATGGTACTGGTATAGCTCCCTTGCTTGGCGCTCAGCATTTAAGGGAAGTTCCAGGACTGGTTTGCCAGGTGTCAGGATAATGTGCAGGGTTCAACATTAACTTTTTCAATCACTGGACCAGTGGCCCAGTAGCTCAGAGAATTGACTAGACCTGACCTAATTTGAACTGGACCAAACTTTTTTGAGATAAACCCTGTAGTACAATATCTTAAACATCACTTAATAGTTATGCAACTGTTGTATACCATGCATATATTGAGGGATACACGTTCATATAATAATGATAAAAATATTTGAATAAAAGATAACGATAAAATATGTAAATAACTTTTTTTCATTAAACTGATTTAACTTTTATTAAAGAACACCATGGGCATCTTAGACTGTATATCAGCACTATGGGTACATGAACAATGTCATAGTGTAACTGTTTTTGTACTAAAAATCTTAAGTTGCTTCATTTTCAGCATTGTTGAACACACAATGTCCATCGTTAACTTTAACAGTCCATATAAAATCAGTCTCTGCACTGACTGGTCAACTTAATTTATTATAAGACCTCACATTGTGATTGTTTATTTCTTATGTGCAATGTTAATTCATTTTGAATTTTATGTCATCAATTTTAAAGTTGTCAGTATGGTACCCTGAATAAATCTACCCAAAGTCTCAAATTTCCTGCAAGGCAGACTGTAAAGAACATCACACTGTTTTTATCGTTGTGACCCAGCCACGCAAAATTGACTTTTGAGCTTTTCTTTTTTTTTACTCTTTTCATTCCTGATTTTCCTTACGTTTATTTTATATTTTGCTACTTGTATTTGTTGAAACCAAAATTTAAATAGGACCATACTTAATATAATCGAGAAACATACGTCTGCTCAATTGTAACATATTCAAATAAACAAGTAAAGAAAATGGTGCGGTGTAACATTTGGGAAACCAGAGTCTCCTTTTAGATATAAATTATTTTTTTATGTACCATAACTACGCTCATTTAGACTCATAAGACAAAGGAAAGATATAAGTAGTCACAGGCGACAAATTCAAACATTGCTTTTATTTCAACGATCAAACACATTTTCAATCATTTACATCATGTCGCCATGCGACAGAGCAAGTGCCCGTTCAAACGGCATTAACAGCCAATCAAAAAGTCATACTTTATTAACGAAATGCCAAAAATAAACTTGGGTTTAACAAGCAAATGAAATTTCATATAAAAATCAATTTTTTTTTCATCAGAAATACATGTTGTTAATTAAATGCACGAATGGAAGGGGATTTTTTGGATTTTTTAACTAGACCAGTCAGACAAATTACTCGTGGGCTTAACAAGACTGGACCAACTGTCTACTAGACAATGTTGTTTGGTCGTAGGTTAATGTCAAACCCTGATGTGACAGGATGTGGTATAATGCCACATGTCTATGGCATGAAACTGCAGTGTGGCAGCACTATTTCTGTCCAGAGTAGACATCACTGAAATACTGTCACTGGGACATTAAACCCAACAAGCAAACTTGTTTCAGAGGCTTCATAATTGAGGCCCCCAGGCAGTTGGCTTTTTGTAATCTATATAGAATATTTCTAAATTAAAAATGAGGCTACCAGGGAATGGGTATTGTTACCGTGAAACCGGTTGGGGACTAAAGGTTTGTGCGCATCCTTCTGTCTGTCTGTCATTCCATTCAGTTTTTGTGTCCGCTTCAGAACTTGTACATTTATGGATGGATTTCAATAAAACTTGACAGAAATATTCCTCAAATCCAAGGGTGTGTCACGCGCATCAACCATATTCACCCTTGAAAGGTCAAGGTCACAGGAGTTGTTAGAGATTGTCTTTGGTGTTCATTGGCTACATCTTTGTGTTGGCCCGTTAACTCCTATATTAATGGATGTATTGTCATAAAACTTTACGAAAGTGTTTGTCATAACACAAAGATGTATTGCGCGCATCAACCATATTGCATTCTTGAAAGGTCAAGGTCACTTAAATTATTGAATTGTTGAGTTGTTTGGCATTTGTAGGCTACATCATTGTGTCTGCTCTATAACTTCAATATCTATGGATGGACTTTCATAATACTTTACAGAAGTGTTAATCAAAACAAAAAGGTGTGTTGCGCTCATCAACCATATGCACGCGATATTTATAGGCTACATTGTCATGTCCACTCTCTAACTTCCATATTTTTGACTGGGTTATCATTAAATTTTTCAAAATATTTTGTCATTACATGAAGATATGTTTTTGCAACTAACATATGCTTGCTTGAAAAGTCAAGGTTATAGAAGTTGTTAGAAATTGTCGCTGGAATTCTTTGGCGTCATTTTCATATCCGCTCTATAACTTCCATATAATCTATGTTTGTTATGACACAAAGGTGGGTCATGTGCATCAACCATATGCATGCTTGAAAGGTCAGGGTCACAGGAGTTGTTAGAAGTTGTCTTTGGTGTTCATAGGCTACTTTTCTCTAATACTTCATAGCTGTCTATGGATTTTCATTGAACTTTACAAAAGTGTGCATCAACCATATGCATGCTTGAAAGGTCAGTGCAGTTAAGAGATGAGAACCCATAAATTACTTCTTTTTTCTTTTTCAATCTGGCACATCTACATGTGGGGTTATTACCATTGGGGACTCCTGACAGTATTGCTTGCTTTACAGACAAAGGCTTGTTTATATACAACTTAAGTCAGATAATTAAATCTTGAATGTAATTTTCTGTTGAATTGAAGGTCACCAGGTAAACTAGATCCGTTAAATCTCTAAAGGTTTGTAAGTCATCAATTATTATATTAAGTACAGCCCAGAACTTTCAGTTGAATTTTTCCCAAAATATGAACAACAAATATGATAAGCATTTATTTCACAGTTGTATGATAGAAATCACAAACTGACATCAATTTACAGGCTTTAAATTTAATTTAACATAAACATGAAATATACCCTATAACTCTGCCAGTACAGCTTCTCTTGTGAGTTTGATAAAGTTTGGGAAAAATATCTTGTGTTATGCACACCCCTTCTTAAAAAACATAATGGAAGTAACCAAAAATGTGCGCTATACATGGCAACCTGCTGTAAGAAAACTTGGTTAAGTCTTATCATAGCTGCATCTCAGAAACCATTGCAACTGAAATGAAAAAACAGCTATGATTATATATTTATCCTGAAACTAATAACCACTAGAAAATGAGTGGTGTTGTGTTAGTGTAGAATCTACTGTATTTGTTATTAAGTACTGTTTGAAGAAAACATCTTTTCTCTGTTTCAGATGCAGGGTCTGCAAATTTTCTACAAGTGATAAGGAACTATATAAGCATCATGTGACCATTTGCAAGCCAAAAGTTAGCAAATCACCAGAAATGGGACAAATTATATTGGCTTTTAGTGATAATTCATATGGTTGCAAAACATGCAGCTTAGTTTGGAAGAATAGGATTGAGTTTGAAGAGCATGTTGTTTGCCATGTAATTGATGCGCCATATGTCTGCATGACCTGCAAGAAGAACTTTGAAAGTAGACAATTGTTAGAAAAACATGCAAAAGTTGACCATCCAAAAGGGGACTCTAAATGTGGCTTAAGAGGGATCAAAAGAGCAAGAAAGTACATGATGGATCTAGAGAAACTGAAGCAGATATATGTGATGGGAAAATTGGTTATCCCCAAAACACCAAGACAAGATGGGGTGTCTTCCAGCATGTCTTCAAACACACAAGGAACTACTGCAGACGCAGTAGCCAGTACCACAGTAAACACTCACATGAGTTTGTTACCTACAAGTTCTTCGGTTGTCTCCACACCAGTACCCAGTGTGTCATACAAAGCACCTGTCTCAGTCATAAATGTCACCTCAAAGTCGGGTGATATTTGCTCAACAGCAACTGCTTCCACCTCATTGACTTCAAATGAATCTGTAGCACCAATGTTTGGTGTGTTAAGTAAAGATACAAATGAATTGTCGCCAGCTCCACTACCATACAGTATACAAAGATTAGTCAATAATCAGAACACAGTTACTCCTCATACTGCCATGAAACCAAAAGAGGATATTAAGCCAGCACAGTACTGTGTTAAACAATTCAGGGAGTTCACAGCAGCAACTTCTGTGGTAACACAGGCAAAACCAGTTCAAGCAGCTTTTCCAACATCTCCTGTTAAAACTATCTCCAACCCAGCTCAGCCAAAATTAGTATCTACAGCAATTTCATCTCCTCCAAAAATTGCACCTGCAAATCAACCTCTTATACTAATCCCTCTTGGGCAGCCTTTTAAGCCATCTACATCATCACAAGTTGTCTTACCAGTTAAGTCTGGTGCAAGTGGACAGGGCACACTGCAGTCAGGGACAAATCCTATTAGTATAGTGTCTTTCCAGTCTCTGCAAACAAGTTTATCAACTGTTCAGCAGCAAGTAAAGCCAGTTGCTAGTAATGTACAGTCAACAACTAATAATATTTTGACAGGGTTTCAAAATATAAGGCCAAAAATTAACCAACAGAGTGTACAGCATGGTGTAATGACCGTAAGACCAAGTCTTCCAAGCAGTGTGCAATCAACTAGTGCCACAAGTGTTAATCAGCAAGTGGCAAGCAAATCCATTCTACAGCAACCTCAGGTAGTTGTATCTTTACCAAGTGCAAATCCAACCATGAACTCAAATGTTCTCATAAATCCAAATCAGCTAGTTGTTGTAAATACATCTGCAAGTTCTAACCCAATGCTGGTAAAAGCAGTAAAAAATGAACATGCAGTGAACATGCAACAGTCACCAAAGCTACCCACAGCTATGAGTATACAAAACAACACAAAAACTGCTAAAGACCTGAAAAAGTATCTGTTTAGGATAAAACCAACACAAGGCTTTGTATGTGAATCATGTAAAAAATTCTCAAAGGATGAATATATATTTAGAAAACACATATGGGATCATTTTCACCAACAACCATGTGTATGCAAAACTTGCACTCCAGAAAATATTGCCGGAAGAGAAATTCTCAGTTGTCAGTTAGTGAACAACATCACTTGTAATCTCATCAAAAGATCTACAAAAGAAATGCAGGTAGTCACTGGGGAACAGAAAGATACCAGTGAAGTTATTTCAATTAGTGATGATGAAAATGATGAAAGATCAAATAGTATGGAAAAGTCTGCAGAAGTAATTTTGATTGATGATGACAGTGAAAAAAAAAAAATTTAAAAAGGAAACCAAATTAAAAAGGGAGGAGGAAACTAAAAAAACTCAACAAACTTCAGAAGAGGTTCAGAAGCAGGAAATAAGCCTTGAATTGGGTGAGAAAAATGAAAAGAAGTCTAGCAGTGAAGAGAACATGGAGGAAATGCCAGCTGTGGACCCTAATGGCAGTAAACTTGAAAAAAGTTTAAGTTCATTGAATGTAAATCTTCAAGCCACAACTAATTTTGAGAAAGAGACTTTGAAGACCCAACGGCACAATGCATTCTATATGTGTGGATATGAGCAGTGTTCATTCAGTTGCTTGAAATCTCAAGTATACAGGGAACACCTACAAGCTAACCATATGAATGAGTATAATTACATCTGTAGCCATTGTGGACAGAAGGACTATTCTCAAGATGTTCATGTAAGACACATGTTCAGCCATGCAAATTCGAAAGTTTTCCTTCTTTATACGTGCCCTTTTCGGCTTTGTAAGTTTAAATCAAACCTGCTGAAAATGTATCAAAATCATTTTACTATTCACAAAGATGAAGAGGAAAACTACAAGTGTGTGTATTGTCACAATATGTTCCAGAATGCTGAAGCCTTGGTCAAACACCTGAAGTACAATCTTTTGAAGTTTGTGAATTGTCCACATTGCTCTTTCAAGTTTGTGAGAAAAGATATTGTTGCAAGACACATAAAAATTGTTCACCCAGATAAGCCGCGCATTGTGTCTGTCACAAGTCAGATTGTTTGCCTTGAAAGAGAAATCAACAACTATGTGATGCCTTTGGTGAAAAAAATTGCTGAGCTGTCTGACAGGGAGACTGGAATAGATATTCCAGCTCTATTAGATGAGGTTCAAAGGAAGGATGATGGGACAGAAGCAAATCAGAATAAAGAAGGTGGAGAAATGGAATTGCAGACAAAAGGACAGCAGAATGAAGAGAGAGGGTCCACAGTTTCAAATGAAACAAATTCAAAAGAAGAGGATAAACCTGGAAAAGAAATGGAAAAAGATCTTGGTTCCACATCAAAAACTGCAGAATCAGTTATTAGCACAATGGCTGGACCAAAGTCACTGAAGTGTCCACACTGCAGTTTTCTAAGTCATAATCAGCCGTTTTATGTACAGCATGTGTCCTTGCATGATGAAGATCCTGAAAGAGATAAAAGATTTGTGTGCAATCTCTGTCCCAAGGGCCATGATAATTATGGCCTTTTCAAAAAGCATGTTATCAACCACATAGGGAAAAATGAAATCAAAACATTCTACTGCACCCTCTGTTCCTTTAATACAAATCAGAAATGTCATATTATGGATCATTGTGAAGACAACCATGAAGGTAAGGGTCAGTATACACAAAAGATTGAAGTTGTTATCAGTACAGAGACATCTTGCAAGTTTTGTGACTTTAAAGCAAGGCAAGCAGAACATGTTGTTCAACATGAAGAAGTTGTACATCGTGTGAAACCAGGTGTTGCAAGTAAAGGAGATAACAAGGATTTGGAAGAGAATAAGGCTGCATCTGACAAAGAGAAAAGTGTAGACCCTGGAAAGAAAAGGAAGTACCACTGTGAATATTGTAAAACGTTTTTCAAGCATAAAGTCAACTTAAAAGATCATATGGAAACAGATCACATGGACATCAAAAACAAACAGTTTGTGTTCTACAAATGTAAATACTGTTCATATACATCAACAATGAAGGATGTAATCGTAAGTCATAACAGTAAAGAACACAAAGGGAAAGAAATCAGAATTCTGCGGAAAATTGAAAATGTAGAAGCTAAACCTGTTGAACAAAATTCTGCAAGTGAAAATGTAAAGAAAGGAAGTGACACATCAATGGGGGAAAAGGAAACAAATGAGGAAACAAAAGAAGAGGTGTTGATTCCTGATGGCAACACTTTCAAGGATCCATTTAAATGCCCCAAATGCAGTTTTTCATCAAATTTGAGATTAAATGTAATAAGGCACATAAAAACTCACCCAGAATTAAAACCAACACGAGACCTTCCGAAAAAGCCATCAAAAATGACAGCAAGAAAATCAACTACTCATTCAGGACCATTGACCTCTGTTTTGTTTCAAGACACAGCAATGCCTTTGCATAATCCCTTTGAAAAAATAAAACAAACAGTTATGGATGAAGAGATGTATGTTCTTGGTGAAGAAAGCTTGCATCTTAAACTGGCAAAATGTTTCACACCTCTGGAAAAGGATATCAGATTCAGATGTAATATTTGCAAGCAGGTGATATCAAAGAAATTTGTTCTACATAGACATATTCTTAATCATTTGAACATAGTATTCTTTAAGTGTCATTATTGCAGTGAAGGGTCGATCGAAAAAACATTGATAGTTGGGCATATTCAGAAAGAGCACCAGTTTAAGGAGATGTTGTATGAAACAGTAAGCAAAGGGGAACTTGATGGGCAGATAGAAGAAAAAATAAGCAAACAGAATTTCTCTGAACAAACTGATGCAAGTGAAACTTCTGAAACATCGTCAAACACTCCAGCATTTTTCCAGCCAACAAAAATTGTGAAAAGGCAAGTGCACGAAGCAATTAGTGTGGACGATGACACAACTGTAAGGAAAGAAAGTGTAAAGAGAGGAACTAAATGTACCTTTGAAGGGTGTGAATATGTATCAAGAAAAAGCCACTATTACAATTTGCACTTGAAAAGCCATACAGATCCAACTAAAACGTTTATTTGCTCAATCTGTCATTATAGAAGTGATAAATTTAATGTCATCAAGCATATTTATCGCACTTTCTGCAGAGTGAAGTCAGCTAAATATATTGATCTCTCAAATGAGGACATGAAAAAGCAAGAGCAAGAAAAGAAAGCAAATGAAACAGCAGTTGACCAGCAAACACCAGATGATGAAGCCTTAAATAAGGAAGGAAAATCTTCAATAATAGAAGAAAAAACTCCCCAAGACACACACACTTTCATAAATTCAAGTGGCAAAAAAGTGAATGCAAGTGATCTTAAAAGAACAAGCAAAGGGCTGTTTGAAATAAGGACTATGTTTAAATGTAAAGCATGTGGTGAGAAACGGGAAAGCAAAAGTGGTATGTATCATCACATGAAAAACAGCAAATGTAATACTCCTCTTTATCAATGTTCATTGTGTTCATTCCAGGGAAAAACAAAAATCGCTATTACCAAGCATTCAAGAATTCGCCATCATGGAAGGAAAATGACCATTATTGAATTACCCACATCTGCGAAGTTCAGATTAATAAAGATTCCAGTTATACAAGATGACAAAATCGTGCAAGATTTTGACAATCATAAAGGGGATTCTAGACCAAAGTTGCCAAAAACAACGGTATTGTCTCCAATGAACCTTGGTGATGAGAAACTTCAGTGTCAGCTCTGTTTCAGATTCACATGTGAAAATGCCATGAAACTGCAGTATCACATTAACACAGCTCATGGGGGCAAAACATTATTTTGTCAGGAATGTAACTATAAAACCCCCGTTGTGAAGCACATGATAAACCATTGCAGACATGTGCATATGCAAAATATTGCCATTTACAAGCTTACTGAAAAGACTGAAGAACAGCAGGCTGCAGATAAGAAAGTAAAACAAGAATGGAAAGGGGCAAGTTCAGAAGAAGCAATTGATACAAAATCTCAAAAAATGTATAAATGCCCAGAATGTGACCTAGAAAATGACTCTTTGTCCTACATAAGTAGGCATGTGAGAATACACTTTAATTACAAACCATTTATCTGTAAACACTGTGGAAGATGCTTTCAACATATTTTCAATGTAAAGCGTCACACAAATGAAAAGCATCCTGGAAAAGCTACCAAATATTTTGAGCAAAAGAATAAAGGTATTGAAGCCAAAATAGACAGAATGGTTTCACAGTTGAAAAAAGAAAAAGAACAGAATAAGATAAATATAATGAAAACAGAGTATTCCTCATATGAACATGGAATAAGAAGGAATGGAAATGTATTCTACTGTGAATACTGTTCGTATTCATCTTGTCATGTTGGATATATGAGGAAACATTTGACAACAGCTCATGGTTTTGGCTCACGTAAGCGCTCACTTGAACCTGCAAGTGACACAGAGCCAGCAAGAAAAAGAATCAAGACAGAATCCAATCAAATAGAATCCGACTCAAACTCAGAAGAAGATGAAAAGAAAGATGGTGAGAAAGAAACACCCATAAAGTACCAAGTGGTGTTGGACAAGGATGGTAAAAGACTTTTCAAATGCAAGCTGTGTGATTACAGCACAGAGAAGAAGAAAAGCCTTCTTGTACATATGACTAACCATGGAAGCCGATTCTTCAAGTGTGGATACTGTGGTTATGCAACAAAATTAATGTAAGTCCTTTTTGTTTACTGTTTAAACTAAGGTTGTATTTGAACCATGTAGGTCTTTTTGCTCACTTCTATAAAGCTTAAATATTATAGCAAGAAGATATTTCATCTACTGTGAATACCTTTCTTTTAAAGGTCAAACACAAAGATTTCATTTTTATTATTTTCTGTTAGAATACATCAGTGTAAGACCTTCTGTACAAAAAATATGTTAAAATTATTTGTAGTTGGTATGAAATTGGCTATTGAAAGTTGTAAAAATGACCCATGTAAGAAAAGTTTGACTTACTTCTCTCCCTTTGCTATTACGTCATCAATAGACAAAACTCTGCCAGCACTTTATATCTTATTGAACAATTCACAGTTACTGTAACTAATTTCAAGCTAAAACCAAGATGACAATGAACGAATTAAGGTGAAAATGAGTAGCTCAATTAATTTACATTTGTATAAAAAATATTAAGATATATTCTTCATTCGGACTTTAAGGTCCTGAATATGTGTGATGTTAATAAACGTTTTACATACCTTCATATCAAAATCTCTCTTATTTTCCATTAAAATCCTGTATCTGCGTTTGGTTTCCACAAAGACCATGTTTCTTAATGAGTAAAATCCCTAACATATCTACTGATAAGAATTAACTTTTTGGTTTGGTATGATTATGTAATTTTCGTTTGGGGTCAATCAGGGGGTAATAAAAGGGTCACCCAGGTAAATTGATTCAGTGTGTGTGTCGGAGAGATGCCTAATTGATGGGTATGATTTACGGCCCTGGGTGTGACACATTGTCAAGCCAATCACTTCGAGATGTGAGCAGACGCTTAAAGATGGTTGGGTTCTTAGATGGTGAAACATTGTCATTAGTCAATAATGACACAGATTAAATCATAATTAGCGCGTTTAAGATCAGCAGGTTTCATTCAAGATAATGTAATGGGAATTATTAGTGCAAATATTTAAGATATAGCACAGGCATATGCAGGTTGGTGAATATGTCTTTGGATATAGGTAGGTTCTGTTCCATTATTGTTCAAATCAAATTGATTTTATAAGTTATGTCTTTGTGGGGTATAGAAGAAGGTGAATGTGTTTCTGATTATCTGAAAATGACATGAGAAAATATTTCACTTAAAACTTGATTTATTGACGAATGAATAGCTATGACGATAAAAAGCTTTTTTGAAAAATAGAATTATGATATAAAAGAAGACAGAATAAATGCGTGAAAGAAAGGTAAGTACTAGTAATTCCATATTTGTATTTCTTCCTGTGTTTCAACCGTAAAAAAGTTATGGTTAATTGCTTCCTTTTCGTAACGTGCATTACAAACAAGTGTCAGTTCATAAATGTTTGGGAAGGAGAGAATTAAAATAAAATAACCATGGTTGCACTACTAACAGCAAAGTATAGGAATATGTCATACCGTATTCAAATTATGAAAATTTAACTTATATTCACTTGAAAACTTCTGTTTATCTCTGAATTTAACTTTTTATTTCACAGTCATTCTGTTTGGAGTAATCACAAATATATCATTTATTTTCATCAAATTCGCGGATTAATTTCACAGAAATAACTTGATGAAACCTTTTACTCTATACTAGACCAAAAACAAATATGACACGTTTGATTAAAACAATTTAAATATGATTAATGATTAAATACATTTATATGAAATTATGAAGGCAAATGACACTTGGTCTCGATGATGTCATAGGGGTCACGTGACCCTTAAATGTAAATACTGTCCAGCCGCTAACAAAATCGGCATCTAACATACTTTCGCAAAAAAAAAAAAATGTTTGTTAGTGGGTTCCCTTATGTAAATGTACAAAATAGAAAAGGTTTAAGAAAAAGTAAAATTTTCTTTGTGGTTGACCTTTAAGTGTTTAAGGGATGCATTTGTTAAAACTTCAGTTTTGCAAAGGTTAAAGGTCTTAAGGTGATTTCAACATTGCTGCTAGATAGAATGATATTTATTTCTAAACTGTGATGTATGGCCTATGCAGTGTATTTCTTTTAATTTTATAATCTGTGCCAAAGGGTTTCCCTTTCTATACTTCCATTATATTGTATGGTAAAATGCAACTTCCATGAAGTCTTTTGAAAATTGCTTAATTCATGTTAATCCAACTGAAATAAAGGCTTTTAACCTTTAAAAGTGATTTTTTTCATTAGTCTATTAGATAAATGCTGTGCATGCAACTCCTTACACAATTTTTGTGTCTCCTGCTGTAACCAGAGGTGACATTTAGGGATCACTTTTCCGTCATGTCTGTCCATCTGTCTGTCTGTCTGTCACATACATGTTCCATAGAACACTCTTGTTAAGAGATAAGCATACAGTTTAAAGAGATTAAAAAAAAAAAAACCTCCATGAAGTGTAGATGTGTCTAATTTCTTTGCCAGTCTGGTGGGCTTAACGTGTTCTTTCATGTCAGTCAGGCCACAGTAGAGTTACTGGCCCTTATACATTGTCATATACTACTTTATTATATGGCAAAATGCTTAAACAGCTGTTTCCGGTTTCGTATAACCATCACATATTTTCTTATATTGCTTAAATGGTTAAAATCAGTTATTATTTTTAACTATTTTCTTGGTGTAAGACTACAAATAGTTAATTGTTCACAGTCTGTTTTTTTTTTTTTTAATTTTTTTATAGGTCATATATGATAAAAAGAATCTGACATGAATGTCATTTCATATCAAATTTTACTGATCTCATTCATAAAAATGTTAATGAGCTCGCCAGGCTCAGTAACTCAGTAAAATTTGATATGAAATAACAATTCATGTCAGATCCTATATATATATATATGGAAATCATGCTTGTCCTGTCACGCCACGTTCTGTACTTTTTTCACATTACACAAAGTTTGGAATGCCTTCACATTGGAATAATGACCTTCACATTGGAATAATGATTAATCATGTTAAGATCAATCTGCATACAAGACAGGGTTTTGGATGACGCACAAAATTGTGCGTTTTGACGCAAAATAATCTGAAATGACCCCCATGTCGAATGCTAGTGCGTCGTCAATGACGCATTTTCAAAACCAGGTTCGAAATATAAGACACATTCGATTGATATCAAATAGCTGTCAGTTTAAACCTACTATATGTGTTTCCTTTATTCTATGTGACCTTCCAGATGCATGTTCCATTTTATTTTTTCTGCTTAGCTCTGAATAACAGATCAAGATATGGGACTTTCCGTTTCTTTAAATAGAACCTGGACTGCTGGCAATGCATACAATGATGACCTCACGTCGTTGTCGTCCCGAATATTAGGCTGTCTGTTTACATGCATGGAAGCATGTTTTTATTTATGAAAACTAGACTTACTTTGATTTTTTCTCACCATATATGGCCCTTTTATATATTTGGATAAATTTTATCACAGAAAAATTCTCCCTTTATAAATTAGACTGATGTTCCGATACGTTCTGTATAACTTAGTCCCAACCAGTGATGGAGAGTTGATGCATAGCAACGTCATTCGGATCATCGCAAATGCTGTAACAATGGTGCAAGTTTTTCTTTTCAAAAGAGAACTCGGAAACGGACAATGCCGATCGTCCTGAACTAAACAGTTATATTACTTTATTTTATTTTCCAATGTTTCCATGTAAACAGGTTTTATATAATTATTATTACCTAGCTGCAAGCTTGTCCCCCTAAAATTTCAAATGACCCCTAAATCAAATATTCGAGGGGACACATGTCCCCAAAATGAAAATGTATATATTAAACCCTGCAAGAGCAGACAACTGTGTCAAGGATTTTGTAAGAATTGTGGCCTTTCATCTGTTTCAAGAGATCTGCGGAGAAGTCACAATCAGTGATAGTTCTAGTTCTAGTGTATTTGAAAGCGAAATGGTTTCTTTTTACAGATCCAATGCATATCGCCATGCAGAAAATGTTCATTCTGATCTGCAAATGAAAATTCATGATAAGAGAACCAATGAGATCTTAACACAAAGAAGACAAGGACCGTCCCAGAAGCGGTCTTCTTCCCCATTTACAGCAGGTATGAAAAAGGGATTAAACTCTGATACAGGTATGCAGTTGTGCTATGTGTTTATTGCTGCCTTTATTTGTGTTTTTGCTTTAGTTAGGCAACTAAATACTTTTGTCATAAATGGGATTAAAAAGGGTTGAAGTAGAATAGAGTACCTATGCTGTTTTTCAAAGGTTGCTGTTTGTATCAATTCAGCATGTTACAGTTAATCTTTAGAACATATTTTTGTCTTTAATCAAATTTCATATGGATTAAAAGATCTCTAATAAGTGATGAGGTGTTTTTTGTTTGATTTTCTTTCTTCAAAATTCCCAGAAGCCCTAATAATAAGAATTATAAGTTAGATGAAATCAATTTATAGTTATTGATAAATTTTAAAAAATTAAAAGTTAATTTATATTTCTTAAACCAATCCAATTACACCATTAATATTTAGTATATGCCCAAGATATATACTATATAAATGCTCAAGCTATCTTATATATTCTTGCTTGACATATTAGATGCTTACTGTCTTTGCTTATGCATTTGCTTGTGTATTCGCACTGTCATATGGTTTCTTAAACCTCATACATTTTAGCATCATGCATTTTGAAACTACTGATGTGTGTGTATTAAAAGATTACTCCTTGCAGTAAAAAGACTGAATGGCAGTCAAGCCATGCATTTTGGAGTTGGAAATAGTTTATAATTTTTTCCATTTCACATGAGCTTAAACTAATGTATGTTATAAAGGTACTTTGCCAGCAATTTGATATTGTCAGATATTTTGTCAAAATTTGTGACTCTGTGGCCATAGTTGTTAATTTGCTGTCATTTAGCCCTGCACTGCTATGAGTTCAAGCCCAGGCTTGAATTTCACTAATAATATTTAGCTAAGTAATACTTAAATTTCTTAATGAACAATTTTAAGTACATGGCTTTGTTAGCTCACCTGAGCATAGCTCAGGGTGAGCTTTTGGGATACTTGATTGTCCGTCGTCCGTCAACAATTTGATGTTTACACAATAGAGGCCACAATTTTGATCCAATCTTCCTCAAACTTGGTCAGAATGTTTGTCTTGATGATATCTTGAACCCTTTTGAAAATGGGTCAGGTCGGATCGGAAAAAAAATCTTGTTTACACACTAAAGGCCACAGTTTTGATGCAATCTTCCTCAAACTTGGTCAGATTGTTTGTCATGATGATATCTCGAACCAGTTTGAAAATGGGTGGGGCTGGATAGAAATGTAGGTCAGTAGGTCAAATCTTAGAAAAATCTTGTTTATACTCTGAGGGCAACATTTTTGGTCCAATCATCCTCAAACTTTGGCAGAATGTTTGTCATGATGATATCTTTTGTGGATGGGGTCAGAAAATTCCTGAACATTGTTTCACCTCATCATCTTAATTCTAAAGCAATCTGTTTTGTATAGGCAATGAATGATACTATTCTCAGGTGAGCGATCTAGGGCCATCTTGGCCCTCTTGTTGACATAAGTGATTATCTTAATAACTAACATTTCTAAGTAATATAATATTTGTGTTTTCAATTTTGAAAAATAAAAATGACTCAACTATCAATAAGAATTGAAGTATTACTTAGCACATCGCTAATTTTGTATGATGTTCATAAAATTAGGTATCACCAGCTCTCATCAAGTCATTCCATTCAAATCATTAGGTGTATGTAGCAGTAAGTGCTAAAATTTGCAAATTCATAAAGTCCATGAAGCTTTCAGGGCAAATATGCATTTACTTAAAATTGAATAAGATTCAGTGAAACGGGCAGATATACTGTGATGGTGATCATTGAAGATTATTAGTTTATATAGGTCAGGTGTAAGTGTTAAGTTAATACAGGTCAAAAGAAAGCTGCAGGTTCCATTCCTTTTAAAGTGAAAAAGTGCATGCAGGTGATGGACTTAAACATGTTGTGAACCAACATCATGAATTCGTATTTCAAAATTTCAGGTACACAGATTTTATAAGGCCCCTATTCTAGAGCTAGAAGCAGCTTGAGGACAGAAATCTGAGGTGAAAGGAGTTAGAATCATTTGATGAAGAAAAGTGTATCTGTATCAAAATAAAAACACACATTCACAATTGAACTTTTACTTGAAAAGTAGATTTACTCTTTATTAGTGAGCTGGCTTTCATTCTAAAAGGGGGGAGCAGTATTTGTGATCTGTGGCTTGACAATCGAAAAAGAGTCTCTTTAAACCTGAAATATATGGAGATGTCATATTTTGTGCATGGTTAAAAAATATCGGTCAAATGATAATAATAAACTATATATTGGTAACTATTGTCTTTAGCTCACCTGAGCACAACATGCTCATGGTGAGCTATTGTGATCGCCTTTTGTCCGTCTGTGCATGCTTGCATCTGGCATCAGCAATTTTCTTAAACAACTTCTCCTAAACCATTGAGCCATATTTGATGAAAATTTCCTGTGATGTTCCTTGCATGAAGCTCTACCAAAGTTGTTCAAATAGTTCAGCTCCATAGCATATCTGGGTCACGGGAGCTAAAAATAGAATTTTAAAAGGGAAATCTTGAAAAATCTTAATGACCCTGGAGTCAAAATTGGATTTGCCCCAGGGGTCACTTGAATTTACAAAGATTTATATTTGATAAACTAGAAAAATCTTCAGAAACCACAAGACCTAGAGTTTAGATATTTGGTGTGTAACATGGGTTGGTAGACCTCCACCAAGTTTACTTAAATCATAGCCCTGCGGTCAAAACTGGCCCTGCCCCAGGGATCACTTGATTTTATAATTATTTAGGGGGGGAAAAAACAAGAAAAAAAACAACAACTAGAAATATCTTCTTGTCAGAAACCACAAGGTCTGGAGTTTACTTATTTGATGTGTAACATGGTCTATAGACCTACCAAGTTTGTTCAAATCATGAACCTTGGGTCAAAATTGACACAGCCTTTGAGGTCACTTGATTTTACATAGACTTACTTAGGAAAAAAAAATGAAAAATCTTCTTGTCAGAAACCACAAGGCCTGGAGTTAAGATATTTGGTATGTAACATTGCCTAGTTGACATCTACTAAGTCTGTTCATTTAATGGTTCTGGGGTCAAAATTGGCCCGGCCCACGGGTCACTTGATTTTACATAGACTTATAAAGGGAAAAACATATAAAAATATTGTCAGAAACCACAAGGCCTGGAGGTTAGATGTTTGGTATGTAACATGAGCTAGTAGACCTCTACCAAGTTTGTTCAAATCATGGCCCTGTGGTCAAAATTGGACCCGCCCCAGGGGTCACTTGATTTTACATAGCCTAACAGTACCAGGTGAGTGATCCAGGGACATTATGGCCCTCTTGTATAGACTTATTAGAGCTATGACCTTCAAAATTTGGATGGCAGGTACAGTTTTTGTATGGAATTTAGATGATCTTGCTGTACTTCTGCATATATGTTAAGTATGACTCATAATACAATAATTGGCAATGAAGGCAATGTTTCAGGTGGGCGATTCACGGCCATCTTGGCCCTCTTGTGATTTACTTCCAAATGAAAGAATTTTGAAAGAAAAACCTGTATAGAGAAAAAGAAAAAAAGAGATAGTCTGGAGGTTGTGGGTTCAGTCCTTGGCTGCAACATACCAAAGTCGAAATAGAATGGTACTGGAATAGCCCCTTGCTTGGCACTCTGCATATAAAGGTAGTTTCAGTACTGGTTGCCCATCTTTCTCTTGTAGACAAAAGACCCCAAATGACTTCATACTGTCGGTGGGATATAAGCTAATTGAACTAAGTTTGGTTACTGTAGTTGATAACGCCTTCACAGTTTAAATATTGTTTTGACATGGTAAGTCAGCAGCTAAGTGCAGATCAGTTGTGTCTTAAGATTGTGTACATATTGTAGCCTTTTTTCCATGTCAAATAGGTATGCAGGGTATAAATCACTTCAGTGATAGTTTTACCAATCAAAGGAATACAATTCATGCTGTTGGTTAGCCTATAATGCAAGATATGTAAATAGTAAGCTGACTTTATAATCAAAAAGCATATTAGCATATAAGGTTTTTCCCATTTTAAGATATTTGAATGATCAAGATGGATAAATATGAATCTGATTATCATTGGGGCTTTAAAATCAGAGGAAGTGGAATCTGCAGTTTGCTTTTATTATGCTTCAGCTTTATTAGATGTCTTATTCTTCTATCTAGTCATGTCAGATACTAACTTGCTTATGTTTTACTCTAATCTGCTTACTTTTCCTACAGTCAGCCAATACTTAAAAGGTCACAATATAAACATTCCATCTACTGAAAAAATGCTGTGCTTGAACTACAATTATTTCCATTTATCTGTAAGGTACCATTGATAATATTTTTATACTTGTGTGAAGAGGGTGGAAAATGTATACAAAACCAAAATATATAACAAAAAATCTCAAAATCTGAAATCGCAGTTGAAAAATATAATTTACAATCCGATTGTAATTTCATGTTGTCTTGAAAAAAAAAATTGATTTGCATTTCCAATTTTAAATGTTAACTAGTTTCATTGTACACATTTAAGATCATCTTCTTTCAGAATCACCTGTTCGACGAGGAAATTTGGGATTAAAACCGAAAAGTAAATTTAATCCTGGTTTACTGAAGTATAACTGTAGTGTTTGCCCAGCAATGATTGAAGGAATGTATCATTTCCGAAAACATCTAGCTAAACATCCGAACTTCACAAACCTTACTAGAGGTGCAGACATGGAGTCGAAGTTGTTATGTGGCTACTGTCAGTATGTTGCTGTAAATGAAAATGACTTTTCTACTCATATATCAGAACACCTAGATGTTCGACCATACAAATGTGCTTATTGCGAGAATTACTCCCATTATTCAAGAACGAAGGTACTGTCGCATACTAAGAATATACATCCTGATGAAGAAGAGGTTGTAATTGATTTGTCCCGTACAGGTGTTAAAACAAGGAATATATTCTTAGTTGATTTTGATCCGCGTATTGTTGTGAAAAGGGTTGCTGAAAAGCTCCAAAAGGGAAAATATAAGAGAATCATTGTTGAAAGTGATGAAAGCTCAGAAAACACTTCATTTGAAGACAAAGATGAATCTGATATTGGTTTGTTGAATGTTGTCAAGGGAGCGGATTCTCAAATGGAAGAAATGCCGAGACTGACAGCAAACGAACAGGTTAGTTTGGATCTAAAATGTAACGAGTATGACACTAGCTCAGGAGCATCTGATGTCAGGCTTGATAATGACAAAGATATTGGTGCAGAAAAGGTAGCTGTAGATAAAAAAAACATGGATTTTGTTGAAAGTGAAGAGATGGAAGTAGGTGATGATATGAGCGCCAATATTGAAAGCCAGCATAGTTTGCCATTTGCAGTAACTATGACAGAGCTGGATGAACAGACTGAGAAATTAACGTGAAATGATTCATAGAGGTATAGATCTACAAGTGTTGAAGTTGATGACCCCTTAATGTTTTGAATGGAGATATTTGAAATGACTCATTAACCAATGAAACCGGAAAATTGCAGCAGTATTTTAGAAAGACATGGTATAATTATAGACTGAAGACATTCAAGGCACTGATCTGCTTTTGGAGTAGTATTAGTTTTTTAAGCCCTTGCATCAATATTTTTTATGCCCATGTATCAATAGATTGATGTATAGTTTTTGTCCTGTTTGACTGTCTGCGGACGAATTTAACATTGGTAGTAAAACTCTACAGGGTGTTTACTTAAAACCTAAAATATACATACAAGGAGAAGTGACATGGCCCATTTTTTTTTGTCCGGAGCATTGGTTAATTCACTTGAAACTTGGAAAAATACATTGATGGAGACCAGGAGAAGGGCAGTGACCAAGGCCCATAACTTAGTCTGGTCAAAGTTGTTGATAATCTCCCGTTTTGTTAAAAGTATGTCTTTTGCCAAAAGCATAAATCATTTACTATACATACTCCACTAAGAAAGCCTCATTATTAATTTTACGTCTGACCCCCATGAGTGGGACCTAGAGGGGTTAGTGTCCGATGGGGGCATTATGATGTACGGACACATTTTTGTTTGTTTTGTTCTATGTCCGTAGTATACACGGGGTGATTTTTATAGAGTTCTGTAGATTAGCAAAAGTAGGGTATTAGATATGCATGTTTTTTATGTGTAGTAAAACAATTTCTGTTTGCCACGATCATCAGGTTATTGTTTATAATTATAATGGACATTGCTATATTCTAAATTGTATCCTTTTATGTTCCACTTTTCAAAAACATGTGGAGGTATTATCATGACCCTCAAGTCCGCGTTTAGGTTCATTTCTCTGGAAAAAAAGAGAGAAAAAAAACCCCGTCACAGTGGTATTAACTTAAATTAGGAATTCTTTTTCAATAGTAAAAAGGAACACATTTTAAAAGGGCAGGTAACTTAAAAATTAATTTTGGCACAGTGATGCCCCATCTTCGACTTAGATTTTTTTATATGATCCATTTTTCAAAAACTGACAAATGCACTTGAAACGTAAGTACTTGTTAAATTTCAAATTAAGAAACGCAGTGCAAATAATTCTTACAATTTATTTTTTCAGAGTTAGCCCCTTCCAATTTTTTATGTTTACACCACAAATAGTAACAGCTAACATTATACTATTCAACACTGAAAAAAAGGTAGAGCTTGCTTTCCTCTGAAGCTATTGCTAAGGGAAGTGATTTTTGTAAATATATTTTCAGTGTGTAATTTTTTTCATGTATATTTTTCAGTATTTGCCTTGTGCTTGTCTCAATTCTGAGATGCATTAGATGAAAACCATGTAACACAAAATGCTTTATTGATACTTATATAAGTTTTACATGATGTCCCTTAATACATAAAATAATACAAACAACAAAATATTCATGCAAGGTTTTGTAAACTTACAAAGATGATACTCTAATAATTCTGTGACACGCTTATTTGTCAAATAAACTTTAAAAAGTCGGAACAAATTTAAGACTTTAACAAGGATGAAATGACACAACAACGTGGTATTGTCTTCAAAATCCATTATTATCAAACGAAATCAATCAATCTTCTTGAAAAAATTATCAAAATGTATTGATTGTATCTCATGTTTAAACTTTTCCCTGTATACACTTGTATTTCTCTTTTTTCTTTCATTGTTTATTGTCACTTTGTGTAGAAATCGTAATCGACTCTTATTCATCTATAGTTCTAGTTTAAATGTTTCACAAATCAAAATGTTCACGTTATTAGAGAGTGTTGTGTCGATACTAGTTGTCTAGTTATAAACCTTTATATCACCCAAATGCCTGTTTATCAATGTGTTTCATACCATTAAGATTGAATGAATTGCATTTGTTGATATTCCAGCGCATAGGAAGGATAGCATTTGTTAATATTCCGGCACAGTGGATAGATTGCATTTATTGATCTACAACACTTACATTCTTTTTGTAATCTGTTTCCTGTTTTTACTATGTACGTCTTACAATTGATGATGGATTAATTTCGGCTTCGTTCTGATTCACCAAAATAAATTCATCGTCATTAAACTAGAAAACGTAACTGGAGCTTAACTTTGGCAGACCATTGAGGAAATGCGAAAATATCCTATCGTTAGAACCGCTAAGTAATGACCCCACCGATAAAGACGGTACACAGTATTTTAGGAAAATAGGAACATTGATATAACATGCAATGGGGCCAATTCAAAGAGTATGTCTACTGATGATTTATTGGTAGTTTTTGATAATGATAATGTTAGTTTTTTTTATTTCCTTGTATACCTTTGTTTACAAAAATTAACACGTTTTCATTTCCAAATTGGATTTTTTTTTATTTTATCTCAGTAGAGCACAAAGTGCTCAAGCTGAGCTATCAGGGTCACCCTGTGTGTTGTATAAGACATCTCTTTAGAAACCGCTGGTTAGTAATGATGAAAATCTTTTTGTGGCTCTTCACACAAGTTTCTAAAATAAACTTGATCCATACAGAACTCTGGTTGCCACAGAATTTTAATAATAATAAAAAAAAATTTAATTCGTCTTTAGAACCTTTGGTCAGAATTTAATTTCAGTTTGGCGCAGATGGCCACCTCATAGCCCTCTATGATAATTGCCCTTGTGAGTGTTCTAGGGCCACCGTGGTCCTCATCTTTAATCAAAAATAGTTATTCAATCATGTTTGTGCCTTTGGTTTATGTATATTATTATTATTAGTCGCATTTCTTTTTTTTTCTTTTTTTTTTTTTTTTTTGCTACACAGTGAATCTTAGTTAACACTTAGATGGGACCACCGTAGGATTTGATATACATACTTATGATCTTTCGACAGTTATCTATGTCCATAATTAACATGTTTGGTATTATAAGATTCCATTTATCAACATTGGTTCATGACTTTATATTTCACCTTTTTTTTTTTTTTTGCATACCAGCATATGCTGGGATTTTATGTGAATCTTAGCTAAGAATCTCCAAAAAGTAGATTTGTGTAATCTGAGCATGAACATATATATATTTCATATTAATATGTTTAAGTAATAAAAAGCATAGGAAATATAAATGTGTTGAGTTTTTGTCTTTCTCCTATTAGTTTTCAACCGTTATTCAATGTTGATTACGAAAAGGTATCACTTTTAATACAAACATAAATCTATAGATGGTACGCGTGTGGTAGTTATTCATAAACCTTTGCTTCACAAAATGAAGATGAGGCTATTGGATTTGCGTTCGTTGTGTTTCAAGTTCCGTCATATTTTCAAAAATTATATTTTTTTTTATGTTATTTAATCAAGGCAGTGAAGCGAGGGGGTTCATCATGTTCTCTTGTAACCTTAGTTTAACTTGGACATTGTATTTCGTGCAAACTATCACGTGTTTCCTTTCTGATAAATTTTGATTTAAACGTTGAAATATTTTGATTTATCTGTTGTCATGAACAAAAATTTGTTTAACCGTAATTTTAGTACTGATAATCCCGTCGTCAATAACACTTTTTTGGAAGAGTTCATATCCATCTTAAATTTTTCCATGAACATTTTGCATTGTAGGACACTTAATGTATGGAGAAAGATTTCAAGCATAAACGTAACATTGATACACTCTTGGAGGCATCTAAAATTGCAGCTTCATAAGAAATTAAAGGTTGCTACAAAAATGAAAAAGAATTTGCAAGCCATTTGATCGTCACCAGACGAAAAGTAAATTTGCCTACTAATGCGCCACGTGAAGTGGTAGAGGTTACCACGGCTAGTTACATATTCAGTTACGGAAGGCCTTTACAAAAACCAGAGAGGTCTAGTCTCTCCACATTGCATACAATGGTTTGTGTCGTCTGTTCAGCTGACATTAACGACCCTGGCGAGTATATCAACCACTAGTAGACAACTGTCGCCGATTTTTGAATTTGCAATAGTACGAAATTTTGAAACCTTATACTAATGTGTATTTTATCAGATTTATTTCTTATAAAGATGCAATTACTATCACAGTCCTGACTCCACAGTGTTGCTTGTTAAAACATTATCTTTGCAACCATTACTGGGATGTTGATATTTGTAGAACTGCGTTGCTGTAACTGCCTTCCTTCAAGTATATTTCCTCTGTAAAAATTGGGATCAATAACTCCACAAGTATGAGGATTAAAGCCAAACAAAATGTTGTCGAGAAATAGATATGAAATCTGCATCTGATAGTTACTTTCATCAATGTATTCGGATACTATATAGAGGATCTACAAACTCATTGATCTACCGGCAAAATTTCCTAGTATATTGTCAGAAATTTAAAACCAAGCGTCAGAACAGTCATTCTTAAGAAATTGAGTCTTACATGAAGTTTACAGATTGGCAAAGCCACACTGATTACGTGTTACTGATTCAGCTTAAGTTGCACTTTTATTTTTACACTAAGCTCTATGGTTCCGGTTAGTGTCTTGATATCCGATTACTCTTGGAATTTACAGTTTGAATATAACGAAGAGTGATAAATTGTAAATATGCATTTAAAGAAAACTGTCTATAAAGTTTTAAGCTCACCTGAGCAAAGCTCAGGGTGAGCTTTTGTGATCACTTGATTGTCCGTCGTTCGTCGTGCGTCAACAATATCAACAATCTTCTCCTCTGAAACTACCAGATGGATTTTCATCAAATTTTGTCAAAATGATACTTATGATAGCCTTATGCAAATTCCCCTTTTTTAATTCCATAAAATATTTAAAATTCCTTTTCTCAGAAGTATATTAACCTACAGATTTGATATTTGGTGCATAGCATCAACTCATGTTGCCTCAACATCAGTGCAAAATTTGTTGCACTAGGGTCACAATGGGCCACACCCAAGGACCACACCCGGATATTTGTATAGCACTACATAGGAAATTCTATAAAAAAAATCTTCTCTTCCGAAACCACGCAATGGATTTTCACCAAATTCACTAAAATGATACTTATGTAAGCCTGAGGCTAATTCCTAATTTTTTTATTTAATTTCATGAAGAACTTTGGTTGTCATTTCAACCAGAAGACAACTTGTGTTGTTGTGCGTCAGCAATTTCAACAATCTTCTCCTCTGAAACTACCAAATGGATTTTCATCAAATTTTACCAAAATGATACTTATTATAGCCTAATGCAAATTCCTATTTTTTTTCAATACCATGAAAAATTGGTTGCCATGGCAACCAGAAGGGAAAATCTTTAAAATGCTTATTCCCAGAAATATAAAGACCTACAGATTTGATATTTGGTGCATAGCATCAGCTCAAGTTGCCTCAACATCATTGCAAAGATTTTGCTCCTGAGGTCACAATCGGCCACGCCCACTATATAAGGAATTCTTGAAAAAACTTCTCTTCCAAAACTAGTCCATGGATTTTCACCATATTTATCTAAAATGATACTTATGTAAGCCTTAGGCTAATTCCTAATTTTTCTTGAATTTCATGAAGAACTTTGGTTGCCATGGCAACCAAAAAGCATAACTTCAAAATGCGTTTTCTCAGAAACATAAAAACCTACAGATTTGATATTTTGTACATAGCATCAGGTTCTGTGCCTCAACACTATCAACAAATATGTGCATCAGGGTTTACACGAGGACACTCCCGGGACCACTACCAAATTTTGTAAGAAACTGTATGAGGAAAACAAAAAAAAAATCTTTACTTCTGAATCCATGGGTTGGATCTTGATGAAATTTTGTCGCCATGGCAATCAGAATGCGTAACTATAAAATGCCTTCTCTTAGAAACATACAGACCTACAGCTTTGATATTTGGTATATAGTTTCCTCTCATGGTTCCAGCCTTTCTACAACAAACCAAATTCAGGGGAGCGGATAGGGTCATCTAGGCCCTCTTGATTAAAGAATGAGTTAAAACCGATTCACCATATTTACAATGACAAATGAGCATATGAATTCAGTCTTAGTTGCGCTAGAAGTGTCATATACAACTGGAGTAGATCAGCAAAATATACAGGGACTGTTAAAATCCCCTAGCTGTTCAAGACATATATCAAATTGATTAAGTAGGAGGAGATCTTGTTGGATCAATTTAATATTTGGTCAAGTATTTCCCAAAAAGAATACACATAACCGTGGATGGGGCACTCAATCTGAACAGAATTCTTAGTTGGTTTCCAGGAAATAAAACTGTATTGTATTCTGTTAAGAAAAGTTCGTGTTCAAATGGTTCATTTCAATCAGGGGTAGCCAGACAGTTGTGGAAGCTTTATATGCTGAAGCCTGGATAGGGGAGCCAGAATGATTATCATGCCCTCTCGTCACATAGGCTATATAGAATCGCGCTGTATGCGTCCAGCTCCGTCCTGCACTTGCATCACATGATGACAAGTTGAGATGCAAAGATATTCACATTAAGTAATGGTTCTAGATTAACTAACTAAAGATAAGTTCTAATGGCGATCCAATAAAATACAAATACATGTTACTTATATAGCGCAAAAATTATATAATATTCTATTGCGCTTTACAGTCTCTAATGCCCAGCAGTTATTGTTAAAATAGGCCAAACAAATGAGTTTTAAGTTTCGATCTAAAAGAGGCCTCATTGTTAATGATTTTTAAGTCACTTGGTAGATTGTTCCACCACTTAGGACCAACAACAGTTAAAGATCTGTCTGCCATCTTTGTTCGCCGAGTAGGAATAACAAAGTTATTGTCACTTTGTGACCTAAGTCTATAGCGGCTACTTGCCGGGACAAACATCTCTCGCAGGTAACCTGGTGCAGTGCCATTGATGACACGAAAGACCAATACTAGGACTTTGAACATGATCCTAGCTTGAACTGGAAGCCAATGGAGTTGTTTTAGAAGATCAGTACTTGGCTGATCCGATGGCGCCTTCAGGATCACCCTGGCTGCATGGTTTTGAATCCTCTGTAATTTCTGAAGTTGGTAGACCAGTGAATAGACCATTGCAAAAGTCAATGTGGGAGTGTACAAGACCATGTACTAACACTTCTGTTGACTTCTGTGTCAGATGCATGCGTATGGCTTTTAAATTTCGCAATTGCATATGGGCAATTTGACACTTTTTTGTGATGTGAAGGTCAAAGTTGAGTATGCTGGTCATGGTTACACCAAGGTCTCTAACACGATTTACCAACTTAACCTTGTGTCCTCCAACATTCACACTTGATATGGTCAATTTTGATAGCTGTTGTCTTGTACCATAGAAGATGATTTCTGTTTTAGATTGGTTCATTTTTAGCTTGAAAGTTGTCATCCAGTTTATAATGTCATTGAGACATCTATCTAGTTGTTCAAAAATATAGGCCTCATTGTCATGATGCCCTGCCTGGATCTTGAATGCAATCTTGTGGTCATCTGCATAGCCATACAGATCAGCTGGATATTTCTGAACCACACGATTGAGAGCTGATATATACAGGGTGAAAAGTACTGGCCCAGCACAGGACCCCTGTGGGACGCCGAATATCAATAGCATTACCAAGTGTCGCTAGTATCTGAACACTGAAAGTTGTCGATGGGTTTGGACAGCTCAGAGATTGTCGTTGTTTCTTAATGGAAGATGACAGCCAAATGAAGATATGTTACAAAAAGCTTTTGAACGATCGTATTTCAGTGGTAACCCAACATTGAACTGCTATTTCCCAGTGAGCAAAATTGTATCGGAATAACAGCTTCGTGGAGATTGTGCGGGAAATCAATACGTGTACGTGATTTCGAGACAGTAGTGTATCCAAGATCTTGATGGAAAGGCTTTGTCTAAGTACTCTTGGGGCAATGAATACATCATTAAGATTGTTTCGCACAATAAAAAAATGGTTAATTGTATAATTCGTGTAGATAGTCTTAGAACACTAGATATGTTTTGTTTACATAGATAACATAAATAATTCATTAATATTGTCCATACACTAACGTACATCAGCGATCAGGGTCTGAAATCAAGAAGTTAAGAGTTACCTGTTTTACATATGTAATTTTGGATGTTAGAGAAATTACTGTAAGAAAAATATTCAAAACATCAGCGGGTTTGAAATGGTAAGACTGACAACATATACTGATGGGGAAAAAAAGATTTGGAGAAAAAGCAAGGCCGGACATATATGATACCTGGAGTAAGAGTATAAATAAAATTGCCTTTTAAAAGGAAGGTGTGTCCAGTTTAAAACTAGCAAGTCTATCTGTAGCATTTGTTGCTTAACCACCGAATGTTTTTGTTCAAAAATTGGCCACAGTAGTATAATAACCAAGAGCCGTCGAATTGACTTACCGTCAAAGTTTCATCTGCTAATTACAAACCGAAATGTGAAGGCCAGTATAACTGTTTAATAATAGTAAATGGTTTCCTGTATTTTGTTCAGATTCAGTTGCTGATGACAGGGGCTCGAAGTTCTACAGGGCAAATCTTCCATTGCAACTTTGAGCCCATGTGTTTCAGACTGGTTGTTTGTTCCTTCAGGCAATTCATCTTAACTTCAGGAATACCGCATATGACGTGTACACAAACGGATAATCTCGGCTAGCTGCCAAATGCACTAGGTCCGAAATGATGCAGAACGACGATAATAATCGCAAACTAATGTAAAATACAAGTAATGTACGTGTTATCAATCAGAATGAAAAGCACACGAAATGATGTACTGCGTAAAAATAGAATGGTTTCCGGTTATGTATTTAATCAAAGCAAAGTACCAGAACAAGCAGTCTATTTATGATTGGTTGTTTCCCTGTTACCTTTGGGAAACCCGCATATGACGTGTCACGAACAGATAATCTCGGCTGAGTGCGTAAAACATTCTGAGTGTGCCATGCAGTGTGTGTGTGTGTGGGGGTGGGGGGGGGCATAATTCCAACGTTATGTTGCCTTAATGGTAAAGCAATGGGCTTGATGATTTCGTCACAATACATTTGTGCAGTCAAATTTCCGGGCACTACGACGAGATCAGGCCTCCTATCATGGAATATTCCTGCAAAAACCATGACACTACCACCACCAAAATGTTTGCGTTTAATGACATTTTCTGGTGCCAACCTCTTGTTCCTTCTCAAATCGCGTATTCTGTATCCTATCGTCAGCAAATGGCTCGTTGAACCGGGACTCATCTGTAAACAGAACGTCATTCCATTGCCCTCACTTCCAGCGGAGTGTTGCCTGGCGGTATCTTGCCGAAGTAAAGTCACCTTACTTTCAGTCAAGAGACGTGCAGTCTGTATCTGGCCATTCTGTCACAAACCTAGGCTAACTTTCGACTTGACATTAATATGTTATGTGGAAAATACGCCGCTATAAAACTATCTTCTCGTGGCGTCGTATTACGAGACCTGCCTGATATGTTCCTTGTTTCCTGAAGTCGGTTCCACCGGTGGCCTTTTGTTTCATGTTTCTTGCTGACATAGCAGCTATAACATACCGGCTGTTCTCTGACGTTGCTCAAACATCATTCCTGGGCAACATGCCTGAGCGACATTCCATTGGTGATGTGTGATGGTGAGTTTTTCGGCAAGCTAAATGATCTCGATTATGCCGTTTCCGCTTATGATTTTCGTTTATTTTACCTTTCTCAGATTTACAACTTTTTGTTTACCAAACTAGTCAATTCGTGATTGCCATCGCCTACCACGGTTTTAGAACACAAACACGTTTTTATTACACTAATTACACTAAACACCATCAACCTCGACATCATGAAAATGGCGAGTGTTCATAGATTTATGTGAAAAGTTGATGAGCTTAATATGAAACCTTGTCACCAAATGTTATAGGAGCGACACCACAAGAGGAACAGAAAGAAAATAGGGATACAACTGCATCAGCTCCCACAATAGGAAGAGGCATTTGATCCGCAAGTGATGCTGCGAAGAGCCTTGGTGAAGAAGACGGTCCACGAACACACTATGATAAAAAAGGAGTCGTCTGTCCCATAATATTGTCTAGGGTTAAAAGGTAGAACATCATATGCTTGACAGAGGCAAACGTGTATACATACGTCCTTTCCGTCCAATACGACAACAGCATAAAGGACTTCGACTTCGTGCTGCGTCACGCCACATCTTTTGGGAAATGAGGATGTTTACTATTTGACATGACAATTTGAGTTTACTGTCTCTTCGACAGTATTTCAGTCATATAGCGACGTCCAGCTAATTACAGGTGGAGGAAGACCCCGGATGCTTTCGTAGAACCACCGACCTACCGCCAGCCAGCTGGAAGGCTTCCTCACATGAAAATCCGAATGACCCTGCCGGGATTCGAACCCACGTGGTGAGGGGCTGAGTGAGTGTTGTTGAGTGAGGGCTGTGTGGCTACAGATGTCTTTGACCATGTAGGAAATAGTGTTGTGGGCTTCAACGAATACGGACATTA
>CM037780.1:5086146-5105014 GCA_021229015.1 Solen grandis | reverse complement strand
AGTGTGAGCTTCATTTACAATTATATTTTAATGTTTTCAAAAATATTTTACATTTTTGTTATTGTGATCAATTAAGCTCCAAGAAAAGCAAATGAGAAAACTTCAGAAAAGACCAGCAATGTGTAAAATGCAACTTTCAAACTCTTCTAGCACTGAAAGCATGCATATCTAACCATCAGTGCCAGCAAGAATATTTGAATAAGCCATATATCTTTCTGTCCAGTGTTGTAAAATAAAGTATTCTTTTTAACCCTTTCCCTCATATAGACTCATTTTGACGCACTCAATAGGTACCACATAAAGCCTGATCTGCAGAAAACCACAGTTAAACCTTACCAAATTTAAATATAAAGTCCTCATTTCCAGACCACTGAGGAGCAGCGAACAGCATAAAACCTGATCAGCCTGTGAGTTACTCGCAGGCTGATCAGGTTTTATGCTGTTCGCATAGGTCTTTTCATGGTGTCCTCTATGAGGGAAAGGGTTAAGTCATTGAAATGATAAAATAATTTTATGTTTACAGGAGAATATTGACTGTGACTTTGAGTTTGTCACATCCAGTCCGGCAGCCATGGTGTCGCTGATTGAGAAACCTTCCCAGCAGTCCCTTGTAAGTAGCTGTCTTAGGTTCATGGGCGCATTTTGTCAGACGTCTTAAGATGAATATTGGTTGCCATATTTAATGAATACTTAATCTTGATTAAATTGAAAAAAATGTTTAGGATTTGGAGCAAAAGTATGGTAACTACAAAGAAATAAAGAAGCTGTTACAGTAGTTTTTAACCAAGTCCACATATGCTGTTCTTCACATTTGCTAAATGATGGTTGCCTACATAAAAATTGAAGGGAAAAAAATGATGTATTAAGGTAATTTTCAAATGTGTGTTGTGTCTAGTTAATTATTTTTCGCTTTAAGTTGAGACTTATATCACAGATAAAACCAATAACAGAAATAAAACTGTGCAGAATTAAAAGCCAGTATCAGAAAAATAATTATGTCAAACTGAGATCAGCATCTCAAATTAAGAACATTACTTAAGTTAATACAAGCATGTGCACAAGACCAATATTCATCAGAAGACGCTTGAAAATTGAGCCCCAAAGTCAGATTTACTAATATGAATATTTATATACTTGCCTGATGCATTTTGTTTTAATATAATAAATCTAATATGCAGAATTGATATACCAACATAACAAAGCATAAGGAAATATACATTTATATTCATAGGCTTATTAGCTCATCTGTTTTTCAAAGAAAAAAAAAATGAAGGTATTGTCATCTCTCTGATGTCGTCATTGGCGTCGTGGTGAAAACTTTAACCTTGGCCATAACTTCTTAACAGTTAAACTGTTAATATACTTGTTCAATATCACAAATGCTACATGCTCATCAAGGACCATAACTCTAAGGTCCAGTTTGACGTAATTTATCTCCCCTTTTTCAAAAACAACCAAACAACAACAGACAAGCGTTGGCATCCGCATGCGATGCTCTTGTTTTAAATCTTTTCACATGTGCATGTACAATAAGTGGGTCTTGCTAACTGTTGTATAAATGCATATTTGCTCATCATTTATGATTTTTGTTTAGGTATATCAGGTAATCTCATAGAAATATGAATTATTTTTACATTTCTGTCTGTGTTTGCTTATCCCATTTTTTTTAGTGCAAAAAAAAACAATATAGATATACTTGCATTTTCTTTCTTTTTCAATGCAATTCTTCTTTAAACTGTTCCTCTGCATTATATAAAAAAGTTTAAAAAAAAAAAAAAGATGACTAGACAATTTTCATTTCTCTCCCCTTGCTTGACTGGGATGAGGCTCTAGTCTTATACAATCATCATTTTATGTTCTATAAATAACATAAACCTAGGCAAACTTAAGTAGTTGTTGATATAATACAGATTTAAAATACAGTCCAGGAACCATTCTTAGGGACAATTGTGAAATGTATGAATTTGAACTAAGTCATGTTCTTCCTTTCGAAATGTTATATTTTATTAATTGGAAAGAAATATGTAATTGTGTTAGATCTCATCTCATCATTTTATCCCCAGCAAGCACAGTTTGATTTCAGTTTGATTTAGTTTGGTATATTTCGTCAGGGAAAACATTTGGGTTAGAATATCAGTACCTATTAGCAGACATTGTTACATTTTTTTTCTTCATCTGTTAGAGAGCTTTATCCTAGAGAAAATATTTCCGCACACTTGCTTAGTTTTGCTTTTTCTCTTTCAAAACTCCTTATACTTAAAGCAAGTTACTTTCATATCATTAGAAAAGTATCATTAGAAAAGAGATAAAATTGATAATGATCTAAAATATGCTTTTCATTTGTTTTTAAAAAAAAAATTTTTTGGGGGTCATATCCAAATGCTTCTTTTAGCCAGCTTTTTTATGCCATTTCTTTTGTTTTATTTCTTTTGTTTTCATTGAACTGTCTGTAAAACAAAAAAACATCAAAAACAAAATTTAAATTCATTCATGCATCTGATATTTATGAAAATATAAATCTTGTATGAGATATAATAGTTTTACTGAATTAACAGTAGAAAATTAATGTTTCTCACACTGTGTTCTTTTTCAGAGCAACTCAACTCTGCCAGTGAGCATTTCATTGACCTAGTTTTAAATTTCCCAGATCTGTAGTACTCCAGTTGTTTTCCTTTGGTATTTCCCATGTTTACCCTAAATATTTCATTTTTCAAATTAATATTTTACTTAATCCAATAAAGTTTATTTTATTTTGTCACTTCATTCACTGAGTGAATTATTGTTTGTTCACAGTTTGTTCTACTATAATTGTAGACGTGTTCAGTCAATCCAAAAACATTTTTGGTTTTGATTTTTTGTCACTTTTACAATAAGTTGAATTAATAGACTGCATTTAATCATTTTCCAACCATCTTTGTTAATTTGTTTCAAAACAAATAGTTTTATTTTTCTGTTCGAAATTTGAAGTGAGTTCTTAAAATTTTAGTAAAATAAGTGGTGCAAGGAGAGAGAGAGATAGAGAGAGAAAGATGTGGGGTGAAGTTTAAAAATAAAAGAGAGTAAAAGGGAAAGGAGAAATAATAAGAAAAAAAGTAGAAAAAAGAAGAAGAATTCAGATATAATAAAATGGAACAAAAAATATTATAAGAGAGCTTCATCTTTAAATGATATTTTTGTTTAAGAAAGAAAGAAAGTATTTAGCACTTTATATCTCAGTTCTATGCAACAACGTGTATGTATATATAATATTAAGTAATTCTCCTATTTTTCATACCTCCAGCTACCCCTATCCCATCGTTCATCAACTTCCCACGAGTCAGACAATGTCTTTAAGTATCCCGACCACGGGACACAGACCTTCTCCTCTCAGGGTCATGAAAACCATCACAAGGCCAAAGGTCATGGCCATCAACTCTTGGTTACCAATGACAACCATACCCACAAAAAGAGTTTGTCCAGTCCAACCTCGCCTGGTTTTGTCTCAAAAATTCCAGTCAAAGTGACCGCAACCTCGACCTTGAAATCTTACCAACATCTCTGTCAGCCATTGAGTCTCCATGGCGATCATTATGAGGTATCCCTTGGTAACAAGGTCACTGTAGCTTGCTGTGGATTTTTTTTGTTCTTGCGCAGGAATAGGTAGATGTCTAAACTACATTGGCATTGGAGCTTACACTAAGGGATGTCGGGTCTACTTGATAGATAGAACTATGTAGATGTTTGGTGGTAAAAGTCTATGTTTATGAGCAGTAACCATGAAGTTGCATGAATATAATTGGTCAGGACTAACAGATGGAGTTTAAGCATTCATTTTGTGGACTGGCCACAAAACTGTTTCATCACCTTCTAATTAAGAACACGAACACACTTAGAATAGTTTTGCAATCAACCATTGAAATACTAATGGGAGGTTAGATTAAGAGGGATTGGGAGGGACAGTACAATGTGTTAGACAAATTTGAGGGACAGTACTGTGCATTAGACTAATGGTAGGGAAGATGCTATGTGTTAGACTAATGGAAGGGACAATACAATGTATTAGACTAATGTGAGGGACAATACAACATGTAAGACTAATGGGAGGGACAATACAATGTATTAGACTAATGTGAGGGACAATACAACATGTAAGACTAATGGGAGGGACAATACAACATGTAAGACTAATGTGAGGGACAATACAACATGTAAGACTAATGTGAGGGACAATACAACATGTAAGACTAATGTGAGGGACAATACAACATGTAAGACTAATGGGAGGGACAATACAACATGTAAGACTAATGGGAGGGACAATACAACATGTAAGACTAATGGGAGGGACAATACAACATGTAAGACTAATGGAGGGACAATACAACATGTAAGACTAATGGGAGGGACAATACAACATGTAAGACTAATGTGAGGGACAATACAACATGTAAGACTAATGGGAGGGACAATACAACATGTAAGACTAATGGGAGGGACAATACAACATGTAAGACTAATGGGAGGGACAATACAACATGTAAGACTAATGGAGGGACAATACAACATGTAAGACTAATGGAGGGACAATACAACATGTAAGACTAATGTGAGGGACAATACAACATGTAAGACTAATGGGAGGGACAATACAACATGTAAGACTAATGGGAGGGACAATACAACATGTTAGACTAATGGGAGGGACAATACAACATGTAAGACTAATGGGAGGGACAATACAACATGTAAGACTAATGGGAGGGACAATGGGAGGGACAATACAACATGTAAGACTAATGGAAGGGACAATACAACATGTAAGACTAATGGGAGGGACAATACAACATGTAAGACTAATGGGAGGGACAATACTATATGACAGACTAATGGGAGGGACAATGCATGACACTAGTGGGAGGGACTATACTATGTATTAAGACTAAGGGGAAATATGAAAGGATGAAGTCTTAATTTTAAAGATTTTCTGATTCTGAATTGTATGCTGTTGGTTCTCAAATGATCTTATTGAAATGTTACACATTCTAGGATGTGTGTCCTGTTGTTATTTACAGGTTGAAGGGGTTTTATGAATCTGACTGTTGAGTGTTACAAGTTTAACTTAAACAGAATCTTTATGTTAGGTTAAAAATACTTTATTTGGACAAAATTTAACATAAGGTAACTGTGATATATTTGTTAAATGTTATTTCAGTTGTAATTTAATTATGACATTTTCTTGGAGCTAATTGGGAAAAGTGGCATTTGTTGTAAGATTTGTGTTTTAAATCAGTATACCATTACTTTATGATATGTAATGTGCAAATAATAAAAAACAAACAAAACAACAACAGCATAAAATGTAATACATGAGTTACATAGTTACATGGAAGTTTGATTAAATAACTCGCTCTTCACTTAGAAGGTTTGTGGGTGACACAATGACCCTGTTCCCCATGGAAAATGCAGTGTGCAAGCTTAAACTAGATCAGCCTGTAAGGAATTTACTAGTTGATCAGGATTCAAGTAGTTTGGTGCTCACATATAATGGGAGTAAATCAAGCTAACAGTGTTTAACTTGGTCTAACTTGGCAAATATCTTCTGGCTGATTTTGTTTTTATGCTAAGATTTCCATGGTGTATGGGATGCCAACATTGCTGAATTTAATTATAAAAACACCAGTTTGAAAATGGTAGCACTCACATAGATACAAAACGTGCATGGCAAATAAAAAAGTATTGTCTTAATATAAACACAGGCCATGTTTTCACTTAGTGAATACTGTGAAAAGTTTGTTAGATGCTTTTAATGGTTAAAGAAATTACGGAGAAATAGGATAAATGATCATTTTTATATATGGCATGATTTAACAATAAAAATTGAAGGCGTTTAGAAATAGAAAATTTTTCAGAATTTTGATTCTAAATTTCAAAGATTGTTCTCCCTTAAGAATGCAATCTGTAAAATATTGGCCTCAGGAATATTTTGTCAAGTTTTTGGTGCTTATCTGCTTGCTTAAGGAGTGCAGTTTAGTCCAAGATGTCCGCTGAAGTGTTTGATCCAGGAAAGCATTAGGACACAGGCATTGATTGAAAAATATGCAGTTGAACCTGTATTAGCGACCTCCTGTACTGAGCATCAACCTGTATTTAGCAGTCAGTTTTAATATTAACATATTAGCATTTTGGTATATATGTAAACATCATTTAGCGGTCACCTCTGTTAAGCGGCCACCTTCTCTTGTTCCCTTGACTGACCACTTAAGACAGGTTTAGATATATGCTTGACCGACTCTGATTGGTTAATCATTGTTTGACCTTTGAATGTGACCCCAGAAAGGATGATTACCACAATATGCACAGTATGAAGTAAAAAGAAAATTTCATTTCAATTAGAAATTGTTAAAAAAATTCACTTAAAGAAAAAGTGTTGATCCACTCTAGTTGTGCAGCACTGAGTGTTTTGTGGTATGAAGTAGAAAGCTTCACCAGAGCTATGCTTTCTCCCATGTTTCTTTTTTTTCAGCAACATCCTGCAGCTTTTCAGCTTTTGGTCTCTCCAAATAAGCCTAGAATTGTAGTTTAAAATACTTTTAAATAAATATCAGATATTTTTATTAGAATAGAAATAACTTAATTCTTGTTTTCCAAAAAATCATTTTATTTTTCTTTAAAAGTATGGTACCGGTAATCATAATATGACAACATTTTTAGATTTTCACCAGTCTTTATATTATGATACTGATGTTGAATCATTTTGAGTAGATTAAAAAAATTGGTTGTTTGGTAAATATAACAGCATTTCAGTTATGAATTTAAAAAAAAACAAGAATTTGAAAAAGGAAGGGGAAAAATCATAAAATATGTTCAGAATAAGTTTGGAACCAGAATTTAAAAAAAAAAAAAAAGCAGAGTCACCTCATAATCTCTTGTACATTTGATAGAATGATGTAAACCTTTTTTTCTATAATTTATTTTCAATTTTGGTAGTGATAGTGATATTATGACAGTGATATTGTCAACCGAAAATTTTATAAGGAAACCATAACTGGTTGATACCGGTGGATTAAATTTATTATTTTTCATGACATGCAGGTACGCACAGCCACACCTGAAGTGAGGGAGTTGGAGAAGAAAGGGTTGCTATGGATACTGGATGAGGAGGCCATATTTCCAGGAGCAACAGAGGATTCCTTCATGGACAGATTCTTTGGTTACCATGGAGAACAGAAGGTGAAACGTAAGTGAACTTATCTTCAACCATTTATATCTGTAAGATGAATCAGTTTTGATTAACTAAAGGGAAAAATACCACATTTCTGCCAATTAAAGTGCTAAATATTCATTTGTGACTACTTTTCAAAATCATGACAAAACTGAGCAGTTCTTTAGGCCGCTCAGTTAAAGCATTTGCCCTGTAACCAAGGCTGTGGTTTTTATCCCCTGCAGGAACATACCAAACTCACTAAAATAGTCCTGGTGTGTCTCCCTTGTGCTTAAAGTTCAGCAGATATGGGGAGTCCCAGGACTAGTTGGTCTGGTGTTACTGCAGTGATGTTGCACTGATTCTTATGTAGACAAAAGTCACCAGATGACTGAAATACTGTTCATTTGACTTTAAAGATTGTTAAAACACTGTTGTTGGGAGGTTGAAGTACTATTGATTGGATGTTTAAAATGATTGAAATACTGTCACAGGGATATTACAAATGACTGAAATACTGTCACAGGGATATTACAAATGACTGAAATACTGTCACAGGGATATTACAAATGACATTACAAATGACTGAAATACTGTCACAGGGATATTACAAATGACTGAAATACTGTCACAGGGATATTACAAATGATTGAAATACTGTCACAGGGATATTACAAATGACTGAAATACTGTCACAGGGATATTACAAATGATTGAAATACTGTCACAGGGATATTACAAATGACTGAAATACTGTCATTGGGAAACCCAGGAAAGCAAACAGACAGTCAATCTATTCACTATCACTGGAAAACAACTAAATATTTTATGCCTCTACACAGAATATTATTATGCTCATAAAAATATTTTGTTTCCAGGCGACAGTTTACTACGGAAGGCATCATCACTAGGCAACACATTCATCCTGAACCATTTCCAGGGAACAAACCCAGTACAGTACAACGCCAGCGGATGGCTGAAGGTTTGCCGGGAGAACCCCGTCAGTAAGATTGCCACACAGGTCTTACAGGACTCTAAAAAGTAAGGGCAACTACAGTGTTTATTGTTCAAGGTGATTATATCCCACTATACAAGTCGAGGATATATATATATATATCACTCGTCCCATCATGTCTCGTCCAGTCCCATCACATCTCGTCCAGTCCCATCATGTCTCGTCCAGTCCCATCATGTCCCGTACAGTCCCATCATGTCTCGTCCAGTCCCATCATGTCTCGTCCAGTCCCATCATGTCTCGTCCAGTCCCATCACATATTGTCCAGTCCCATCATGTCCCGTACAGTCCCATCATGTCTCGTCCAGTCCCATCATGTCTCGTCCAGTCCCATCACATCTCGTCCAGTCCCATCATGTCCCGTACAGTCCCATCATGTCTCGTCCAGTCCCATCATGTCCCATCCAGTCCCATCATGTCTCGTCCAGTCCCATCATGTCTTGTCCAGCCCCATCATGTCTCGTCCAGTCCCATCATGTCTCGTCCAGTCCCATCATGTCTCGTCCAGTCCCATCATGTCTTGTCCAGTCCCATCATGTCTCGTCCAGTCCCTTCATATCCCGCCCTACACTTACATGACCTAAAGACAAGGTGGGATACAGTAGTATGATTCACCTGTAATGATACTTCTGGTTTAATTTTGCTCTAAAATCTGTATGTAAAGCCCATATTTGTTAGAGTGTCCATTGTAATTTGGCGACTACAGTATTGAAATCTCCTTTTAAACAAATGCCATACAAACCTTAATAGTTAGATCATACAATCAAATGTGTGATACCTTCAGTGGTATAATGGTAGATGTATGCATTAAGCTTTAAGATTATTTACTTGAGCTGGCTTGAATCCCAACATTAAGTTATGCTTGAAACAGGAATGGTGGAATGTGTTTCCACCTAATTTAAGTATTTAGTGCTAAGTATTGTTATTGAAGTTCAGGCCTGATAAGGTTTTCAGACTGATACTTAGCTATTTAATTCATGTATCATTAATACTAGCCTTGAGATTTGGAAACATGTTGTAGGTCGAATATCAAGGAGCTGTTTAACAGCGTGAAGGCCCCCGTGGGAGGTATGGTCAGCGGGTCCATTGTAGGGATGGAGGGGTCGGCCTCACTACGCAGGGTAGGCAGCATGCGCCGCACCTTCATGTCGGGAACAGCAGGCCTCAAGAAACGCTCCATGTGTCTCCAGGTCAAGTTCCAAGTGGTGAGTTTTTTCAATACGGTGACTCGTCACTGATCTCATTCTTTGTGCGAATTTCCTTTATTTGCATTCTGTATCTTTATCTTTTGATGTCGGATTATTTCCATTTTGATATTTGCCATTACCGGTAAATGAATTTTTGGGTTTTCTTCCAAATAAACAGTTTCAGGGGAATATTATTGCTGTGATACTTCATATGGATTATAGTTTTTTAAAAAAAAAGGTTATATAACCATGTCAGGAAAGTTTACTGAACTGTTCATTACATAACACCTAAATTTTCAAGGCCACAGTAAATATTCTATGGACCACCATCTTCCTCAGGATACTATCATTGAGACCCTGCGGAAGACCAAGTGCCACTTTATCCACTGTATCCTGCCCCAAGCCAATGCTGGGCTCTGTGAATTGAGGGGCCCAGGCGACCTGAGCCCTGAGAAACCCGAAGACATCCTCATGAATGTGCCTCTTGTCCGGACACAGTTCAGAGGCAACGAGATCCTAGAGTCTGTCAGAATACATAGACAAGGTAGGTAACTCTTGTTGGCTGGTGATGATAGAATTATGAAGTTATAAAGTTATTTCCCTTTAAAAAAAAAAAAAAAAAAAAACCAAAATTTTATGCATTTCCCTTAAATGACCCTCATCCTTCAAGTATTAAATATGTAAAAGTCTTTTTTTATTCCAAATAATAGGAGGAAAATGTTTATGAATTATAACAAACTTTCAGAGGGTTTCTTTCTACCCATATTTTTTTTTTATTGTAGTTTACAAAAATACATTTTACACACAATATGGATGATAAACTATACTACTTCTATGTATGTCTTTCTCAGGGTTCCCGGACCATCTTTCATATGGAGAATTCATACAGAAATTTGAGGGTCTCGTATCACCCAACTCCCGGCCTGGCAAGGACATGGGTGAGAAACAGGTAAGCACTGGCCCCTAACTTACCCCTCCCTCTCATGCGAGATGTCCCCTGTCAAGTACACAGCTTATCCTGTCTTAACCCTTTCCCTCATAGAGGACACCATGAAAAGACCTATGCGAACAGCATAAAACCAGATCAGCCTGCGAGTAACTCGCAGGCTGATCAGGTTTTATGCTGTTCGCTGCTCCTCAGTGGTCTGGAAATGAGGATTTTGTAATTAAATTTGGTAAGGTTTAACTGTGGTTTTCTGCAGATCAGGCTTTATGTGATACCTATTGAGGGTGTCAAAATGAGTCTATATGAGGGAAAGGGTTAAGAAGCCAGGAAAGGACTTGCTAGAATAGCATGATGGTACTGTTCAAAGATTTTCACTAGTGGGTCAGGGGTTTGAACCCTGGTTTGCACCTTGGTCTCAAGATCACATGGGAGGGGGTGTTTGTCGCCACCAAGATGTAGAACTTTTCTTGATATACATGTACTTCGATGTTTCATGAATAAAAATAACCACATACATTATTATTAAGGATACATATATTGTAAGAATTTGATAGCAGTTTATGTAATTCTTAAATTTTAAGCTACATGTAAGTTTAATTTTAGCCATTGATTAATAATTCTGAAAAAAGATGATAAGCAGGAGTATTATGAATTAAAAAAATGATGCCATAGTCAAACATATGTCAATTTAACCATTGAAAACAGTTGTAGATACATTTATAAATATGACTGTTGACAATAACTCATGTTAGTGACAGTGAAGAAATAAAAAAAAGTGAAAATACATGATGGCCATATAACATTTTGTTCTCAATGTTTATTTGACAGAATTGACAAAATTGTTTGTATTACTAAATATATAATGCTTTGTTGGTATCTGTCTCACAATATTGTGAATGATACCCATCTTTTGAATAATTATCTTTACCAATCTTAATTTTTGGACAAGAAAAAATAACTTTGCTGTTCTGATACTTTGAGTAAATATGGCAACCCTGAAATTTACAAACTGCCATGGCAAAACTATGAGCAATAGATTCATATAGAAACCTGCAGTTGTTTGTGTATCCCTTTCTCAACAACAGTGTACACACAGCAGTGTCTTGTTTGTCCCAGGCTGTTTACCACACTTGGGACAAGCTTAGTCATCCATCAAGCCTAATGTCTCATGTCTTCCAAAACATTGCCAGGGGCTATGTACTCCTATATCACCAGGATATGCTATTTTCAGCTGTTTTAGACCATTGAAAAACCTAGATCAGACTGCAAATGGTTTGTCGGAGCAGGTTTTTACGTTCTTGTCTGAAGTGAACCTCTTCATGATAAGCTTGTTAAGGTAATCCAGCCATCATTAAATAGTGATCAAGGTCCATCAAGTGATCATGGGAATTTTATAGTAAATGCAAGCCTTTATGGACATTATGCAAAAGAGCCTTAACTCCAAGTCAATGGATGCACTGGTCTTTTAAAGCATTTGAAGGACCATGATTATAATTTTTATGATGGATGGATTACCTTAACAACTGGCCATCATTCATCCTATACCAAGTAAAAGATAGTCTATTAATACATTTCTACAGACATAGAAGACTGTAGTGAGTGTTGGCTTACTGTCTGGAGAAATGTCAGATTCTATCATCCAAAATTTGTGAAACACTTGATTTTGTGCATGTTAAAATAGAAAATACATGTAGATTTTTTTTTTTTTTAATAAATCGCTGATTAAGTTGAATTTTAGAGCTTCTGATCTGCCACAAATTTAAGCGGACCTCAAAGTTAATCTTTTAAACTCTGACTCAAGAAGTGCAGTTTTTCATTATTATGTTTTACTAATTTCTGTACAATTATTTAGTAACTGTAATAATATTTCTTAACATATAAAGGTACTTATTATCAGATAATGTTGAGTTTTTGCAAAGTTTACCATGAAAGAATATAACTCTTACATATTCTAGATTTTCAAGTCTCAAAAGTAGACTAAGGAGTTTAATGAAACAGGGCCCAGGGGCATATTTCATTAATCTTTTTTGTCTATATTTACCCAATACAACAACAACAACAACCCAATAGTCTAAATTTTCAAAGTCGTTGTTTTTCTTAATCTTCATATACATTTGTATTTAAATGGCTATTATTGTTTTTCTTGAAATATAATGGTAATAATTACCAGAAAAGATGGTGTTTTTATAACCTCATTCATTATTAAAGAAGAAATTGACTATTTGCAGGTTCAGAATGGGTGAGCCTGAGTTTAACCCTTTCCCTCATAGAGGAAACCATGAAAAGACCTATGCGAACAACATAAAACCAGATCAGCCTGCGAGTAACTCGCAGGCTGATCTGGTTTTATGTTGTTCGCATAGGTCTTTTCATGGTTTCCTCTATGAGGGAAAGGGTTAAACTCAGGCTCACTATTCTGACAGGTTTTATGCTGTTCGCTGCTCCTCAGTGGTCTGGAAATGAGGACTTTATAATTAAATTTGGTAAGGTTTAACTGTGGTTTTCTGCAGATCAGGCTTTATGTGGTACCTATTGAGTGTGCCAAAATGAGTCTATATGAGGGAAAGGGTTAAACCATAGACTATGGTGACTGATGAATTATGGCTCTAGTCATTTTCTTTCTAGCTGGAGTTAATAATAATGTGATAGAAGATTTAAAGATCTTTTTTCAGTACAGGTTTGATTTATTAGATTTGTTTAAAATGAGCTGACAGTACTTCTAAAATCAAAGTCTGGTACATTAAGTACTTATACACACATGTCCTGGTTGGCAGGTTGATATTCTTGCTGAAGCACAGTGAATAAGCATACTGGTTTATCCAAGACTGGTTGGCCTTGTGTCAGGATAATGTGATCATTCTATTTGTCTATGACATTATACCACAATAATGCTGTACTATATCTGCCTCATTTAAACCAAGTCTTAAAAATATATATATGGCTATTGCTGGTCAGATGATAAAACCATGTTAGTAAACAAACACAAATCAAGTCATTTTTCACCATTGTAAGAAGATTCTCCCAGATTTCTTTCTCCAACTCCCAATATTGTTGATACCTTTGATCTTTTGCCCCCTCTAGCATTTGATCTGAAAGATAACTTAGATCAATTAGTGGAAATTTGTTTTTAACTATTGTGAAATTATTGACAGATAATTATCAATGTGTGGTCAGTTTTATATAAAAACAGAAATAGCCAGTGGTCATTCATGTGCCCTCAGGGATTGAAATGTTTTTGCACTTTCAAATCAAGGCAGTATTGCTGAGGTATTTTGGTGTTTCAACTTGTTAGCTATCAGCCTTTTGCTTTGATTTGTGTGGAAAGTTATGTTCAGTGTGAGAAAGGATTGTGGTCAAAATCTTCAGAGCTTTTGGATTTATATGAATGGATTTTAGTCTTGTGTTTGGAGTTACTGTCTAATAATTCAAGGTATTTTCATATCCATATGATTTTCTTGTCCATTTTAAACTTGAACTCTGTAGTATTATATGATACATTATGTATTGTATATTTGTTTTTATTCTTATTGGACTGAGTTTATAAAATAATACTTGAGAAAACTATGGGTTGATTAGGTTTTATACTGTTTGCTACTCACCTGTACTGTTACGGTTAAAGTTAAAATTTAAAAAAACTGTAAAAACTGAGAATTGCTTTCTGTTTGATCAAATTTTTTGATGGTCTAACTTTGTATAAGCATAATTGAACTGTAAGGGGATTGTATTCCTAATAGGTGGAAAATTATGACTATAATTGAACAATTTTGTATTACATGTAGTTAAAATCAATAAATTGTAAAAAAGGAAAGGCCAAGGAAACATAGGGTTCAGTCCTTGGCTACAGCACAACAAACGTTGTAGAAATGATGCTGAGGTTATGATAAAATGAATCTTTGTGTGGTATCATGTCCCATTTGTCCATAGCATGATACCACGGCAGTACCTTCCCAAGTTACTTGATTGAAATTCCAGCTCTGTCACTGAGACATAGAACTCTACAAAGAAAGAAAACAATAATTGAATAACCCTCACAAAAAATTAAGGACGAAAAGTGAGCTTAGTGGATCCTGTAATCAAAGGATAAAAGTGCTTATGTTTCTGTAAACAGTATGTAAACTGAGTAATTTAAAACACACATTTCATGGTATCTCTCCTTTGACATATCTATTGATTAGCTCGCTAACAAATGTAAATACCTTTTTAAAAAAGTTTAAAGGCTTGCTCAAGTGAAATAGACAGACTGTATGTACATTTGCTGAACTCTTTTAAAAGTAGCATTGGCCTTATGCAGAGTTTTTATCTTAGTTTTGTTTATTTTATCCCTTCTTTTGGGATTTGCACAGTCTGTCTGAAAAGTTAACATTTTTCTGTTTAAGAGTAACAAAGACCCTTTTTAAAGTTTTGATTTCAGTATTTAGGAGTTTTTTGTTTTTTTTTTTTTGACTTATTTTTTTTATTTCTCTTTTTTTTTTACTGGAGAGTCACTTATATTATACGGCTGATTGTCTAAAACGTTTGTGTTTCCCTATTTGCAGGCCGTGATACAGATCGTGGAAAACTTGGACATTGACAAGCTGAACTATCGTATCGGATTAAGAAAAAGATGTGTCAGCTACTATGTCTGGTTAAAAGCCATAAGTTGTTAAATTGGACTTAAACTTTACAGTTTGAAGATTTGCTTGTGTGAAATACAACAGCCATGTTGTATCATGTTTAGTGTCAAAATTGTGGTACTGAAGTGCTGTAGCATGTGATTAAGTAAGTATTCAATATTTCTGTTTTATATAAACTCAGCCCAGTGGGCCTATAAGTTACCTTAGAATACAAGACAAAATATATTAAAATCAGTTATACAAAGTAAAACAATGTTAAGTTACAAATCTATGTTATATGTTAAGTTTATGATTTGAAGTGACTTTTATTTTTGATTAAACATGTTTTTTTGTTGCTTTAGTAACACGTTTTTATATTCTAAGCTCAGAAAATTTTAAAAAAATATTTCTCATATTCTTGAATTAATTTTTATCATTCTTAAAATCCCCATATTAAGAGCTCTTAAATATTAATTAAAAATAAAAAAGGAAAAAAGATGGAAGAGGCTTTCTGGGTCTGCCATTTTGCCAAGACTTCCAAACACATCTATATGAGGTTAAGATTATGCAGGTTTTGTATTTCTGTTCTTAAGATAAGACGAGTGTCACCGTCCACACAGACTCTCCTGATACGAACAAAATTGTCTGACCCAATTCCATCACACTTTTATGGCCAAATCGGTCAGCTCGAGATCACTAGAGCTAGAAATTCCTAATGAGCTTGTCTCTATGCACATTTTATTATCTAGTTTCATTGTAATGATTGACTGTTAAAGCTTTGTTCAACTGGATATCGTTGGACAGTTTATAGCTCCAGTAATAGTTATTGAACTGGGCCTATAAATAACCCGGCTTTGATTTGTCTTTAATAATGTATTGGACTGGAAATAAAGAGGTGAATGGAAATGTTTCTACTATCACTTTGTTGTAGTATACTTGTAGATCATCAGCTGGACTAAGTTTGGAATGAAGATTATTTGATCTCATTTTACATTAAAAAAGTTGGATTTTTTTCATACTCCTGCTTCACAGAACTTGGGGCTCTGAAGGAATCCAAATTGTTACATCTTGTCCCATGGCATCCCACCATACACTTGTATTGCATGAAGACAAGGGATATAAGTCTATTTTTATTTACCTATAGTGATATAAGTCTAGTTTTCTCTCCTTTGATATATTGTTTTCTCTCCTTTGATATATTTTTTTCTGCTCTCTTTCTCCCTCTCTTGCTCACTCTCTTTGGTATTACATTTTATGAATTAGATCCTTTCTCCAAGAAAATGTGAAAAAGGAAAAGGATCATATGGTCTTATGGTCAAAAACTTGAAAGATCATAATTTATGTTAGAGGGAGTAAATAACTGTTTAGACAGGTGGTTAGATAAAGTGACTTGATGCAGTATTATGCCACTGAAACTTTTATAGAACCCAGAATCTAGTCTACTGCCATCAAAGAGAAACAACAACAACAACAACCAAAACCAGTATTGAAATGCAGAATTATAATAAATAACTATATCTGAGACTACACGACACTAAGGTCTACAGCAATATGTCACATTCCTTGAGTACATCGTAATTATATATTGTCTCTAATATTGCCTGTATAAGATCATTCAAGTAATCTCCAGGGTTTTCTTATGACACTTGAATCAGCGTGTGTGCCTGCTACATTGATATGCATTTGTCAACAAATCCTGGCAGACGGAAATATTTGTTATCTTGTGATTTCTGTTGACAGGCTGTGATAATATGGCTAAGCCTGTGGCTTGATAAAACACAGGTCTTCAGATGCCAAAGTGCAATTAAATATGAATTTATTGATTTTTTTATAAATGTCAGGTCATTGTTTCCTCATTTGATGGCATTTCTTGAATTCTTACCTTTTAGTGATTGGCACATAGGTTTTATATAAGGATAGTTGAACACTTGAGTAAAGTTATTATGTGTTTGTAGCTAAAAGTCCACATATATACCACCTGTATCAGTATGAAGGGATAAAAGTCTGTTACCATAGAAACTGTTGTCGAGCTATCTACAGAAAAAAATATCTGCTTCCGTGTTTGCAAAGTATGTCTTGTATCCCTGCCGCTAAAATATTTTTTAACCAAGGATTTAAGAAAATGAATGTTATTACAGATTATTGTGTTAACTGTTTCTGTATAAATTCAGAAAAAGTTTATATAAGCAATATATGCCATCTGCAACAGGCATTGAAATGACCAGAATTTGTCATCTGCAACATTTTGGTACTATATAAACTATTATACAGTTTGTTTTAATTTACATCAATAAAGTGTTGTTTTAAATTGAAAAAAAAAAAAATCTGCATTGATTCTCTGGCACAGCAGAATTTGTATTATGCAATATTCTCTGAAATTGCAAAGTTTGTCAAAAATTGACTGCAACCATAGTGTCCATTAAAACCAATATCCAGTATTTAGATATGTGTGTATTTTGCACCTGAAAGTCTGATCAAAGACCCAGGATGTGGGGTATTGGGTTATCGGCCGTAGTCGTATGCGCACAATACATTTCCTCATTAAATATTTACCCTTGTTCTGTTTGTTTTGAAGTCCTGTAGAGCTATGAGTGAGGGAGAAAATATGTTACCCTTAAGTGAATGTCAATAGTGGAATGATCAGTGTAAGAATTTTGCAAACATTTCTGAGTTTACCCTGTAATTTGTTTTCTAAGAAATTGGATGGATTCCTGCTTGATAACGAAACAAAATATCAAGATTCCTGAAGTTTTCACATCACATTCAGCATGTTAGATTGGATTGTAAATGTGTGCACTTTATTGGAGTGAAAATAAATATGTTAAGGATATTTGTTTGAAAATGGAATGTAGGTATGTTTGTTTGATTCTGTGTATTTGTTTTATAAATTTAATTACATAAAGCATTTTTTAAGCATGACCATTATATTTAAATTCATCATGTATTTTCCTCATTAGATTTCAACTGATTTCCTTTTGTATCTATACAGGAAATATGTTTTTACAAATTATTTTAATCAGTCTTTAAAGTTTCTGGGTTGGACCAGTACTTAGTGTCTGAGATGGTATCACAGAATATTGCCTCAGCGAGCTTGAACTGACAACCACAGGATCCAAATGGCATTTTTCACTACTGCAAGACTTATGCCAGTTCTGAGTTTGACCCTAAGAACTAATAAGAAGAACTCTAATAGACAAGGAAGTTAAGAGCTGTTATATAGAACATATTTACTCCAAGAATATCCTGTAACTTTACAGTTGTATGACATGGATATTCTTGAATCACCATTTACATGAGTTAACCCTTTCCCTCATAGAGGATACCATGAAAAGACCTATGCGAACAGCATAAAACCAGATCAGCCTGCGAGTAACTCGCAGGCTGATCAGGTTTTATGCTGTTCGCTGCTCCTCAGTGGTCTGGTAATGAGGATTTTACAGTTAAATTTGGTAAGGTTTGAGTTTGGTTTTCTGCAGATCAGGCTTTATGTGGTACCCATTGAGTGTGTCAAAATGAGTCTATATGAGGGAAAGGGTTAAACATCCCACTTACAGAGTTTCAATCATATGAGGACGTAGTCTATATGAGACTGTACTTTACCGTAATATCACACCCAAGTCATTGGAAATATGCTAGTGCAGTAGCATATAGGAACAATAGGGTTATGATTTTGTGAGAAATAGTCTATTAAACTATGCATATAAAAGAAATTCCATATCTTTGACATAGAAAAGTCCATTTGATTCTCTGGAACTCTAAATCAAAAAATCTGTAAAAAGGTAAAAAAAAAAAAAAAAAAATTGCCAAAAGGAATCCTTGAAGATATATGTGAAAATTTAAAACGAATGCCTCATTTTGGGTGATTATGTGACTTTAAAATTGCGTAATGGTTGAGTTATATGCATGTGTTTTAGCAAGTCTTGATTAACTTTATTCTTTTTATTAGTA
>CM037780.1:5036046-5086046 GCA_021229015.1 Solen grandis | reverse complement strand
TTTGGCCATGTCTTCGCCAGGTTCTTCATTATTGATATTGTTCAAACCATTTACCAATCAAATAAATAATGAAACCCGTATTTTATTGCGGTTAAAGCCAGATCAAACTGAAATCAGTTTTAAATCTGATTAAAAAAATTAACACTGTCTGACCTCATCGAGTATCAGCTAGTGCCAGTAACAGCATGATAAAGTTTTATAATATAGTTGAGAGAAATTAATGACGTAAATATTAGACAGACACAAAATTAAACCAGCTATCAATCTGATCTGGGCTTCAAGTATACCACTGTTATTTAACGTGTTTGGGTGCACTAAAGTTAAGGATACCATTGCGTCATTGTGAACGTAATCGTTTTTCCTTTATCACTGCAGTCTATTTTAAGAACATCATTAAAACAACTCATCTGGTAAGATAAGCATAAACACAAATTTGTGCACGGCTTGTGTAATAACCACGTATACGCGATCTACTTGCAACCTTGAGATTAAAAAAAATCCGAAGGCTCTCTTTCTCTCTTTCTTTCTCTCTCTCTCTCTTTCTATCTCTATGTTGTGTTAGGAAAATTTTCTCTCTCTTTCTAGGTTGTGTTAGTAAATAATTATTGTTTTAGTGTGACTTGTTCGAAATTTAGATAAGTTGCTTTTTAGTATTTTTATATAGATATTGATAGGAAAAAAAAAGAAAAGAAAGAGGAACATCCGCTATAAAACATAAGATCGCCCGGGGAATCGGGAGGTCGTAGGTTCGATCCCCGGCCGCGACATACCTAAGTCCATTACAAAAGTGGTATTGGTATTGTTCCCTTGTATGGCGTTCAGCAAGGTGTCAAGACTGCTTTCACAAAGTACCTAGATTTTGAATTGTTTGCAGTTTGTCGAAAAATGGCACTGGTATCTCCTTGATTGACGGTCAGTATATACAGTCAAACCTGTCTAAAACGGGCAGTAAATTGAACAAGAGCAAGTTACCGCTCAGCAAGAGATGACCACTAAATGAAGTTTAAATATATAACAAAATACTACAGTTTGGTAATATTAAAATTGACCGCATAATACCGGTTGACCGCTCAGCAAGAGGTGACCGCTAAATGAAGTTTAAATATATAACAAAATACTACAGTTTGGTAAAATTAAAATTGACCACAAAGTACCGGTTGACCGCTTTGTACAATTGGCCGCTAAATGACGTTCAACCATATCAGGATAGTCCAAGGATTCCGGATAATGTAACAGGGTTTAGTATCATGCCACATGTTCACGGCGTGATATATACAGCGGTATGACAGTACAATAGCTGTCTCTTCAAATGTCTGCAATGTTGTCGGTGAAGGTTATACTCATTTAGACTTTTAAATAAGTTCATTAACTATGATAATTTATAAAGTTACTAGAATTAAATAATCAATCCGAATGTTCTCGGTATTTATGGTTTGCATCTTTATAAACAGAATTAAACTTAAAACAGGATCCTTTTATGCACATAAAATTTCTCATTACAAACGCTCCTAAAGAAACTTTCCATGAGTCAACACGGTGAAAATAAGACTGATCCGGTCTGAAATGCCCTTGGTTGCTTGTGACCTTGTAGGTTAATAATATGACATTGTTAATGTCCTTGCATAAAAAATGTACGCAAACTGTCACACGTTTAAAACCATACAGTGCCTCGCTACATTTTATGGTACTATTTATGATGATAATGACTTTTTTCCTATTGTAGTCTAGAATAACTGATAGCCGAATCATCTATCAGATCTGTACAACTGTATTTTTATTCACTACGATTGTATATAAATAGATGCACTAACAATTACATATTTTCAACCAGAAGCATGCTGGTATTAAAACACCATTTATAGCTTTTACATCATCAATTCAAATGTGTCTGTCTTGCTTTGTTTCATAAATAAAAACACACACATAAAAGTGTCGTCGAGATAAGAAATATGCAGACGACATCCTTGTGCACCGGTTGGCCTGAATCCACGGCACCTGTTTTCTCCAACAGCCGTACCTTATCGATTCGAACCAATACACACATATTGCCTCGATGGGTTAAAATGCTAAATCAACTCAAAGCCACGTGGAAAACCACATGTAAGAAAAACAAGCCTTAAATTGTATTTTCTGCAATAAGACAGTTGTACGGTTGCACCTGCAAGTTTATTGACATGTGTTTTGTCTTATCTGTATTTTATCATTGTCCCCAGAAGGTCGAACAATAAAGGTGATTTCATCAAGGGTACGTTAAGGTAATCCGTTCATGGTCATTCAGACGCTTAAAAAGACTTCAGTGCAGATGCAAGAGTTATATGCTATTTTAATCAAAATTAGTAAAGGCTTGCATTTACTATAAAATTATCACAATCACCTGATGGACCATTATCATAATTTAATGATGGATGGATTACCTTAACCCTTTCCCTCATATATACTCATTTTGACGCACTCAATAGGTACCACATAAAGCCTGATCTGCAGAAAACCACACTTAAACCTTACCAAATTTAATTGTAAAATCCTCATTTCCAGACCACTGAGGAGCAGCGAACAGCATAAAACCTGATCAGCCTTGCGAGTTACTCGCAGGCTGATCTGGTTTTATGCTGTTCGCATAGGTCTTTTCATGGTTTCCTCTATGAAGGAAAGGGTTAAGTAATACAACGTGTATATCTCGATTGTTACTTATACAATATCTGTATCAAATATCTGACAGACGGGAAAATGAGATAAAACATGTTATAGCACGACTTCAAAAATGTAAATTTTCAAAATACATTTTGGCGTCACTTGATTGAGGGAGAAGCAAAAACATTTTTTAAAAAAGACGAGAATATTTTAAAAGCATAGTGACAAATCTAATTGTTATGCGGATCCCGATGAGGGTTTTGCGTACATAAAACTGAAACGGGTTTTTTTCTGTCAATTTGTATTAAGTCATAAACAAGACAAACATATATACCGGACTGTTCACAAATAGTAGAAAAACCTGTCCCTGTGGCAGAGTGGTTAGAGCCTACCCCCCCCCCCCCCCTTTCTCCCCCGTAACCGGTAAAGCTTGCGCTCGATCCCCGGCCGCAACAAACCAAAGTCGTTAAAAATTGTACAGGAATATCTCATTTGCTGTACAGGAATATCTCATTTGCTGTACAGGAATATCTCATTTGCTTGACGTTCATATGGATAGCCCGATGACTAGATGGATGTGGTGGTATCATGGTACTTGTGTACGACGTGATATCACAATGTGGTAGCACTATATTTCTCTTATAAACAATGTCACCAAATGACTGAAATAATGTTGGTGGGGTGTTAAAGCATGCAAACACACGCTACGTTATTAAAATGGATTAAATAGACCACTGGTCGAAATATTTACCCAACGAGATTTAACAGATGAGAGATATTTGTGATTTTATTTTACCGTATATCACCATCAAAACATAATGTTTGTGTATGGGTGTGGGTGTTGGGTGGGGTATCATCAAGTTACGTGTAAATTTAATGGAAACTCACATTTTGTTTTAAGAAGAATTAGAAAGAAAATAAAAAAACGTATGTTGATATTGAATATTTATCAAACACGTAAATGAGAAGAAAAGGGGGCGTTGTTTGTTTGTTTGCTTGATGTTGTGGTTTTTGTTGTTGTTGTCGGTTTTTAGATCGCATTTTCATTATCGTGTGGTTTTAGTAATTCATATGTAACTCTAGTAAGACCATTAGTGAAAGAAACACGATCTTACATGCAAAAATCAGCAAATGTTCAAAATGTTGATTTTACCGCCCCTCCCTTCTTCTCTCTCTCTCTCTCTCTTTGTATTTTGGCTTACACTATCTCTCATCGTAGGAGATAACTTGTCTCTCTTATGATGAAGGTTTGATTATCTCCTACTCTATTCGTTCGTATTTTTACCATGAGTATGGAACAGAATAACTACATGATTACTCAAAAAGAATTGACCGCCATTAAAACAATTAGAAAGTGCGTGGGATTTAGGTGATGATGTACGAGTTAAAAACGAATCTGATTGGGAAGTATCAATTCTGATATACATGTACTGTATTTCGAAATCGGATTCGGGATATATTGATCACTTTCTCTATATGGTACCGTTAGTGTATTTCAAATCTCCTTTTAGATAATGACATACAAGGTCATGACCTCAAATATGTCTGGGTTGCATTGCCACGTTAAAGAATAGTTCACTTACTTTTTTTTTCAATATTTTATGCAGGTAGAAAAAAATATACATGTATAGCGCCTTCAGTATCACCAACAGGATACAGCTTGCTTCACTATTTAACTGCAAAGAGCCGTATAAACGAGCAACGTTCGAAACACGCGTTTAGATATCACAGAACAACGACCTCGCTACTCTGTACAAAGCGGGTCCGTTCACCCGATCAGGGAAAAATGTGCTGTTACATAACCCACTTTAGCTGGCGTTATATCCAAAGGTCGATAGTTTATTCGCAGACTATGGCCTAGCGGAGAAAAATCCAATGCGCGCCAAATGTTAGGGGATGTGAATCGATCTTTTTCCCTCAATGTCCTCACTGTATTTCGTTAATAAGTACAGTTGTTCTAAATATACGCCAGTCGTAAACCCGTGCATTAGGATCTTCAGCGTGTCACGTTTAGAAATGAAGCTGAGTATTACGGAGAAGTAGGGCTGCGCTATGACTGTAAAAATAGCAAATAAAAAAAGCTCAGCATTAGCAGAAGCAGATGCGATGTTTATTCTTCATCTTCCGTTTTGAACGTCAGTGAATTTGGACGGTGTATTTTTGGAAACCTTTATTTGGTCATTAAAATTGAAACATTGTAACAAAATGTCATACATTTCAGTAAATCAGTATCTCTCAAAGTCGTACATGTAGAGACACTGCTAAAAATGTGCATTGCATAACTAAATGTATTTGGTATAAGATGTATACATATTGAACGGATCAAAATTCACGTTGAAAATATGCCATCGTTATCACAAGGTTAACAACACAGTACTATTTATATTCTTTACCTCATATACACTCATTTTGACACATTGGCAAACAGAGCAGACCCATATCAGACAGCTCCTATAGGAGCTGTCTGATCTGGGTCGGTTCAGTTTGCTCATATGATATTGTAGCTTAGTTTCTGAACAGTCCGTGTGACAAAGAAATATTAATGATTCCATATACCAGATTAAATTCAGTCCATTAATATTCATTAAGTCATAAATTGGTACCTGAATATTCATAAAATAATGAGTTAATTTTATACATGATTCTTGCACGACTGTTAAACGGTGGCCATTATATGTACACTTACGTAAGACTGTCGTTGATATAATTATATATAGTGATATTTATAAATCCAATAAAAACAGTACCGGATGCGGGAATTCATTTAAGGGGTCATATGTGGACAGCAGAGTTCGGAACCCAACTCAACGAGCCAAGAGGCACCCCGATGTGTCAACACCGGCAGTGACGTCACTGTCTCTGTTAATAGAATGAGAGGCGACCTCCCTGGACCCGCTCAAACAATTCGGTCACCGTAATCAACGGTGTAAATTAAAATTCGACAAGACTTGACTTGACCATTTGAGTTTACTGTCGTTTCGATAGTATTTCAGTCATATAGCAACGTCCAGCTATTTACAGGTGGAGGAAGACCCCGAATGCACGGAGGCATCCTGGTAGGATCACCGACCTACCGCAAGCCAGCTGGAAGGCTTCCTCACATGAAAATCCGAATGACCCTGCCGGAATTCGAACCCACGCGGTGAGGGGTTGGATAAGTGTTCATAAAATTCGACAAGAAATGTCTTAATAATATAGGAGCCATTGATGGAGAATGTGGAACGGTATATATTGTACGAATTATTGTCTATGACTCGTTTTTAAATCAGCAGTCGGCGAGATAAACATTATTGTAATTAGTAATACAGAGACGGCGAAATAAAATTTAATATACTTTCGATTGTGCCGATATTTGTTATGTTCGGCCAGATACAGGTGTCAGTGTTTATCATGAGAAATGTTTTGAAATAGCAACCGTACATTTCGTGAATACGTAGCATTTATTTCAGCTAGTTGTCATATCAACAAACAACTTCTTATCTATAAGTGAAAATCGTTTGAATATTCATTTGGTCTCATTTTGAGCCAAAGCTCAAAAGCAAGGTAAGAAAAAAAAATTAAAATGGTAAAATATAATTGTATAAAAATCAATCAGTATGTCAGCTATATTTTATCATATAATTTTCTTGACACGCATTATAAGATCTTCCAAATCGACCAATGTTTATTAATTGGTATATGCCACTCGACATCCAATCTGTTACTTTAATTTTTCCGATGATGGATTCACCAGTAACTATCATTTACTCATTTACGACTAGAGTAATATTCAGCGCTAATTACATATCACGTGACCTTAAGCAGCGAAATACATCAGTGCTGCAATGCATTGATTTTTTCCATGATTACTGTAGAATCATTTATTTTCGTTGGGTTCTATTTTTATTTATTTTTTGATTTCGTGGTTGGCTCAGTGTCAGGATTATGTGACCGGATGTGGTATCATGCCACCATGATGTCTACGGCGTGATACTGCAGTGTGGCAACACCGAAGTATACAGTCTCCAAATGACTGACATACTATCGGTGGGACGCTAAACCCAACAAGTAAACAAACTTCAAATTCTCTACGTTGATTTTTCTGGGGGAAAACCTGAATTTAAGATGTTTCATAACACCCAGGACAGACCACGCCCTCACATGCATGTGCAATTGCCCTAACCAATAAAATAAAAACATTACTGTTTTAACGACTTTAGTGACACAATCTGAAGGTTACAGAACGGGTAACCTAACCACACAGCCACGGAGAGACCGGGTTTAGATATCCTTAAACAATGCTAAATTATCTCATTGTTTTCCTGCTACGGAGAAATATTTGTTTTTATTCCATGTTAACCTACGCATCAGAAAGAGCTCAACGTGCATAATATGTTTTCCTTGGTGCAAATGCTTGCCTGATCGTACATTGAACTTAAACTGGTAGGAAGGACGGCAGATCGATTTGAAATGCACGCTCTCTATATGAAAGTGTTCAAGGTCTGCCGCTGTGAAAGTGAAATAGGATCAGAAAAGTAAAGTACAAAAGTGGATGTATACATGGGATCACGTGATTTATAACGAACTGTAAAACCTTCAACTTTCGTTGACATCACATTTCGTGGAATCTGTTTTAAGGTCAATCTCGTTGGTACATATATTCGTGGATTCATGATCTTGAAAATGGGAGATCTATTAAATGGACAATTTTCGTGGGAATGAATATTCGTGGATAAAGCCGTCCATGAAATCGACGAAAATTAGAACCCCACGAAAAATAATGATTCTGCTAGTATCGTAATTATATGTTGTGGTGATAGTCATATTTCAGCGACCATCTTGTCACAGTTGGAGGTAGGTCCCGATTTCACAGAGGCACCCACTGACCGCAAGAAGATTTCCCTAAATAAAGTTAAAAAAAATCTAGGTAACCAGTCCATGACTCGAACTTACGGCTATAGAGGACTAAGGGATACTATATATCATACAGACGAGTGTGTTATTGCTGTTGGTGTGGTAATGATAATAATGTTGTTGTCGGTGGTGATGATGCTGCTGATGTGAACAATAACTTAAAGAATAAAGATGGAAAATAAGCAAATAAATACTGAATGAATATCGTACCACGTGAAATTTGAAGATACAATGTACATAACAATAGGTAAACAAAAATGATACAGACGTGTCCATTATTCAGCGTTGTTGTAAACAAACGTACATGTGAACTAATCAGGGCTATATGATCTATATGTTGTAACCCAGGAGTCTGGCACTGTCGATGTTTGTTGCCATGGTAACGATTCGACCCAGACAGACACACCTCCAGTTTTCAAGAAATGGACCACTTTAGATACTACGTCACTACTGCGTCACCTAGTGGCTGACCCGGATTAAGAATGTAGGTTCATCTCGTGTCTGCGGTTTTTTTTTCGTGCAACGCAAAATGGATGATGGATGGATGGATGGATGGATGGATGTGAGTTTTTTTTTTCTGTATGAAACAACCATAACGAAAGTAATGAAAGTAAAGGAACCAATCATGATTCAGTTTACATCTTTTCGGACAAATAAATAATTATATCAGAAGTTAATCTCGTGCCATGCAAATAGTAAAGAGAAATGGAGGTAGGGGAAGCTTTGGGGGTAAAGGAAAGACTATAGGACGAAGAGGAGGGAAGAAAATTTGAAGGAATATAGAGTCGGAAGGTGAGAGAAAATGATAAGGAGAAAGCGAGCTAAGGAGAAATAACAAAGAGGATTTGGGGGGGGGGGGCGAGAGGGAGAGAAAGAAGGAAGAATGAGTCAGTGAGGGGGAGAGAGGGACACATACAGACAAAGAATAAGGATAGAGAGATAAGGATAGAGAGACAGGGAGGAAGACAAAGAGAGAGAAAGAAAGGGGTTAAAAAGAGGTAGAAGTGGAAAGAAGAAAGATTTATCAATGAGAGTCTACGGTTCGTGTGAAAACACATACGCAGTGGTGTCGCCCCCCCCCCCCCCCCCCCCCCCCCCCCCCCCCCCGATATCACAGGTAGCTGTAACAGGTAGACATGAAATACAGATGAAATACAGGGAGTGGTGTCTGACTGACGAAGTTCATCTCCCATCTAGTGCAGATGCTTATACAACTTTACCTGACGGTTGGTTGTACGAATTGTTTTCAAAAGGTAATAGGTCATTATTAACCTAACTGCGTAACATATATAGCTTGAAGGTTGTGTGCGTGTTTTCATGGCAGATAATATCTGTGACCTTGTTATTCTTACTTAAAGGCATCTCAAAACCCTTATATAAGTGAACCCCCCCCCCCCCCTCCATTTTTTCCAAACCCAGCGTGTGGGGGCATCTGTTTTCTGATAAGGCAGGCTGCCACGGTCTGTCACCCACGGTCTGTCTGTCACAGGTATAGTTCAAGGTACAAGTTTGCATGTGTTACTACATGGGATTGTATATAGCCATTCACATTTTTTAAAAAGTTACACAAGTTACAGTTATACAATTACTAAATCCTAAATACCAGAAATGATTTTATAGAGTCTCAATTATTCATTTTTATTTGAGCATATATAAATTTTCCATGATTTTTTTTAATTGATTTATTTCTCATTTATTTTGTTCTTTCATTTTATTTGTCTTATATTTCTCATTAAATTTGTTCTTCCTTTCTTATTTTATTTTTATATGTAAAATTTATCATAAAAGAAACATAAAGTTGTGATATAAATTATGTATTACTTATTACTTTCATTCTCTCAATTTTTATATTCTTTAATTTCGTTACTACGTGGGATTGTATATCGCCATTCACAGTTTTTACAAAAGTTACACAAGTTACAGTTCTACAATCACATAATCCTGAATAACAGAAATTAAATTTCAAGTTCTCAATTATTCATTTTTATTAGAGCATACATTAATTTTCCTTGTTTTTCTTTCCTTCTTTATTGATTTAATTCTAACCTATTTTGTTAACCCTTTCTTTATTTTTCATTTATTTTGTTCTTTCAATTTTTGTGTCTGTTATTTCATTTAATTTGATCTTTCTTATTTTATCTTTTATTTGTAAATTTTTATCATAAAAAGAAACGTAGAAAAGTTTTGAAATAAAGAAATAAATCATAAATGTATTACTAATCACTTTCATTCTCATTCTCTCATTTCTTAATTCCCTCAATACATTTTAATGTCAGAAATCAACAAGAAAATTGAATTACTTGTTTAATTCTGCTGAATAAATGTAACGAAATGTTTCTAAGAAAAACAAATACAAAGCAAAAAAAAAAAAAAAAAAAAAAAAAATCATTCAATATCAGAATTATGTCCTTCAGACTCTGTATCAATATTTTCTATATCAAAACTTGAATTCTGTAATAAGTGCATAAATGTACTAAATATATAATCTTATAATCATGCAGATACAAAATTGACTCCAATTAGTAAATTTTACAAAGAATATGTAAGAGATCATACCCACATATTATCTATCATTCAATAAAATGTTTATGGCTTATGTAAAACTAGCCTACAATCTCACTTCCATACTAGCAGGTAATTTAGTTTTGCATTAACCCATCAGAGATTTTACTGTGACAGATTAGGTCTATATTGGCCAAAGACTCCCTGCAGTGATGACCAGCAATTAGTCTGGTCACAGCAGGTTGGGGCCTGGCTCAGTGGGATACCACATTCCTTTCGAGATGCCTTTAACCACATACACCATCGTCATGACAACCATCATCATCAACATCAGCATCAAAATAAATAAATGACAACCTATGAAGTGAACAATATCTATACAAACTGAATGAATTCCATACACCATGGTATAGACCTACAGACCTATCTACGGATAAATCTTTATTAACGGGTCCCTGTATATAAGTCAACCCGTTCTAAACAGTCATACTATTTTAAAGCAACCCTTTATAAGAAATCTACCAAAAAAGACAGAAAACAAATTCATATAATTATTTGACCTTATTTAGCACCCCCCTTTGCAAAGCAGCCACTGTTACTGGTCGCTCAAGGCAGATCTACTGAGTACACAAGGTATAGTCGTTTATTAACATATTACGCACCATCTGTTTAAACACAACCGCAAAAGAACAGATGGTGTGAAGTTTTACACGTCAGCCACATAATGAGTGAAAAGCATATGGCTTCATTGGGTGGTACAACAGTCGTGATGTTTCAAGGTCCAATACATGGCCCACATTCCTCGCTCTTTCACCATACCTGTGGCAAGTGCATATACATACCCTTTTCGTCTGATGTTTTTATGTTATTTTTTTTTTTGTTGTTGTTGTTTTTTCGGCCGTTAGGCCGTTTATTTTCACCCCGACTTCCTGTGAAACACACAGTAATGAAGAGGAATAAAATTTGGCTTTTTATTGGTTATTATATACTTTGCTAAATTCCCATTGGTCATTGTAGAATTAATCAAAAGAAAAGAAAGGAGTTGCGGAAACGAGTTCTTTAGATCTCTGTTTGTTTTAAAAGTTGAAGTTTTCTTCCCCTGCAAACGATTTGTCCCGAATAGTAAGAGACAATGCGCCTTTTTAAGGTAAACTGAAAGAGTAGAACGCTAAAAAATAGGAAACACATAGATTTCGGAATTGATTGTTCGACCCTAATAGATCCTCTATTCACCAAAAACGTAATATCCGGTTTCGTTTTGCACCGCGAAACGAAGTCTAATGCGCAGATATTTTAAGACAGTAAGTGTCTACCAAGACTGTACAAATTATTTGGATTCGTGGTATTTCAAAGGGCTGCACTGACACAGGAATTACACAACTATTAAACCAACAACAAAATATATTACATGTTAAAACATTCCGACACTAATCATCAAGCTGGTTACCACGGCCGAGTATCTTTTTTAAAGATATTTCTTGTTTAGTATGAGTTTTATTGGCAATGGATTGTCGTTTTCGTAATATTTCGGACATGTTGCATTTTGGCAGATAGCCAAGTGTGTCCGTTTGTGTACACGTCATATGCGGGTTTCCCAAATCTATTTATAGAGACTGGCGTCACTACTAGACCGTAGGATTTACCCCAAAACTGCGATCATATCCAATGAAGTTAGAGCAGTTTATGAATATAACCAAAAGTTAAAAACATGGGAATGCTTAGATATTATTAAATTATTAAATCCGCCACCAGAGTCATCTAGAGTGATTAATATAAGTTGTGATAACTTGTTTCTTAATCTATGTAAAATAAATAAAGTTTAAACAAACACTACATGATAAGATATGGAACTGATTACCACATCTAGTCACGGGATCTTAAAGATCAGGAACTTCTGTTTATGCTGTGCACCAAACAACTTACGGGTACTTTGAACCTGACTTGTATCAGTGACTTAGTGGTTAGACATTCTATCACCTGACTTTAAAGCGGCGTGTGTTCGAGTCCCATCAGGGTCACTTAGAGTTAACATTTTAGGGATGAAGTCTTTCGGCTGGCTTTTTAACCCTAACAGGGCGTCACTATGCACTTGCGTCTTCCGTCACCCATAAGTAACTGGGCGTTGAACTGTCGCAGCGACGGTAAACAGAACCTCATCAGTTTTTTGCTCAGTAAAAGTTGATGTCTGATATTTGTCTTCAATCCATCTTTACCACTACTTTACCGCATCTTTTAGAGATTTTTTAATACCGCTTCATTTATAAATATGTTATTAACAATATAAAATATTTGAGTGTATGATGACTAAGCTGATAATGATATATAATGGGTATTTAATTAGAGAAAGATTAATTGAAAATTGATAGTGAGAAAATAATGATGAAGAAAGGTAAAGTAAGGAAAATGGCAGGTGATACAAACCCATGATTAATACTGACTAAAACAAGAAAATGTTAATAGCGTGATATGCCATAAGAAAAGCGTGTTTTTACCATAATTGAGAATGTTAGTCATTACTTATTATTAGAGCAGTCATCTCCAAAGGGTTGCAGGCCAGACTTTCTCTCAGGAAAGCAGCTTAATACAGTTGGAAATACAGTAATTGTAACTCAGTCTACATAATTATGTTTGTTTGCGCATGCGCCTTGTTAAAAACTTGAACCAATATCTAAAAATAGTCGCACAATACGATTTTCATAGGTGTTCAAAAGCTTACATATTTTTACTCACACGCAAGGCACTGGCCACGCTATTTTTTTTTTTTTTTTTTTTATTCGAAAGTTGGTTAAATCATCAGTAATTATGGCGAATTTCGTCAGTGAAATATTATTCGTAGAATTCTAGCCTGTTTGTATTTCTCTTACGTTAACATATCATTTAAACTTGACAAATTAATAAAATTGTCCATTGTTCGCAAATTTCTTTTCATCATTTGCAGAAGTATCCAAAACATTTTTCTTTTTGGTAGACAATACCGACAAATACGCGAACAATGTGAAGAATTGATGCCTATAAATATCATGTGCGCCACGTTTGACTGCATGGTAGGAACGTTCGCTCAGTACACGTTACTTCTTACATGATAAAGATAACGGAACCTGACGATGGTTTCCCGATACGACCATTAACGTTTAATCGGGTTGAAATAAGTTATTTTCTGTTCTGAAACAATACAAAAACAATAAGAATAAAAAAGCAAACTTTTTAGTAATGTTTCGTCTTCAGAATGCTTTCAAAAAAAAAAAATAGCGTGAAAAATCAATCATATCTTGACTAAGCCATTATCAAAACAATACAAATATATCTAAAGAACATGTATCCCACCCCATCCCATCTTACGCTTGACCCCCGCTCACGTGAATTTCTTGTTGCCATAGAAACATCTTAAAAAATCTGTAAACCAACTTCTGATTAAAAAAAGGCGGTACTGCTGAACAAAAGTAAATAAATTTCAAATCAGCGCGCAATTGCGCGGTTTTCGTCCTATCCATTCACAAACATTTAACAGAAATCTCAGGCAATCGTCCGGTCATACGCAGGTCATGGTTTCACCCGAGAGAAGGTCGCGCAACCATCTGTTAGGGAAATTGCAAGGAGGGGTCCGGTTTAAACTTTTCGTAACCTCAGAGATCATGGGCTGCATAACATCGTGACCCTTGTCCTGGGGTTGACCCGACCCCTTTAAGGTCAGAGTCATCGGTGACCAGGGTAACGTCAGGTCAAGGTGGCCCCTCCGTCCGGACAAGTATGCGATCCTGTTTGCGCTATCTCTTTGTATGGTAACCGATAAACCTGAATGGAAATAAAGAAAGAAAATAATTCGGATTCTTTCTTGTCCATTTTGTTATATAATGTCTCTTTTATTGGTTTGTGGTTACGATGTACCCTAGAAACAAGACTAGGAACAGTGACCGGTCAATAAACTGAGTCCAATTTACTACGTTAAAGCCAAATATATTTTCATTTGTGGCTTGACTTTATCCATGGTATATAAATTATATTATGGTGTAATATCCTTTTTTTTCTGGTTAAATCTAACATAAGTTTAACCCACTGGTCGACCACTCTACGAACTCGGACAGACGGCCAGTCTACCGTTCTGCTGTTTGTGACAGTCCTCCTATGTTCTGCGGAGAAGAAGTTATTCTTAATTTGAAACTTTATTTTAACATCCTTAAACCAATTAACGAAAATCGACTTCACCTCGTCTCTTTAAGGTTTCGATTTATTCGGTGCACAGCTCGAATGTACTTTTGGACTATCATGACCGAATTCCCCTTTATGGTTGAATCCATTTGTGGTTAGAAGTTTTTTTTTTTTTTTTTTTAGGTTTTAATGAGCAATATGTTTGATAAGTTATATCCCAGGATCATCAGATTCTGTAGTTGCGAAACAATTCCTGGTTGTTTATTTCCACCGCGGAAAGGTACATTAGTACTTTTGAACAAGAACAAAACAAGACCAGATCAAATGTTTGGACTGAAACAGTAATTATAATCATAACTAATAAATGAATATAGAAGGAAAACAAGCAAGCTATATCATAAGAGAGAGAGAGAGAGAGAGAGAGAGAGAGGTGGAATTCGGAGTTTGTCATGAACATACATTACGTAACATTCGTAGGATTGATTTTAAAACATAACTCTCTTTTAGAAGTATCTTTTAGATTTATTCATTTGATGATTGTGATGATAAGGAGGGGGAGGAAGAGGAGGAGAAAGGGGTGGTGGCTGTTGATGATTAAACCCTAGTTTCAAGCTAATCGCATAAATCAAAGGCTTGTATTTCAGGGTTGAAAGGTAAAAGGTTACTGATTTGAAATTCGTCCAACCACTATGTATATTGACTAAGCAAGTTTTGCTTTCAATAAGGGTTCAAAGAGGGCACTGTGGCCCCAGAAAACCTCTAACTCTATCCTGTGGCTGACCGCAATGTTTTGGGAGTGTTCCGCCAAATTTGAATTAAAAAAAACTGCGCAATTATGTGGCTAAAGATATTTGTTGTTACGCATGTAATGTACATATGTTGCTAATTTTACGACGTTTCTGCACGATTTCCATCTTTTTATCTTCCACCAAAAACACTTGTTTTTGTTTATTGTATTATATTAAAACAATCGTTTGGTTGATATGACGTTCGGTTCAGAAGGTGAGACTGTTTAACCAGAAATAGATGGGGTTCGATTAGGTATACATGTACATGTTCTTTTATCGCCCTCAAAAAGTCAAACCTGTCTTAAGCGGTCGGTCAATGAACAAGAAAGAGACTAAACAGGGGCGATCTCGAAATGAAGGTTAAACATAAAATGCTGGTTTGGTAGATTTAAACTGACCGTAAAATTCAGATTGGCCGCTTAATAAAGGTGACTGCTATTACAGTTTCAACTATATACCTAAGTCGGAGATGGGACTTATCGCCCAAGTATTTTTTTCACGTATACAATGACACTTTGTAGAGAATGAGAAAAGAAAAAAGAAAAGGAAGAAAGAAGTTGCTAAAATGATAATGTGTATGTGGTGAAAGAGAGGGAGAGAGATATGGAGAAAGGGAGAGAGATTGCTCAACACTTGGTTTCAGACATTCCACATCACATTCTGTTTATGGTGACCGTAATTTTCCGCTGACCATATCTTTTTAGCCTCTGAGCTTGAAAAAAAAAATACTTTAACCAAATCAAAAACACACTGAAGAAGATAAGGCATCTTCATTGGAAAAATCTACTTGACCTAACTTACTGATCCCCATCTCCCCCCCCCATCCCCCCCCCCCCTCTCTCTCTCCCTCGCCATGCTCCAAAACACATAGATTTCGTTATCTGATTCATGGCCAATGTTTCCTGTACTAATTATACAAAAGTATTTTCTCTTTCTCTATTTTTTTCTTTCTTTCATACCTAAACGAATACATTTCTCCTTGGGCTGAGTTTAACACTCACTCAGCCCCTCACCGCGTGGGTTCGAATCCCGGCAAGGTCATTCGGATTTTCTTGTGAGGAAGCCTTCCAGCTGGCTTGCGGTAGGTCGATGCACCATTGTTTGTTGAGGTGACACCTAGCTGAAATATATACTTCGTGTTCACGAAATTTTAATTAAGTTTTCTGATTGAATTATAGTTTCAAAGAACTTCTCTCTGATGCACATTGAGACTTGTTTCGGGGCCGCCGTGGCCGAGCGGTTACAGTCGTGAACTACAAATCTCTCAGCCCCTCACCGCTGTGGGTTCGAATCCCAGTAGGGACTTCGGATTTTTCATGTGAGGAAGCCTTCCAGTTGGCTTGCGGTAGGTCGGTGGTTCTACCCGGGTACCTGTGTACTCGGGGTCTTCCTCCACCTGTAATTAGCTGGACGTCGCTATATGACTGAAATACTGTGGAAGCGACGGTAAACTCAAATAGTCAAGTCAAGTCATAGTCACTGGGACCCACATTCAGGCTTGACTGCGTATCATTCACTGCTTCACCACCATGGTTTGTACCGATTTACCTGTGATTTAGCTATTTTCCATATCACTGTAGCAGACTCCTGCGGTGGAGATTGCTTGGGAATTTGTATGGTTTCTATTTGTTCATTAACAATGCGTCAAATTCAACAGGAGGGAAGAATGATAAATTTTTCCACCGATTAGCTCGTGTTTGACCGAATTCTTTTTTTTTTTTTTTTTTTTTTATAAAAAAAGGTTGTCTTAATATATATATAAAATCCACATCGAACGATGTCTGACAAACGAAAATGTCGGTCAATATATTCGTCATTTCAGCATGTTTACATCGGAAAAGAGTTTTGTAAAATGGTTAGTGTTATTGTGTGTTTTATGTACTTTATGCCGCTTCATACAATTCGTTATTTTGTTTGACTTATATGTAACACGGTGCATAGGACATTTGAAACAGATGGAGAAGAGAAAAAAAGTGAGGGGAAATAAGCAAATGTGATTAGTAGAAAGGAGTAAGATCGATGGAGAGAGAACCCGATTTTGAGTAAGAGAAGAAGAACGAGGGAGAAAGAGACGGGGGAGAGAGAAGAAGAAAAAGAGAGGGAGAAGAAGAAGAACGAGGAGAAGAATGAAGAACGAGGAGAAGAAGAACGAGGAGAGAGGAGAGAAGAAGAACGAGGAGAGGGGAGAGAAGAAGAACGAGGGAGAGAGGGAGAGAAGAAGAACGAGGGAGAAGAGGGAGGAGAAAAAGAAAGAGGGAGGAGAAGAAGAACGAGGAGAAGAGGGAGAGAAGAAGAACGAGGGAGGAGAAGAAGAACGAGTGAGTAGAGAAGAAGAACGAGGGAGAAGAAGAAGAACGAGGGAGAAGAGGGAGAGAAGAAGAACGAGGGAGAAGAGGGAGAGAAGAAGAACGAGGGAGAAGAGGGTAGAGAAGAAGAACGAGGGAGAAGAGGGAGAGAAGAAGAACGAGGGAGAAGGGGAGAGAAGAAGGAGTAGAGAAGAAGAACGAGGGAGAGAGAAGAAGAACGAGGGAGAAGAGGGAGAGAAGAAGAACGAGGGAGAAGAGGGTAGAGAAGAAGAACGAGGGAGAAGAGGGAGAAGAAGAAGAACGAGGGAGAAGAGGGTAGAGAGAAGAACGAGGAGAAGAGGGTAGAGAAGAACGAGGGAGAAGAGGGAGAGAAGAAGAACGAGAGGAGAAGAAGGGTAGAGAAGAAGAACGAGGGAGAAGAGGGTAGAGAAGAACGAGGGAGAAGAGGGAGAGAAGAAGAACGAGGGAGAAGAGGGTAGAGAAGAAGAACGAGGGAGAAGAGGGTAGAGAAGAAGAACGAGGGAGAAGAGGGTAGAGAAGAACGAGGGGGAAGAGGGTGAGAAGAAGAACGAGGGAGAAGAGGGTAGAGAAGAAGAACGAGGGAGAAGAGGGTAGAGAAGAAGAACGAGGGAGAAGAGGGTAGAGAAGAAGAACGAGGGAGAAGAGGGAGAGAAGAAGAACAAGGGAGAAGAAGAAGAAAACTGTGTTAAAGTAAAAGGGAAGTTGACGGTGTAACAATTTTAACAAAACTCCATCTAGATGTTTACTCGGAAAACAATTTGAAATTGATTAGACTAACCGTATTGTTCAACAAAAGTTGGCTGCGTGCAAACGCTCAGGCGGCTGTATTGAAATGCGTAGAATATTTATTTGAAAGGGACGGCCAAATCTCCCCCACCTACTCAGTATGGTAAAAATGTTCAGCAGGTTCTTGTGTCAAGGACATTTAAGAAACTTGAGAGAAATCGCTAATTTTGTACTTTTCGTTCCACTTAAAAAAAGAAAATGAAAGAAAGAAAAAAAAAAAGAAATTTGACCGAGCTGTACAATGCGTGAACTTTTCTGTAATTTGCAATGAAGTAATGTCTGATTTGCATAATACCAGTTTCTTTTTTCGGGGGGGGGGGGGGGGGGGGGGGGGGGGAAAAAAAATATTTTTTTTTTTATGTTACGAATCCAGTTCCTAGCCATAAAAATCTATTTGGCGAAATTAATTCGACATTTAACAGTAGTACAGATAAAATTTGCGTGATGTTAAAGGAGAATCAATATATGAGGCATTTGAAAGATTTAAATGCAAGGTTAAAATTTCATTCGTCCTTCAAAAGGTCTTTAATTCAAGGACTTGAAAACTCGACCAAAGACCTTGAAATAGCACGAACGCCTATCCCCTTCCTTTCTTTCTTTTTTTTTTGTTTTTTTTTCAATTTTTTTTTTTTTTTGCGAAGTCGATTGTCGAATGACAGCTAAGCAATGAAGTATTTTGTAATAACGTTAGAAAAATAAATAACTTTCTTTAGCTAATCTAGATTATGAGCCGGATTTCCTTATTTCAACAAGGACGTTAATCCTTTAATATTGACATTTTGGCAAGCACAGTAGTCCCAGATCGGACAGCTGATCAAGGTCTCCTCTGTTTGCTTACACATTATCGTAGCTCAAACTACCTGCACGGGAAGGAAAGAAAGAAAGTCATTTGTTTCATATATTGATATTCACCATGTCATGAATTTGAGCACGAGACGAAATTAATCGCCGTACCGTTCTCTTCTACAGTACTGGGTCTTATGACGTCACAGGTGTACTCGATTGACACTTATCAGGAGGTCAGGTCAGGTTCTAGCTCAATCGAACGCGAGCAAAGTTCAATATATTCCATTTCGGAAGACGACGGCGATAAGGGCCGAAAACAAAACAAACACACTCAAGGTTATCTGGTGGAATGCCACAAATAACTTGCGCCATGATCCACCATTGTTAACTTTACTGAGTGCACAACACTTCAATTCGCAGTTTCCACAACTGCACTTTTCAGAAGGCACTGAAATAGCTTTTCAAAAGTACAGCGGTGTCATAAAATAACTCCTTTTCACACACGATTAGGCAAAGTATTGCTGAATTCTGTTCACCCATAACTTAAGGGACATTGGCCAGTCATGCTCGCATTGACTATTTATATAAGTTAAGAAATTGTACATACATATATAGAATATACTCACTATGCACTTTTTATACCTATTGAGTATAAAAGGAGAAAAAAAACGTATAAGATTTAAACATTATTTTTTTCATTTCGGTGACTGAAAGAAATATATTATTATTATTATTATTATTATTTTATTAAATAAATAAATACAAACATTAATATAGATCTCTAGGTAATGTGTGCACACGCGCACGCGGATGTCATGACAAATACCTGCTTTGTGCTAAGTGGGCGTGGCGTGACATGGTCCCATGTAGGTCAGGGTTAAATATGACGGCGCACTTTCTATATCTGATATAACCACGCACAAGTGTTTCATCAGTGTTCGATTTTGTATCATATTTCATTAGGTGTGTTAATGACAGTGGCGATCGTGAACTCTTTATCTCTTTTTATAGATTTATGTATTTTAAAAAAATAGAGAGAGAGGGAGAGAGAGAACGGCGCAAACATTTACATTGGTCTTACATCCTAGAGGGAAAGATTTATGTATTTCTAAAAAAATAGAGAGAGAGGGAGAGAGAGAACGGCGCAAACATTTACATTGGTCTTACATCCTAGAGGAAAGAAAGAAGAGAGAACTAGAGAGCAAACATTCACACTCAATGGTTCACTTAGAGAGAGAGAGAGAGAGAGAGACAGAGAGAGTTAGAGAACTTTATTGGTATACACACACATATACGCTAAACGAGCCGTTAGGATATGACTTACTCAAGTACAGTTAAGTACTGCCGAGAGTGACCTTGATTTTCGTAGCCTTCACCCACTCACCGCGTTAGGAAGTGTTTCCCCTTTATCTACAAACGTACTTTCGTAGGTTGGGTGGGGAATAATCGGCAAAATTTAACCCCATTTGTCATATGTTCTTAAAATAATGCGTAAATGTCACGATCATTTTTATTTTGTTCTATCCTTCTGCTTGTCCTAACGTGTTAACGCGCTCATTTTAAATTCTTTTTGAAATCCACTGAACTACAAATACAGCAACTACTACTTCTTCTATTGCTGTCATCTGAATTTGCTACTTCTACTATTACTTCGGCTATTACCGAGGCTAACACTACTTCTACTACATTTATATGTGATACTGTTGCTACTCCCACCACCGTTACTACTTCTACTACATATATATGTAATACTGTTGCTACTCCCACCACCGTTACTACTACTACTACATTTATATGTAATACTGTTGCTACTCCCACCACCGTTACTACTTCTACTACATTTATATGTGATACTGTTGCTACTCCCACCACCGTTACTACTACTACTACATTTATATGTAATACTGTTGCTACTCCCACCACCGTTACTACTTCTACTACATATATATGTAATACTGTTGCTACTCCACCACGTTACTACTACTACTTACATTTATTGTATACTGTTGCTACTCCCACCACCGTTACTACTTCTACTACATTTATATGTGATACTGTTGCTACCCCCACCACCGTTACTACTACTACTACATATATATGTGATACTGTTGCTACTCCCACCACCGTCACTACTTCCACTACATTTATATGTGATACTGTTGCTACTCCCACCACCGTTACTACTACTACTATATTTTTCAAAAATATTCTACTACTACTACTACTATTCTATTATATTTTTTAATCTACATTACATATTTAATAAATCTCATCACTTAACTATGTATAGTTATTTTATTCTATTTCAACAAAACAATGCAAACAATAGGTAAATGACGTAAGCCCGAAAAAAATTTAAATAACAAACAAAAACAAGTCCTTGAGTTCAGAGCCTCTGAGTGGCCAAAATCTAAATTTGAACTGACTTCAACTAAATGTTTGACCTTCAAAATAGTCACTCCTTTTTTGACGAGTAAACAACATCTGTTTACGGTGCAGAGAACCGATATGTCTATTTCCCAATTTCCAATTCACTCCTCGTTTTAAAGTCGCGACTACGTGTAATTATTATTTTTACTTTAAATAATGTAAACATTTACTTGACGCGAGTGAGAGACAAATTCTCACAACGTCAACGGTTCCTGGGTTGGACCAGTACTTTGCGAATGAGAAGGCCATAAAAATCATTGGCCCAAGACTGGGTTCTAACCCTAAGCCTTTAGATCCACAGTCGGGCACGTTACTACTTCACCACGATGCTCTTAAACTTATCAATATCATTATTACGAAGTCAATTTCCAGAATTTTCAGTATCAATGGGGTTGACTAAGTACAGTTTATCAGACATTTTCTGACTGACTACATGCATGTATATCCTTTATTTTCTAGGGTCACCTCTGATGATATCTATAGACTATTACATTCCGAAATGAGGCGTAAGCCTACGTAAATCAACGAGCACTTCCCGAACACCAAATCTACATGCTGGTATATAATTCCGCACATTGTTCAATGGGAAATTTCCCGTTACTGATTGGTCAAATTAAATCAGCGAAATATACCGGGAATTTCCCCCTCCTGGTGAACATAAAGATTGATTCCTGCCATTTCGCGTTGGAGGGGCGGAAAACAGCCAATTTCCCGCCAGAAGGATTTGGCTTCTCGTCTGACGTCACAACGATGGCGTATCTATCGTTGATGACGTCAAGCACGACAGCGGTGATGGCTGATGATACTGTCGACGATAAAACATATGTCGATGATGATGAATATGACGATGAAGATTATTCAAGCCATTGACATGACCAATTGAGTCTTAGCAACCATTACGTAAACAGAAAACGTCTGCACCTTTGCGTGATGGTATTCACATCTACTTTAAGATGATCCGGGTAAAGTCCAAAGGACACAATGTTTTAAAAATTACCGAAAAAGCAAACACCGTTCCTTTTCTAACGTGGTGAGGTGACACGCAAGAATGCAGATTATGAAGCTTACATAGAATATTACTCATCCGACCTTGAAGAAGGTTTAAAAATAAGGACATGTTTTGCCACATATCAACGGATAACGCCGAAGATTATCGACACGGTCACACCGCAAAATCGACGATTAACGGAAACAACCGATAATCTCCGAGCGCGCGCAGGAAGCCTGGCTACATTATAGGTATTCAAATCTTTGGTTTTTCGCATGTATTTATTTTTCTGCGTATAATGGTGATCATTTCGATTTTTTTTCTTCAATTTAATATCAATCTAGCAATACGACTGAACAAATATTTATTTAGTTCATATATCATCAAGTATTCAGTTCTCGCCATATTGGTATTCTCTAGCTATGTACAGCAATGCAATATTTTACCTCAAGTGTGACGCAGTACAGGGAAACCACCGACAATTGGCAAAATTGATTGATCCTTGTTTCGAAACTGTTTCTTCATTGAAAATGTTTGGGAAACAGATAAAAACATTCATTTAATACAAAAGCACTGATTTTACACCATTTTCACTAATGCTTATTTTTATCATTTTTTAAACCACCTGTTAAGTCTAAGTCTTGGACTCTTTGAGTGTGATAGTGTTTCTTGTTCTCAATTGGATCATCTTATATTTTACAAACCAAGTTGTGCTGTAAGGAAGAACACAGAACTTCATTGAATCTGTTGTTTAAAGATGTTTTCTCTATATGTACACCATACTCATGACAGACTCATTTTCATTTTATTGTCGAGAACTCAGTACGACATTTTGAAAATAATATTTTTGACTGTTGTTGGATATCGACAGTTATTTTTTAAATTTGTTTTAAATTACCGTTGACAATTTATTACATTTGAAGAGAAGATATTGATGCATTTTATGATATACTTAATATAAAAGTGATGTATTGTTTTGTTCATTTTTCTTACGTAACTTCTTATATTGTCGAGAACTTGATACTCCAGGATAATAATTATCACGAAGCTACATTAAGGTATTCACATCTCTGTAATTATCTTAAGAAGTCGAATTTGTTACCATTATTTACAATAAATTTCGCCCGAAGACTTTTTAAACAGAGATAGAAAACCCCTGTAAAAACAAGTGGAAAATATTGTGTAGGCACACATCAAATAACTTAATTTTGCAAACTTTAAAAAAAAAGTATTAGAAATCACACAGGAAGAATTAACCATATTATAAAATTATCATTTCTCTCATACATGGAATTGTTTTCAGTTTGATTTATTTTCAAAATTATTTTCATTCAGTCATTGTAGCAGAAAAATAACGAACATTTTTTTTTTTCAGCAAGTTCTTTTCTTTTTACATAAAACTTATTTGTATTACTTGACTTTGTTTAATAAGTCTTTGGTTGTGCCCCATTCAACATCGAACCCCTGTTACATATAAGTGTGGGTTTCAGTTGGGCGAATCAAGAAAATGACTTTATCTTTAATGAGTTTGTTCTTGATGAAGATTATGACTACTGATGCTGTTGATGGCGGTTATTCTTCCTTCCTACTTGCCGGATATAAGATAAGCATCTGATGAGATGTTTACCCGTTCACTATTATGTGTGCTTCATGATTCTTACGATGAGACGGGATCCAGTCTGAAGTCACGTGATACCAAAGTTCGCAATTTTTCGGCTATTTTAGCTTTTTTGATGACGTGTTGGTTTTTTGTAAAGTCTACAGCGAATCAGTGGCGAAAATTAGGTGTCAGTCTAGCAGGTGCGCGTAAGATTAAAATTACGGTTTCGTGTTGTCCCGATAAAGAAAAAACACGATTGAACTTAGCCTTAAAGTAAGATACCTGTAATGGTTCTGCTACATTTCGGACCTCATGACCTATCACGGAGTTAACCAAGGTTTCATAATGTTTCATTAGGGTACCTTGGTTATCTTGGTAGAGGTAAAGTGGTCCGAAATGTAGCGCAACCATAACAGGTACCTTACTTTAAAAAAAGTCATTGAAATTCTTGCTTCATTTCCTGTGCTACCATGATTTAAAGAAAAAAATGAGCTTAAGAAAGTTTTGACTCGGAGAAATTTGCAACCATAGTAAACCAATACAGTTAGTCCTCTTCATACTCTAATGTTATACCTTCTATATGCAAATGATGAAAAATAGCTTTCACCTTTATACTTTATAGTTAAGAAATGCCCTGGAAGGAACTTTTGGCAGGCTAAAACTTGTTTTATTTTTTATCATCGTCTTTAATCTTTCATCCATAATCAAGATCAATTAATTACTGTGTCAAAATATATGAAAATCCAGCGTATTTTGCACCAACACAAATCTGCTATAAGACACGTTCTTTGTCTAATTAAAATCCCATATACAGTTGGTTTCTAATCGATATCATTGCAGATGTCTCTCACATGACTATGTGACCCACCCACGCCTACAGCGTGACGTCAATGATCGCGCGTGAACCTGTATTCTTTGTAAATATCCTCTGACCGGTTTAGTGCAGCTTACGTTGGTACAGGACCTGGGTAAGTGAATGAAGCTCATCTGTTGTCATGGTCATTTGGGCCAGTCTAATCTATGTATATCACAAGTGACGAAGTCAAGGTTTTACGGCAGATAAAGATAAATATATGATAGGTCAAAGATACAGAGTTAATACTTAGATAAATTAACTGATTCACTGTCTCCATTCTTCACTCAATGCATTGGTAATATGGCTTTAATCGTTGTTTTTTTTTGTTAATAACACACATTTTAAGATGACAAGTCCTTTAACTTAAGATAAGACTTAAGAAGACGACAAAGTTTCCATTATTATACCCCCGCAAACGAAGTTTGAGAGGGGGTATATAGGAGTCAGTCCGTCGGTCTGTTGGTTTGTCAGTCTGCCCGTCCATCCCAAAAACTTGTGACGTGAACTTCTTCTTTTTTTCTTAACCACTTCACTTCAAATTTGGTGTGTGCATTGATAATTAGGCGGAGAGGTGCGTGATATAAATTCCATTTGAGTTATCTCAATGATTACAGAGTTATTGCCCCTGATTCGACTCTACATATCTTGTGACGTGAACTTCTACATTTCCTCAACGATTCAGTTCAAATTTGGTGTGTGCATTGATAATCAAGTGGAGAGGTGCGTGACATAAATTTCACTTGAGTTATCTAAAGGATTTCAGAGTTATTGCCCCTGATTCGATTCTTCTACATTTCTTAACCGATTCACTTCAACTGTAACTCTACCTGGTCCCATTTTTTAATTATCCCCCTTTGTTAAATTGCATTTTTTTCTTGTCCCGAACATAACTCCAATATTATACATGGCATTGACTTGAAACTTGAAATGTAAACAGATGGCGACTAGAAGTGTAGTGTCTAAGAACTGTAACTCTACACTTTAAAACTACTATGCCAAACAACCATAGCTGACACTCTATCCACTTTAAATAAAGACTTTACTTACTTATTACTTACTATCATAACCATTATAGTATGTATACAGGTTGTAATCTATGTTCCGCCTTGAATCTGGCTTCTCAGGTATCAAAGCATTTTGCGGGGGTATTAATCACCTTCAGTAATAGCTCCAGTTGTAACTTCCCTGGTATTAGTCTTGTTGTCTGACTCTAGTTTTTTGGCTGTTTGCATTCTATGATTCAAAATATATGTACGCGATATGATTACCGGTAGCCCCTTACAGCTTTAAGTCCCCATAGTTGACCCTGTAGCCACCTAAGATATAATAATGCTACACTTTTTAAAAGTTGCAGTCCCAAAATACTTTTCCCAGTTCTTGAGCGAGAAAAAACAACAACAGAAAAACACAACATTTCCCAAATCATTTGAATGCATCGAAACCCCATATACTTTTGGAATCGTTTAAACCATTGAATATAGAGAGACTATCTAAATAAATTATAACAATAGATAATAATAATAATTTGCTACTTTTTTGTACAAAGTAAGTGCAAATTGACGGTTGTATTGGTGTAACCAAACTAAAAACAAATTCACAAAAATGTACTTTTTAAATACTTTTAGTTATCAATTATACGTTTTCATAATTAGTAAAAAGTGCACTTTAATATTTATCTTAAATTATGAAAAAAGTTGAATATTTATCAGAGAAATAATAATGTTTAGAATTGCTCCTAAGTACGGTACGCCCTGAGTATAACGCTAGTGATGGTTTGTAATCCGAACTAGTGTGCTGAATTTGGATAAATACACAGCAATTTAATGTGGCAATCGACAAAGGCCTAACTCAACGCAGAAATAAACAAAATATTGAATATCTTTGTAAACATACGTGGACATTCAAGGTTACGAATTAATGATGATTATATGTTAATTTATACACGATGAATTTACCGGTCCCGGTGGCCGAGTGATTAGAGCGTCCGCCTCGGGAGCGGCAGGTCGTGGGTTCGATCCCCGGCCGCGACATACCAAAGTCGTAAAAATGGTACTGTTATAGCTCCCTTGCTTGGCGCTCGGCATATAAGGGTAGTTGCGGGACTGGTTGGCCCGGTGTCAGGATAAAATGACATGGTGTTGTATCATGCCACATGTCTACGGCGTGATACTGCAGTGTGGCAGCACTAAATCTGTCTCAAGTAGACATCGTCTCCAAATGATTGAAATACTGTCGGTGGGACGTTTAACCCAATAAACAAAAAAAAAAAAAAAAATACACGATGAATTCAGTGTGGCATAAGTAATATTTAACAATGTTTTTATCTATAACGAGATAAAGTGGGGTAAATTCATATGCGCGTGAGTTGTTGCAAAACCACGTGACATTCACGAGGCCTTGGCCGCATTCTTTTGTATCGAAATATTACTAACACTAGCTGAAGTCATGATTGTTTAATTTGTTTAATGTTTATCATTGACTTAATTTTCGTGCACTTTTTGGGTCCATATCGGGATGTATTCATGCATGTACAGTAAGTGTACATGTAATTTCTTTTCTCTTTACTCATTTTCATAACATTGTAGTGGCTACAGTATCCCAAGAGAGACACGTGTTTGTTAAACAGCGGTTGCTTGACAGACTAAAAAATATTGTGCTGAGTAAAGAAATGTATATATTTTTATAGCCATAGATAATTTCACTAGGGCTTCGGCAAAACTCGGAATAATTCGTTGATTTAAACTGACTAATCAGTGATTGGAGAAAAAATCTCAAATGTATTTTAACATGTGTGGAATTATACACCAGCAGGTAGATTAAGTGTTCGGGGAGCGCTCGTTGATTTAGATAGGTTTACGTCTCTTTTCGGAGTGAAATGGTCTTTACAGTGTGAAACGAATTTTTATTTCTCATTCGGCTTACAAGTCAAATCTAAGCAAATAACCAACGGGCCACCGATTAATCAATCTGCTGGACTTGCCTGGAAAACCCTAAGTCTCGTCACAGCTACCCTTGAAGATTTTAATCGTTGCCCGCAACTTGTCTAATAATCCTTATGCACAAAATATGTCTGGATCAAGACTAACAAAATATCCTTAATATTTTTTTTATCTTAGCTTTGAAACAAATTTATACATTTTACCTCTCTTCATTTTGATTGGATTATCTTTTCAAATGTAGCAATAATTTCGTTAATTTTGCTATGTATTCATTTTTTTTCTTCAAATTTCCTTATGTATTACCTAAGACGCGGTGTGCAAGTGCGCTTCGGTGGTGGTTAAAGGTGGTAAGGAGTGTCCCACTTTGCCAATTTTCTATATTCTGGTTGGGAATTTCACCAGGTAGTGAAAAGGTGTTATATGCTTGCGGTGTCATATTAAAAAATCTCGACGTACGAAAGAGATTTGCCTGTAACAGATTCACTGTGTTACCACTAGCGATTGTTATGTTGTTTTCTTTAGGGAGGTGGGGGCAAACTTCGCCGCAGTAGGTACTTCCCCTTACAGTTGTCGATTACCACTGCCACCACAAGTAGATTCGGCTGATATATGCCGGATTGACTTTTTTTTTTTCACGTTTGACTTTAGTTTTGAATATATCATATCAGTTTCGTTATATTCCACGAAAATAACATTCATGCTTATGAGAAAAGTAAAAAAGAAAATCAAATAACAGTAATTTATAAAATTGTGAGTGATAGTCACATGGTTTCAACTATCATCACGTGACTTGTGTGGTGGCAGTGGATAAAGTAGCGTAGCGTGACGTTACCGGTGCGCGGAGTTTGAGGTGGGGGGACTAAATAAAATAAATACAATTTGTTTATAATTAATATTGTTTTTCAGAGAAGCATTGCGATCTCTCACACGAAATGAGCAATACGAAGACTCAAATAATATTGTATTTTCTATATTGAAATCAAAGGTATTTTAAACAATTTTAAACAATTTATTGAGCTAATAAATGAAGTACATAGTCCAGGACGTGTTATTGTTGTCTTGTTTCTCGGCTGAAATTTAAAAGCCAAGTATTAAAAGACGAAAAAAAATAGGAAAAAAAAAGAGAGAGACAAAATTGGGGATTTCTCATTTCCATATTTTGATAATCTAAATAGTTCAATGTTGAAATATAGCCAAACAATAACCTTGATAATGCCTATTTGGTGGTCTAATTTAGAACAAGAGGGTCAGTTTTTCAGTTGGAGCATATCTGCGGATCGTGTTAAGTCACGTGACCTACTGCGTGTTTGACTCAAACGTCCTGTGTTAAGTGCTATTAATGTTTCTTACATGAACAGATAAGGTGACCGCTTAACTATTTAAAGTTGATAGAAGTTCAGAAGCAGTTCCTATCTGGATTGGCATTTTAACTTCATTAACATAACATGCATTGGCTATAAAAACCAATACAGAAAATCATTTAAGCATATTTAAATAGTGTCAAGTTACGTTGATACCTTGTTCTTTCTCGAAGGTACATCTAAAGGGGATTTCATGGTGGCATATTTCTGCCAGCCACTTATCCACTTAGCTATGTTGAAACTTTTCTGAAAAATTGTCACATATTCAGTTAATATCTGGCAAGTAGAAGATTTTCAAGTTATCCACTTAAATATCTTAACAGGACTAAACTGTCTGTTAGTGCCCACTACTGCCACTCACATATTCACTTAGGTTAACTGGATATCATGCTTTTTTCCAGATAATTATGTGAAAAAAATGCTTGTTATCCACATAATTTAACTGACTAACTTGAAAAATGTCGAGATATCCAGTTATCTTAAGTGAATATATGGCTGGCAGTAGTGGGCACTAACAGGCAGTTTTGTCTTGTTGAGATACCTAAGAGGATAACACGAAAGTTTTCTCCTTGACAGATAATAACTGAATATGTGACAATTTTTCAGAAAAGCTTCGATATAGCTAAGTGGATAAGTGGCTGGCAGAAATATGCCACCATAGGAATTGAATTTTAGATGTAATGTTATATAAAGGTTTGAAGCGAAAGTAAACGACCTTACAAATTAACCTCAAAGCCTACATTCCTCGTCACCGATTATGCCCCTCTGTCGAATTGTGTGCCACAGTCGTGAACCATAGTGACCTCTACTTGTAAGCAATAATCGGAACTACTCGGCCGTATACGGTTTTCTTCGGAAAGTTGTTCAGGAAGTCGATTCCTTGAGGCTTGACGCTTCTACTGCTATTTTGGCTTTAACGTCCCACTTACAGTATTTCAGTCATTTTGAGGACTATGGCTACATTAGATGTGATATCACGCTGTAAAGGCATGATGCAGCATGTAATGTAACTCACTGGAAAGAGCGCCAAGCAAGGGGGACCTTAAACTCCGGTGCAGTGGATTTTGTTTGTTGGGTTTAACGTCCCACCGACAGTATTTCAGTCATTTGGAAACGATATAGTGCTGATTGGGTTCGAAACCCACGACCTCCCGCTCCCGAGGTGGACGCTCCGGGGACGGTCATGACACATGTCATTTTCTTGATACTAAAGCGTGGCGGCACCACAACTGTCTTAAGTGATTGAAATACTGTTGTTAGGACTAAAAATCCAAGAAACAAACATATCAAAATTCGTTTGTATGTCTCCCCAATCTCAAGCGCAGGAGGTCTCCCACATATCTCAGCGACAGTGGGTTGAAAACTATTAAGAGTTTCAGCTAAATCACAGATAACCAACAGCATGATTTTTGATACACACCATGGTCACATGGTAACTCAGTGTGGCAGTTATTGATGCGGAGCTAATCCACTGCACGTGAGCATGAGGTAGTAGGTGCGATCATTTGCCGCGACATACCAATGTCGTAAAAAATGGTACTGTTATAGCTCCCTTGCTTAGCGCTCAGCATATAAGGGTAGTTGTAGGTTGGTCCGGTGTCAGGATAATGTGACTGGGTGTGGTGTGCCACATGTCTACGGCGTGATACTGCAGTGTGGCAGCACTATATCTGTCTCAAGTAGACATCGTCTCCAAATGACTGAAATACTGTCGGTGGGACGTTAAACCCAAAAAACAAAGAAACATGTGGCATGATGCATACCACACCAAATCACATTATCCTAACACCGGGCTAAACATTTCTGGGACTAACATGTATACATGCTGAGCGCTACAAGTACCATTTTAAACGGGAATCAAACTTAAGACCGCGCGTTCAAGGGGTGGGCGCTTTAACCACTCGGTCACTAGGACTGGTGTAATATTATTGTTAGATTAACAGGGAAAAACGAGGTAGACACATGCTAAAACAGTAGAATGCAACATGTGAACTAGACCATGGACACGACGAGGCTATTGAAAACTTCAATTTAATCAAATGGATTGTATTGCCAGACATCGAACAAGAACCTTGAGCCAATTCGGAAAATTATGCAAGGTCACTCTAACTTATAATTTAAACAAAACAGTAGTAGTCTTGCTCGTAACATTAAATTGGATCAATTTCGATATTCGCTTCCTCGGTCTCTTCCTCATTCTCTCTTTCACGCCCATCCATTTTTCATACTTTCTCATTTTTCCTCCTTTTCCTTTCTATCATTATTCACAATTCACGTCAATCTCAAAAATACGATATGTATGTAATTTCACTTCGTGATAAGTATAATGTTCCGATTTATTCCCAACCGGATTTGAGTTGTCAAGCTATGGTGACCCTCTACAGTCATTTATTTAACACTAAAATCCAGCGTGATTTTCCTCATTTCAAGAGGGTGGGGCTAATATTCGAAACACGTCATATAAGATCGTGACATTACTCATTCTTGCATGGGATCGTTGTTTAACACAAGGAGTTATTTAGATAATCATTCTTTTGACGTCATTTGCGGTCATCTCACTATTGCTACTTAACTTGAAAACGTAAGTAACGTAAAATTTCGCAACTAAAGACATTGATGATGATTATGATGAAGATGATAGTTACAGTTGTTATGATAGTTGTGATGATTATGATGATGGTGGTAGTGATGATGATGATGATGGTGTTGTTGTTGTTGTTGATGATGATGATGATGATGGTGGTGGTGGTGGTGTTGATGATGAAGTTGTTTTTGAATAGTGGTTGTGTGGGGTTCTTGTTAGGGAAGAGCTTTCATAACACGAAAGTCTAATCATGTACTTTAAGAACAATTGTAGAATCTTAACCCAGTATAAATGTTAAATTCTGTGCCGTGCTGATAAGGATACGAGACCAGTACTTCCAATAAAGGAAAGTGGGGCAAGGCCATGCGACGAAAATGGACTACATAGCCTGTCGTGATACATATATAGGATATTGTTAATATGTGGTATTTTGTTTGATCTTTAAGAGTACAACAGTTGCGCATGCGCATCATATTAGATATGTATCATGGATAGACAGGATGAAGGATGGACAGACGGACAGAGTAACGGAAGGATGGTTGAAAATAACAACTTGATTTGTTCAGATTACTTTGCATTCAGTAGATGCGTGTTACCACCGTTACTTGCAGATCACTCACACTTTTTTTGATAAATTTGAATCACTTAAAATCCGTGTAAAATATCTGGAAGATACATCCATTTCGAGACACCATAATCGCATGTTGAGGAAAAAAATGCGTCGTCAGAACGCACCAGATGCCCTCGGTAAGGCCTGCACGCAGTGACCGTGTGGATAATAGCAGAATTTGTTCTCGATTGATTTCTCTCTCCGCGAGGAATTTAAACGTTTGACTATATAGCTTTAAAGTTACACACGAAAACAGTCTATCTTAATAATTGCCGTTTTCTTGCGAAATAAACCCGGAAGGATTTGTTTTACTTTGAAAAGTGACTTCCAGTTTTCCCCCAGTTGAGGGGATTGCATGTGAGCGTAAAATGTGAGAGAAAAATACCGTACCTGGTAGGGATTTGGGCAACTATGAAAATTGCTCCACGTGGGAACCTGGGGGTGAGGAGGTGGAGGGAGGGGAGGTATGGTTGTCAGCAAAATGCACTTGATATTTGATTGTCAAATAATTATATAAAAGTAATATGCTTGCGCGGATCCAGAGGGGGGGAGGGGACCTGACCACCCACTGAGATTTGGCTATTATGCTTAAAATATACATAATAGGGAGAAAGGGTTATGACCTCCCCTGTGAGTTGTCTATGAAGATTAAAAAATAATATAGAGTTATGACATCAAGTTACAGCCTGCTGCCACCCCCTACTACGTACTGAGGTTTTCAATGGTCCCCCCCCCCCCTCGAGACAAATTGCTAGATTTTGATTGGTTTTAAGGGGGAGTGCGTCGCCTTCGCTCACTTAGATCCACCTATGTATACCGCAATTGGTTTATGTAACTCCATATTTACTTAATGCTTTTCAGTGACTTATAGAAAGATATTAGTGAATTAAAAATGGTAGTGTTCCCTGTTTCAAAAAGTGAATATTACCATTTTTATAATTTTCCCTGTTTTGAAACGGAACATTTTTAGAGCCCAAAACGACAGAAAAGCATCACATAAAAAGGGAAAAAAGTTGGTTTTAGTGGAATATCTCCTGATGAAGATAATTATTACTTGCACTCGTGGCTGCGCCACACTTGAAAATACCATCTTTCCTCCTCACTCGGTGAATTAAAAATGATATTCCACTGAAACCAACAATTATTCTCTATTTTTTTTATTTGACATCATTTTAAGACCTTCTCATCCGATTTTATCAGAACACGTTATTTTCAAATTAAGGTTGGTCATCTTCTGATCATATTCCGTCATGATTTTTTTCTTAACGAATAACACCGGAAATATGCATTCGATCACCTCGGACCAAATGCATCTATGTCCCCATTCTGTATTTCTTGGACCCAGACTAAAGACGTGAAACTTGGTTTCAATTTCGATCTTTATTGTTTATGATTACCTCCAGTCGATTAAAAGGCTGAAATAACCGTCTTTGAGGTCGAATCCAGGTCGAGTCATTTTCTTCTTCTTTCTTTTTTCAATTGATTCAATAAATAAATAGATAAATAACAATGATAAAAATTACACATTGCCGATCTGGATAAATACGGGGTAGATATAGGATTGGTTAGCTCGCAGTCTCGACAGTGTGACCGGGTGAACTTGGGTGAAAGTACAGTCATTCGGAACACCTCGCCCATTTCTACGAAATGTATCCGACCACCGACTAATAAGGCCGAGTAGTTACGATTGAAGTACAATTAGTTCGTTCTCGTATATGACATTTGTTATTAAGAATATGACACGCGGAGCCGATCCTTGATTTATATAAGCAAAGTCTGCATCTGACACAGTACGGTTATAAATTGTAGTGCCTAACTGGGAAACAGTCGAAGTACATGTATATAATAAATAAATCACCCATCTATCCGTCCATCAGTCCTACCGTCCGTATGTCTGTATCCTCATATCCATTTATCTCTGTCCTTTTTTAAAAGCCCATTCTATTTCATTATGATACAATTTTCATGAAAAAGAAAATATAAAATAACATTGACATATTGTAGACTGACACAAATAGTACATATTTAATGTGCAAATATCCTCTGTAAAATAACAGTTAATTGCATTGAAAATCTTTATTAAAATACGCAATTTAGTATTTTGGATGGATGTCAAAATATTCTCATTTTTTACATTTTATATTGGCGGGTATTCCCAAAGACAGCCTGTAATCGGAAATAATTTGAATTTGAATAACCGTCGGCGAATCACAATTTGTTTATATGCTACGTCATCAATTTATGCACTTGTGATTCGTTAACGGAGACATACGAAATATCTATTGAAATTGACGAGATATACGGAATATGCAAGTTAGTTATTTTGTAAACAATTGAATGATCTTTAACGAAAGATTCTTTCTAATTTATGCGTTGTAGTAACGTTGTCGTCAATGAGTATGTACAGATTGCATCTTGTAACAAATCTGCAGCACATACTTTGCTTTTCTGTTCGACGAGTATACACTGTTTTAAAAGCATAATGGGCCTTTAAAAGAAAATGAAGATCTCGATTTAGATTTGTTTTATTTTCTTTCTTTTCATTGATACTTCTTGTCAGATAAATACAATTTGTGAATAAATGTATTTCTACACGTCTCCTAGATATATCACCTCATAGTGATATAAATAGTTTGTCGAAGACCTGTTTTATTGAACCGTCAACTTCTGAGAACCCCTACCCCTAAAAAATATGGACTAGATAGATCTGAGGTAATTGTTTTAGAAAGATGGTGATGTGTGACTCTCTCTCTCATCCCGGAAAACTCTTATTGCTATACAAAAAAAGTCAGGTAAATCCATATTGTATTAACGTATAATATGACTCGGTGACAAAATCCTATACGATTGAAATATTACATTGCTCTTAAATACGAAATACCCCAATACACACACTCATATATCTCTAATATCAATACTTAATAAATTTATATAATCATTATGCTATTGAAAGAAAATTATACTATTCTAGAATTAAATATGAACGGGTCACAGCGATGAGCTAGTTTTTAGCTTCAACTACATAGTGCTATAAATAGATCTACTTTACATACACACAAACGTGAGGCTCGAAATAGGTCAGTTAACTATAAGAGTACTGACGTCCTTGGGAAACTTGGCCACGTGCCCATTAGGTTGAACATAAAGTTTCTTGCAAGGTCATTTATCGAATGTTGGTCATTATTGGCATGAAGGTTTCTGTTGAAGATTTCTACTTATTTCTGACCAAAGATATAAGTTAAGGTAGATGGTAGATACAAGTAGCTTAGCTTTTTATCTTTCTTGTATTAAAAAACAACAACAAAAAAAAAAACGTTTTCACTAACCCAACCGACCGACCCTAAGCTTCTTCCGAGCATTCAGGTTATCACGATTGTTAATATTCTGTTATACGTCACATCTTCCAAAAATATAGGGATAAATAGGGAAAAAGAATTTAAAAAGTTTTACCGACCGACCGACCCTATTTTTTTTTTTATCGTCCGTAACATCATTTGGACCAGACAGCAATAGCTCATACTAGACCTACCACTAAGCGGACCGAAACTACATGCTACACCTAGCACCAAGGGGACCGAAACTACTTATTATACAGTAGTTTTATCATCGCTGTGGTAAATAATACAAAGCAATTAAGTTATCTACATTAATTAATTTTACTATTAAATGCAAACGTGATTAAGTGAAGAGAATTATTTAGATAAACAGAGATAATATTTGGTCAGTTAGATTAAGTAGTCTAATACATTCATGTTTAAGTATTTGTGTTACATCACAAATATAGAAACTGTGTTAATTTCACCTTGATTGTATTTGAAGTTTTGGGTATAGCAGTCCAGGGATATATATTTTGTCCAATGATCTGACCTGTTCATAATCCAGCTTTCAGTGCGAGCGACGTCAGGCTTAGGACGACCTCGAGTGCACAAGGTGAGCCCGGAGCCAACTGGAATGCATCCATACATGAAACGTCCGAGCGGGGATCAAACCAACAGCATTGAGGAATTAAATGATAGAACGTCAGCGGTTTAACCACTCGGCCACGGAGACCCATATATGAAATCGGTGTTCAGGTCATGAAATTATCAGAGTGGTTGATTCGACTGTCCCTTAACCGAGAGGCAGTAGGCTCGATCGCTGACCACAACATATCAACGTTGCTGAGTAAATCCCCCTTGCTTTCTCATGTACAGCGTGTACAAGTTCCAGGAATGGTTGCCATGGTTTCAGGGAAATGCGTCTCATTGTGGGTCTGCCTTGGAATGGGAGGTCGTGAGTTCGATCCCGCGACATACCAAAGTCGTAAAATGTAGTATTCCTAGCTCCATGCTTGGCGCTCAGCATATATACAGGGTAGTTCTAGAGAACTGGTTGGCCCAGGATAATGTAACTTGGTGATGTATCATGCAACATGTCATAGCCGTGATACTGCTCTGTGGCCTCAAGTTGAGATTGAAATATTGTCGGTGGAACGTTAAATCAACCAAATAAACAGACAAATTCATCACGGTATTATTTCTGTCTCATGTAGACGAAGTCCCCAAATGACCTACATAATATGCGCATGCGCCAAGCAATAAACTCGAGACCCACAGCATCTATAAACGATATATCACAGGGAGGAAGCATGGGATAACTTAAATATATTCCCATAAACCATGACTACCTTGATTGATATTAACATTATTCTATGTTACAATTTCACACGCTTTAATAATCTAAATCACAGAAGTGTACAGATCTAATAAATCCTGTCCTTGACACCCCCAGAGACTACACGTGATCTGCGCCTCATGCTCTGAAGCTAGAAACTCGTGATCAATTATGGATAAATGTCTGATAGCGCAATTGTCCGTTTTTCATCTCACGTTCATTGTTGAACATTTTATAGGTTATTCACCAAGTCATTAGTTGTCAAACAGTCGTCGGGTTATATTTGGCCGCGCTTTGTCTCACATTTCCTTTCCAATTGTGTTCCATATCCTTTTGAAATACATATTTATGATAAAATATAACTAATCAGCATGTTCGTTTATGGAAAAGATTTTTTTTTTGCCGCTGGAGCCTAACCGTTATTATTGTATAATTTAAATAGTAAACCATGTAAAATGTTTGAAAACACACTTTAAAAATCAGTTACTTGTATTAACTGATGTAAAAAAACAACAACAAGACTTAAAATACGCAAGTCTTCTGTCGTTGTTAAAAAGAAATTCGACAAATTAAATGGGAATTTGATAACTTCTCCCTTAATTCGTAAGCCATGGGTTTTAAAACTTGGTTAACGGCTTGCAAGCAACCTGATTCAATAAAGCTCACAAACAGGGTTTTGGAAGATGTTTTGTAACCTTAAAACATTCAAATTTTTATATACATTGAGTTAACATGAAAATCAATGAAACCGCAGTTTAATAATACACATTACAGTATAATGTAGAAAGTGAAGAAAACACAAACACTTTACATATGACCGTATCGAACATGTCTAATTGACGGCCCCAGGCACAATTAATCTGCGGTCCAAGTATGATATAGTGCTTGAGATTGGTGAATTTAAGGTCTTCCCATCCTAATAGCGGAATATTCCATCAAAGCCATGCATATAACTTAACAATACACATGTATATAAGCTTTTAAAGTGTCAGAACATTGGTAATCTTAGGGGCAAATTATGACAAATGACAGAAATTCTGTTATTACCTCCCCTTGATTATTTTGTTGCCATGAGTTATCTCCCCTGAAAACTAAAAAAAAAAAAGAGGTGATTTTCTCTATTTTCCTATGGTAAAGTTAAGATTTTTTTCACGAAAGTTGATACAAAATCATAAAATGCATCTTTCTTCCATGTTTTTTTCTCATAAATCAAATTCAGTTTTTCATATTCACAGAAAATTACATATTTTCCAAAGGCTTCAATGTTAACTTATATGCGGATTATATCTGGACCCCAAAATTAGATAAAAATTGGAAAAAACAACTTTTGGTGAATTTTTTTTTATTTTTGAATGCCTTCAAAGTGACAAAGTTTCATAAAAACATAACCATCCAATGATATGGAATATGGCTATTAGGATGGAAAGTCCTTGACTGAAAATTGTAGCATATGTTGTAAAGCCTTATAAATATATATTTAATTTTATACATATTACCATATTGAATACAAAAAGAATTCCATACTCCTACTATCGGAATATTTTGAATTCTGGGACCTGCACCTAAATCCCGTACCAAATGAAAACGTATTATCATCGTCCTCTTTATGTTGCTGCTGCTGCTGCTGCTGCTGATGATTTTTTTCTACATTGACATTAACACCGCCTTAGTAGCTTACAGTCTGTCATGCATCTTGCAGATACTAACTCTTCCAATAATTATATAAGAAAGGAATTACCTGTTGTAAAATTTATCTCATTTGATCTATTGATTAGTTAATTTATGGCATCTCAAATTTATGGAAATTAGGCCGAAGACACTTGATTTACATGGACTTTTTAGGACACATTTTAGAAATTCTCTGAAACAAACGGCCTACAGCTGAGGATATTTGTGAAAATGACATGTATCATTCATTGCATCGTGGAATTATTAGTTGTTATTATTAGTATTAACTGTTTGCAAATTATGCATGCACATGTTATTAAAATATTCTGAAATAGATTTGCTTTATTTAAGTCGTGCTTCAAAAACATGCGCGGCGTCTTTGATGCTTTGTATTAAAATTAATCTTGTGTTCTTTATAGAATGTCCGCGCGTCCTTGGAGCGAAGCGAGAAAAATGCGTCGTCGCCTTAGGGTTACGCTAACTCTGATCCTAACTCAAGAAACGTTGATAGGATGTGTGTGTGTGTGTGTGTGTGTGTGTGTGTGTGTGTGTGTGTGAGAGAGAGAGAGATAGAGAGGGGGTGGGGGGGGGAGCGAGAGAGAGGGGAGGGGGATAGAGAGACAAACAGAGAAAGCACGAGAGATGAGATAGAGAAAGAGAGACAGACAGAGAAGGAGAAAGCGAGCATGCCATATATATAGAGAGAGAGAAAGAGAGCGAGAGGGGGTGGTGGGAAGACAGACAGAAAAAAAACAAGAGAGCATGAGAGGGTATGATCGAAAGAGAGAGAAAGAAAGACAAAGGATGAGAGAGAGAGAGATTCATAACAATTCTTATATTCGCTCGTACTGTCAACAAGTTTTAAACAGGGGAGTCGTAATGCTACGATTAACAAAAACCATTGAGATTTTTTTGGTATACAAACTGCTTAAAGTATGCTTTTCTTTCGCGATTTTATAGCATCTAATGTCAAGTCAGAAAACAACAATCATAACTGACAATTTTATTTAGTGTATTCAGAAAACAAACCAAGCAAGAGAAAACAATTCGTATGGAATTCAACATGTAATAATTTTCACCATTTTCTCTCCACATTTAACGTTAAGTATCTGCGCTGTCCTCGTTTGGACTTCGCCCCTTCGACGCGCGAAAGTGACAATGTAACGCTCAAGAAGGCGCTTATGTCATTGCGGTGTATTCGCCCTGATTTCGTCGCGACGTCAGTCCGAGCTTTCAAAAAGCGCCGTCGCGAATACGCGCTATCGCGACAGTACAGCGCTCGGGCGCGACCAATAAACTCGCGCTGTCGTGGCGGCATAATTAAAAAGCGCGTCATGGCGAAGAGTCGTCATACCAGAAATCATCCACCATAGTATATACAATGTATTTAGACAGAGATATCAGGCCATTTCGTGTACTTACCGGAATGTACTTTTATATACAAGAAAAAATAGAAAACAGGGGACAAAAAGTCGAATTTTTCCAGATCAGAAGGAAAATGGTCGTAAATTAAGCCTATATACTGGTGCAGTACATGTATATTAACATATTATCAGGAATTAATTCCGAGTAGTTCCGGTGGATGGAAAGCTATAATGTCGTAGTGCATTATGTACTTTAAACGTACCTGTTCATGGCTGTTCTACTGACCGAAATGTTAGTGATCGGTTCACCTGCCACGTCTACCCACACTTTACTTTGTTATACGTATGAATGATCTCATGGATTGGATAAATAAAGTATTTACAATCTAGGTTACGACCCGAGTTTATTGTGTAAATATATCTTGACACAATTCTACAATCTACTTACGTGTAATATGGCTGGAATTGACGTTCTTAAGTGGACAATCGGACTTGCAACAACAACAACCAAAACAACAGCAACAATATAAATGAGATTTCCCTCAATCTAAATATCTATTAATGTGTTACTAAATGCGCGTGAAATTTGGCTAAATGTATTGTTATAACACTGACCTTTTATGAGCTGAAATTTTATCTAATTATTTATTAATTTATCAATAACTTTTCAATGTGTCCACCCCCCAATATATACGTAAGTTGCTTCCATTTCACTGCGCAAAACCATCTGATAAGAAAAATAAGATACATTTCAGTATTTAAAATAAAATGTTTCGCGCTATTATTTGCATATGAATAAGTAATAAATAATATTACTGAATTAAATATATAAAATAACATACATGTAATTTATAATAATAAATACACATATATAATTACGTATATGTGAGGTATAAATACACATTACACACGTAATTATATCTAAGGTATAGATACGCATAACACACGAAACTATATAATGTATAAATACGCACAATACAGTTTTTATATAAACTTCCAGACATCAAGGGGGCCTCCGTGGCTGAGAGGGTAAAGTCGCTGACTTTAACGCTCACTCAGTCCCTCACCACGTGGGTTCGAATCCCGGCAGGGTCATTCGGATTTTGTGAGGAAGCCTTCAAGCTGGCTTGCGATAGGTCGGTGGTTCTACCCTGATGCCTCAGTGCATTCTAGATTTTCCTCCACCTGTAATTAGCTGGACGTCGCTATATGACTGAAATACTATCGAAGCGACGGTAAACTCAAAAAGTCAAGTCAAGTCAAGGCCAGACATCAAGAGCAAGTGACAGATCAGTCGGATGAGGCGAATAATAAACCTAATTTGTCACACTACCTAGGCATGCTATATATAGACACGTGAACGATACTGTCGGTTTAAAACTAGATTATCACTGGTTTTGACTGGTTCTACAGTCAATGTGAGAATTCCTTCAAGGTTAAGTAATATTTAAGGAACTGGGTTAACTGCATAGTCCGTATTCAAATTGTTGAATTTTCTTGCTCTTCTCGTTGTAGTGGGGAATCAAAGCGCCGAAAGCGCTGAAACGATGCTTTTATTTAAGGTAATTATATCGAGTCTATTTTGAACATTGCAGTAAACGATCAAGCTAATGAATCAAAATGATATAAACGTATTTTGACGGTCGTAACAAGAAAATATATTATTTTATGTGATCACCTTGCGTCCGTCCTCGTGCGTCGTCCGTCGTGCGGGGGTAATAATTGACGAAACTAGACATGGAATGATCCTTTGGTGGCCTTTCACAAAAGTTGCTAAAATTGATTTGATCCATGTAGCTCTCTGATTGCGATGGCAACTAACAGAAAACACATACAAAGAAAACTTTAAAAAATCGTCTCCCCTGAAACCGATGCTCACAATTTGATTAGTCCCCTACCGGCATCGCCGAAGGGGAATATAGGTTTGCCCTCCGTCCGTCCGTTAGTCCGTCAGTAACACACATGTTTTCCGGGCCTTTTTTCTAAACACTTGTAGATATTGATCTAATATTTGGTATGTGAGTCTACCACCATGAGTTACTGATCAAGTTCGAGTTTCGTTCGGGTCCACTGTTTTTGACGAAATTGCGGGCCTTGGACATAGAACATTTCTTCAAAATAGCAGTTTTCTGAGCCTTTTTTAAACGCTTGCAGATACTGATTATATTTGGTATGCCAGACTACCACCATATGTTACAAATCAAGTTCAAGTTTCGTTCCGGTCTGCTGAAATTAGACATTGGACTAAGAAAATTCTTTAAAATAGCAGTTTTCCGGACTATTTGTTTTAAACGCTTGCAGATCATGATCAAATATTTGGTATGTCAGTCTAAAACAATGGGTTACAAAATGCTAAAGCCATTCAGTTCTTAGGAGTCTAGGAGTTGATATTTATTGACATTTTGACTTTCATTAAAAATATTGATCAAATAATTGACTTGTTTGCAGCGTGGAGAGGGATGGGGGCTCTTGATTTTCTATTTTCTGGTAGCGGACTTAGTATTGCCTAAGCAATACTTTCAGAACGATTGTTTTATTTAACACGAATGTTCACCTCATTGCCCTCTAGGACAAAATAAAGGTTCCGTTTCTGGTCTCTCGCAAATAAAAAAGAGGGTCGGTAGGTCGGGATTTTTTTTTTATTCATTTATCTTCTTTTTTTTTTTTTACATGAAACAAAAGGTTAAAAAGGGGGAATTTTTTTTTTTTAAAAAGGCGGAAAGATAAAAAAAATCAACTTAAGGGTCGGTCGGGCGACCAGAAACGGAACTATTTTTTTTTGGCCCTGCTGTAGTTGTCAAAAGAAAAGTTTAAAATGAGGCCCAGATGAGGTCTGCTAGTTTCCAAATTCCTCCTCTATTAATCCAATAGTCAGAATTCAATTTCGTTGTGTAAAAATGTTCACCCTCTAATGACCCTCTATTATTATTGCTAAATAAAAGTTGAAAATGAGATCCCATGGGATCGGATATTTTTGTAGATAATTTAATCTCACCTGAAACCAATGTTAAGAAAAAAAATATCCCTTATTGCATACCTGTGTAAGGGGTTAGGCAAAAGAAAATAACACGAATTTTAAAATAATTTTGCCCTTTCTTATTTAATCTCAGTTAAGTTTTTATACCACCTCATTTTTTCACTTAACCCTTTACGGTTTTGCTTTGAAACTTTGAATACCGGTATATGACTATCACCTCTACTTTTATATGGCAAGAGCACGTAACCCTGTCTTGGGTTTTGACATAATTATGTCTCTTTTAGCACTTTGTTAATCTTTTGTACTAACTCACTTTTTATGCCTCCGCCATGAAATGGCGGCGGGCATATAGTGTTTCACCTGTGTGTGTGTGTGTGTGTGTGTGTGTGTGAATTCATGTCCCAACTTAACTTTGTTATGTATGGTCGCTTTTTAAAATAACTTGGCACAAGCGATCCTTAGGACAAGACGATGTGTCGCGAACAAGAACCAGGTTGCTAGCTTGAAGGTCAAGGTCACGGCACTCATTTGACATTTAAATCTTGTCCCAGTTTAACTTTGGTCTTGATTGGTTGTTTTTCAAACAATATGGCACAAGCGATCCTTAGAACATGACATTGTGTCATGAACAAGAACCAGGTCACTAGCTGAAGGTCAACGTCACAGCACTCAGTTGACCTTTAAATCTTGTCCAAGCCGTAACTCTGTTTTGTATAGTGGTGTTTTGTAATAACCAGCATCAATCATATTTATTTCATGATGATAATGATAATGATGATGAGGATGATGATAAAGAAGATGATAAGCCCTTCGTCCTACACCCAACCCCCATCAGAAATAAACAAACTAACATCTATTTACCCTTTTTTTAAAAGTCGAACACCTTACTTCCACCGACATTCCAGAAACATACCGGTCGCCTTCTCGCGTTGTTATGTAATAACATCCAGACGATAGCTTCGAAGGCCGAATATATGTACGTAAATCGATAACGCTAGATTGATGGGATAGTTCACTATCCGTAGATTTGAGAACGTGTATTTTTTGTACTGGAGGGTTCAATGCCATGCTATGTTAGTAGGGCGCATATTGATTTGGCTAAGTTTGGAAACGACAGTACCCTCTCCTTGCGCGGGAATCAATAATGGCGGCTGAATGTTACATCACTGGCGCGTGCAACTTGCACTGTTTACAACTGGACACGTTTCGTTGCAAGTTGTGTACATCATGTGCAGCTATGGCGTATATTGAAACGGATTATTTTTTGAACAAGGTAGACATGATAAAATATGAATGTTGGTATGGAACTAACTAGTAACCAAGATCTTGTGTGTTTGTTCAAGTGACAAACCTACCGATAGGTGTGAGCGTCCGCCTCTTAATCTGTTACAAATGGTACGTGGCATTTAGTATTTAAGTGAAGTTCCAAAACTGGCTGACCCTGTGTCACGATAATTTGGCTGGGTCTCATCATGTCTACGGCGTGATTCGCAGTTGGACAACAATAGTATAATACCCGTCTCATTTAGACAAAAGTACCCTACCTAACAGTGGGGGATCGTTAAGTCCTTCACCCCTGTAAAACAAAACAAACAAATAATGTGACGAATAGGCAGACTATACTGTGTATGTAAAAATGTATCTTGATAAGTTGATCAAGATGACATATGCAGCTTGGTAAACAGTTCCAGTTCTGAATAGTAATACACTTAACGCTCGTGCGGTTATTCGTCTACATTTTCTTTGTACTTAAAACAGACACACACACACACACATTTACAAAGTTATGTATGCTGAGTAAACAAATTACTTATCGCAAAGAGAGAGAGAGAGAGGGAGAGAGAGTTGCTGGGAAAGAGAGATTGGAGAGAGGAGTGGTGGTAAAAAAAAGAGAAATATATATGTGAATGGGAGAATGTGATATTTAAATATGCATAAAAAAGGGGGAGTTGTCTAGTTAAAGAACGGAAAGAGTGCATGTGAGTTTTTTTAACAAATCTGTTCCGCATGTTAACATGATTGACTTGGTAGATCTGATTTTATTTTACTGTTAGATTTAATACTATTCTCTCGACATAATACATGTTGACAGGTTTTGAAGAAAAACAGGAATATGACACTTTTCATTACCTCCCTTCATAATTTGTTTACATGAGTTATTTCCTACTAAAAAGTTACGTTCTCAATTTTCCTATGGTTAAGTATATTTAAGGAAAATTTGAAGCAGAATCATATAATGCATCTTTCTATCGTGAGGTTTTTCTCGAAAAACGAATTCAGTTTTTCATATTCACAGAAATTGTATATGTTCCGTAGGCTTCAATATTAATTTAGTAATTCTCCCAAAATCTGATAAACTTGAAAAAAGTGACAAAATTTCATATAACCATGCAGTGGCAAGATGTGTAAAATGACTACTGGGTGACAATACCTTTAGTGACACGCGTGCACATTATCAGGCAATCTTGCGGTAAAATTTTCAATTTGAAATTTATGGAAAAGAAAACGTAAAATAAAAAAATATACTGTTTCAAATCAAATAAATGAGCACATATTTCATTGCAATGCATTATTATAGTTACAAAAAGTAAAATGGGCGTAAAAAAATTCTATCCGACCGACTAAATATCAGGTTCTGTCAGACCGAATGACTGACTTTAACGATGTCTGTTTCGGAAACTCGGCTTCCTCGGTTTGCCCATGACACGATTTTGGTACGAAATGTGTTTGATGCGCGTTAGTTGACGTCATTTTGGTCAACATTTTACCTCAGTAATAAGGGGAAGGTACTCCAGACTACACACTTACCTATTGCTCTCTAGGTGTAGAGCATACCCAGTGTAGCAGTACTTCACTTAAGGCTTCAAAACCAAGCGAAACTGTCATTATTGGATCCGCTTGAAAATAGAAAATTTCCAGTAAGTATTTTATTTCTTCATCGATTTTTATGGGACATGTGTCAGGCCAAGGAAACAATATAAGCACCTTGGACTTTGTATGCCAGCGGGCTACAGTTTCAAGCTATTTTGTTCTAAGGTTTCGTGTAGTACATGAAAGAACGGTTCATTTTATGATAGTAGCAGAAACAAACAAACAAAAAATAGCATTATATCCAGTTATCTTATGTGGATGACAGTAGTTTACAATATACCGTAGTAAAAATAAGGACAGATTTAGTGAAAATAACAATACTGCAAAATCATTAATTATAGTCGGGTTCTAATTTTCGTCGATATCGTGGACGGCTTTATCCACGAATATCAATCCCCACGAAAATGGTTCATTCAATAGACCTGCTTTCTAAGACATGAATCTACCCATATATGTACCATGAAACGGACCTTATAACAGATTCCTCGAAATTAAATATCGACGATAATTGATGGTTTGACGTGTATCTATGTTCTTTTCCTCCTGTTACTCCTCTCCTTCGAATTTGGGAAATAGCGAATTAAACGATTTTCTCCTTAATTTTGCTAAATTCAACCTTTACTATAAATATACAATATTGTTATTGCAGTTCTGCATGTCAAACTGAAAGCTCTGTTCTCTCTCACATCCAGGAATCAGCACATAAAGCTGCTTTAAAAAAAAACAACAAAAAAACAAACAAACCCCCCCACACACACACAAAAAACCCCCAAAAAACAATAACAACAACAACAAAAAAAACAAAAAAAAAAACATGTCACTTGTATACAATTTATATACCAGTGAAATGATATTTAACGAAAAATAATGACTTATTAAGAGACAACGAAAGTTTTAGCAAACGAATAAACATCGAGTTATGTATAACATGCAGTCTAGAATCCAGGATTAAAACACACCTTAAATACATGTACATTAAACTATAACGCAAATCTCATTATCTATGTCTGTAAGTTACGAAATATAGAGCAGAATGACATATATATGAAACTTTTTTATGCTTTGTTTCTAATGAGCCAGAAAATAAGGACTGGTTTGAGAGCATCAATTACTTGTTGACATGTAAGTAAAGTAAATGCATGTAGTTATCATCTCAAATGTCCAACTTTAGAGGAGATATGTTTATGGCTTTATGGATCCGCACACCCATCTCTCATTATCAACACTGCGACAGCACATAAAACGGTAAGATATCTTAACAAACAAATGATCTTCAAGGTCACAAGAGGTTGAACCCTCCCCTCCACGTACCATCAATACCCTCTGGCTGTGCGCATGTCCGATATTTCTCTTCTGTCATTATCCTCTCGGTCGAGGGTCCGACTTTTTTTATAGTTCAGGAGCAAGATTTTATAAGTCAGTTGATATTTCAAGCATTGGGTTTAATCCCACCACCATACCCGCCCTCCTCTCTCTCATTTCCTTTTTTCTATCTCTGCCTTTCTGTTTGTCTGTCTCTCTCTATCTGTCTCTCTGTCTGTCTCTCTCTTATTGGGATCCAAAATCACAAAACCCGGCTCAAATGTTACCAACAATATTAAGTGCTCACTTATCAGTAATGTTCTGAGATAGAGTAGGAGAGGAATTTACGGAAATATTAAAGTACGTGACAAGTTGTCAAAATAATAACCTCAAAAACTAACAAAATTTGTTAGGAATTTAAATATTATAGCATTTTATTACAGGAATAAGAATGGTAAACTTCGCCACGAAGTATCACAGTATTGCTTATCGCTAAATATTTTAATAAAATTAATGGAATTTGGAATCTGGACTCAATATAATTATTCCTTGTTTATGTTATGGAAAGTAAGTGTAAGTGATTAGAATATGAGCTTGGATTAGGTTAAGATTACACAGGAAATGGCATGTGAAGGTCCTTGCTACTGGTGTTTGACATTTTATGCACTTTAGGTTCGAGCCTGCACATCAGTCTGAGAAGTAAAATATTCCAAAAGTCCAGAAATACATTTTTGTAGATAAAAAAAATAATTTTAGTAATTATGCCTATGATATTTTCTTTAACAGTTTTGGTCCAAGATTGTTGAAACATCCCAGAAAAAGAATCTTGGAATCAGCGTGGTATGTCCTAACACTGTTAATGACAAAAATTTATTTAAATTTACTTTATAAGTATTTATTTATTTAGATTTTAAAAACAGACAACCCTCACCAAGGCAAACCTTCATAGTTTTCCTTGGAACTCCCATGTGTTCCAAATATAGAATTCGAGCTGAAAGTGTGAAAAACAACAACAAACACACACACACACACACACACACACACACACAAAAAAAAAAAAAAAAAAAAACGTGACCGGATATAAACAGTGAAGTCATTGCACTCGGATGGAGAAAAAATAACCTACCGTTTTTGCAGATATCTGTTGTCTGCTGGGAGAAAGGTTGATTTTTTCCAACGACTAAAGTGGGACATACTTTCATCTGAAAAAGGCTTGACCTTTTCCTCCGAAACTGATAGGATGGCGGAAGGGCCTGGAACTGTCTAGTGTACTATTTACGGCTTTCATGGATCGATTCTTGCTGTATTCACATTACTTCTGTATAGCCATATGAATTAAATATGCTTTTTTTTTTGCATTGAATTACAGTTCATAATAGTTGTTAGGGAGTACTTTTATGCAAGATATATACTTATACAAACCCATTACCGTTCAGTTTGCAATCACATTTGTTTTATTGTTATTTCTTTTTGCAAGATATCTTAATAGTACTTGTACATAATCCTCTATATTAAAATAAGGTAAATAAGATATGGTCCGTCTTTGTCTTTGGAAAACCTGGGGAAATGGCTTCGTTTGAAGAAAGAATTGTTCTGAAAATGAGCAAAGATTTCTCATGCCCTATCAAACTTTAAAATATAAAAAATGTATTTCCAAATTGAGAAGTAGTTTACTTAAGGTATTCCAACCCTAATAGCGATCAATTCCATCAAAGCCTTGCGTCTATCTTAACAAAATACATATGTATAAGCTTTTAAAATGTCAAACAATGGTAGTCTTAGGGGCGAATTAGCATGTTATGACAAGTGACAGAAGTTCTTTCATTATCTCCCCTTGATAATTTTGTTGTTATGAGTCATCTCCCCTGAAAACTAAAATAAGTGACTTTTCCATTTACCTATGGTAAAGTTTGGATTTTTTTCCACGAAAGTTGATACATAATCATAAAATGCATCTTTCTACCATTTTTTTTTCTCATAAATCAAATTCAGTTTTTTATATTCACAGAAAATGTATATTTTCCATAGGCTTCAATGTTAACTTACCTCCCCCAAACTTGAAGAAACTCTTGGTGACATATTTTTATTTTTGAAAGTCTTCAAAGTGACAAAGTTGCATAGAAATATTACCATCCAGTGTCAAGATATGGAATATGGCTGTTAGGGTTGGAATACCTCAAAGGAGAAACATAAAATCCTATTAGATTTCCCATAAATAATTAACATAGTCAAAAACAACAAATACATCAACGTATAAAATTCTATACTAGTGCCCGTTGCCGCAAAGTAAAAGTTTGCGATACGCAGTATATCGCAGTATTTCAATAACTGCTATATTAATTTCCACAATATAAAATGATTATATGAGTTTCGGTTATCACAACATCTGTTTCTATAAGTTGATTATATTATTGAAGATCTAACCAAATCCACGAAGCTACATCACATCTCTGCTAAATACATAAACAGTATGTTATGGGCAGAGAATTTCATCATCCACATAAATACGATATCTGTGTCACCAAATACAGGCACAGTTTGAGAACAAATGTGATACAACAAACAACTGTCACCTTCAGCAGAAGTGTGATGGAAAAAAGTGACGGACAGTCAACAAAAAAGTCTCAAAGTGCCACCTTTGCTTACAACAAATGACACAAAAAGCAAGGAAAATACACGAGATTGATACTGCATTCAGATTGCATCTGTTTAAAAAAAACGCAACCAACTTAGGGATGACTGATTCAAGAAACCTTTTAGCATAAGTTACTTTTTTAAGCGACCGAGGTTGTCACGAACGGCGGCCGCCATTTTGACAAGTTTAAGGATGAACAATTTAAGGATATGTATTGGACAACTCTTAATTAGAATAAGTCAGCAGGCATAAAAGCAATAGTCTGATTTACTTATAACACCCATGAAATCATCAAATGTTAGC
>CM037780.1:5025864-5035946 GCA_021229015.1 Solen grandis | reverse complement strand
TACATTTACTCTTCGGAGATTTTGAAAAGCGAACCAACAATTTAATCAAATAGATCAGTCAATACTTCAGTTAAAGTGTGATTGGAGAGAATTTAAAACTCCTTAATATCAGCTAAGGATGTTAGATGAAGCAGCTTTAATTGGGATGGCTCTCCACTAGTAAAGATTGCCTAATAAAGCTTTATCAAATTGAAGGGAAAATGTTTTCTGAATACTGCAGACTGAAGCTTTGTTAATCTGAAGATTTTGTTTTCGGAATACAGACCCATAAGCTGGGTTTATCTGGAGAAATTATCAGTGGAAACTATATTTAAAAGAACTGGCATTGTAAAGGAAATTGGAAATTAATTGGACTTGGTAGATCTGAAATAGTTCTATAATGAACACAGGCCCATTTGAAGAAAAAAACCAAAGTTTGTTTAGATTTAATATGTTTCATGCTGGACACAGGTTCAATCTGGTAACAATCAGAAGATGTCAAATCTGCACCAGATAGTATTGTTAAAAACCGGAGAGTGTGGGAACCTGCCATTGTGGGGATGGATTTATACCAGATGGGTGGGCAGTAAATCTGTCCCAATAACTCTGCAGCCTTCATAATTGGCCTCAGTGATGATTAATGGGGAGAGGAGGTTGTATATTGCGCAATATCAAGTGGCTAAACTTAGCAGTAGTCGGCTTGGCATTTGCTGGTAGTTTTTTAGGGACTAATTTCAAAGAGAAAAACAGTGTGCAGTATCAGCTGATGGTTAGTAGGAGAGAGATTAGTTGAAACTTAGGTTCATTATTTCATTTGGTTTTATGCTTTAGATTACATTTTTTTGCACTGTAGGAAACCAAATGCAGGGATGCCCAATGTCCTCCATTTTATTGAAAAGCCACATCCATGATATACTGAAAAGTTTTCTCCCTGAGGTCAATAGATTTGCAATAATGAAAAAAACACAAATGCAAGCAACTCATTATAAATTCTGCATATTACTTTATTTTTATAAGCACCTCCAGAGTTCATTCTAGGCTGCGTTTTTGCTCCAAAGGCCCACATGATATTCAACTGGTCCCCTAAAAAAATAGGTATGCACCCCTGTTGTGCATCCTTTTTGCTGTAGGTGCTTTCTAAGGTATACTCAGTGTGCTAAAGTTTTGCTTATTTACCATAACTATGTGCATCCATGAAGTTATTTATATAAATTCTCTATACATTCAATAGATTTGTAAATCCAAGCAGTCTGCGATATATTTAGGTACCCTTTCATTGGTTGGCTGTATGACCCAAGGGCCATTACAAATACATGTAGCCACTTTTTAGAGATGGCATGGGCCTTTGGTCCCTTCTGTGGTGAACTCTGCACCTCATTGCTTTAGGTTTGAGGCCAAGTTTGGTCACTCAGTTATTTTATATGAGGAAATTTCCAGCTGGCTTGTAGTGGTTCAATCTAGTTGCCATTTGTGCCTCAAATGACTTACAATATGGTCTCCTAGTGACTTTATCCGGACCTCAGATTGAAATACTGCTGCAGTAACAGTCAAAACCTAAACAAGAACATCAGACAATGGAACTGGTGATTCTATATTGTCACAGATTGTATTAAATCAGCAATGACACAAATTGATGTCAAACACCATTGAAAACACTCAGCAGATGGTTCATTGAAACGGTGATGTAATATCCTCATATCAAAATATTGTGTCTATAATTATGAACAATGGATAAACACTAAAAAGAAAAAAAAAGAAAGAAAATTTTATGAATGAATGTCTATCTAGGCAAAGAATTAGGAGGCAAAACTTTGTTAATGACACACTATTACTCATCAAGAATATGTCAAATGCAATGAGTCTTGATCCTAGTAATATAATAGGCAGTTGTTATAAACAAAATGATGATGATGATGATGATGATGATGATGTTTTCAATATCAATGTTGTCATCATGACATCATCATCATTAACATTATCATCAGTGATTGCATCATATAAGTTGCAATTGATTGAACAAATATAAGTTTTGAAACCTAATAAAAACCAATGAATGCCCACAATTCTAATAGCTTAGTTGGTTGGCTAAATGTTCCTAAGGACTTAAGTGGCAGGATTATAAAGGCTGTTTTTATAGATGGAGGTTTGAGCTCATATTTGGCGTAGTAAGTTAGTTGTGTTCTCTGTAGGATAGCAAAATCAAATAAGATAGTTCTTTGTAGATTTCAAGTCTGCCTTGTAGATTTCAAGTCTGCCTTGTAGATTTCAAGTCTGCCTTGTAGGTTTCACGTCTGTCTAGTAGATTTAAAATCTGTCTTGTAGATTTCAAGTCTGCCTTGTAGATTTCAAGTCTGTCTTGTAGATTTCAAGTCTGTCTTGTAGATTTCAAGTCTGCCTTGTAGATTTCAAGTCTGCCTCGTAGATTTCAAGTCTGCTTTGTAGATTTCAAGTCTGCTTTGTAGATTTCAAATCTGTCTTGTAGATTTCAAGTCTGTCTTGTAGATTTCAAGTCTGCTTTGTAGATTTCAAATCTGTCTTGTAGATTTCAAGTCTGCTTTGTAGATTTCAAATCTGTCTTGTAGATTATAAGTCTACCTTGTATATTTCAAGTCTGCTTTGTAGATTTCAAGTCTGCCTTGTAGATTTCAAGTCTGCTTTGTAGATTATAAGTCTGCCTTGTAAATTTCAAATCTAGCTGCCTTGTAGATTTAAAGTCTGGCTGCTTGTAGATTTCAAGTCTAGCTGCCTTGTAGATTTTAAGTCTAGCTGCCTTGTAGATTTCAGGTATAGCTGCCTTGTAGATTTTAAGTCTAGCTGTCTTGTAGATTTCAAGTATAGCTGCCTTGTAGAATAGCTTTGTTCTGCACGGTGTTGCTTCAGTTTTTCTTGATTTTGAATGAGATTTTGTTGAGTCAAAATACGGTTATAATATTCCAATACCAGCTATGTAAGCTGGTTCAAGTATTTTCTACAATGTTTGGAGAGGTGTTTCTAGAGCAGCAATTAGTCCTTAAGAAAATAAGATTTGTTTTAATTTTTTTTAACAAATTTCTTTAATCTGACAGCTTGTTTTATTTTTCAGCATTTTTTTCCTCATCACTGAACATTGGCATTTCCAGTATTTCCTTTTAACATGAAAGCCCAGTGTCACCCCTATGGGTTGGGTTACTAGTTTACTAGGTCACCTGCTTGTGCTCACAAGCTGTATCACAGACACACCAATGTGCTTTTTTCCTTATCTTTACATTCAGTATTCTATTATATTGGATATTTTAAGAATGTTTGTAAACATTGGAAGAGTCTGTTATGTTTGAACTTTTCATTGTTTGAACATTTCAACCTCAAAACAAGTATATTTGAGTCTTTCATTTAAGTTCTGATTACATAGATATTTATTTTTAAAAAGAATTCATTATTAACCCATTCCCTCATATAGACTCATTTTGACGCACTCAATAGGTACCACATAAAGCCTGATCTGCAGAAAACCACAGTTAAACCTTACTAAATTTAATTATAAAATTCTCATTTCCAGATCACTGAGGAGCAGTGAACAGCATAAAACCTGATCAGCCTGCGAGTTACTTGCAGGCTGATCTGGTTTTATGTTACTCGCATAGGTCTTTTCATGGTTTCCCCTATGAGGGAAAGGGTTAAATTCTGCTGTGCTTTTTTAAGTAGGCAAGTTATATATAGAATAATATTACATTCTGTTTGTTGGGTTTGTCTGTTTGTCGGTTCCCACCGACAGTATTTCAGTTATTTGGAGATGATGTCTACTTGAGACAGATATAGTGCTGCCACACTGCAGTATCATGCCGTAGACATGTGTCATGATACCACACCCAGTCACATTATCCTGACACCAGGCCAACCAGTCTTGCAACTACCCTTATATGCTGAACGCAAAGCAAGGGAGCTATAACAGTATCATTTATCATGACTTTGGTATGTTGTGGCTGGGGATCAAACCCACGACCTCCTGCACCTGAGGTGGACACTCTAATCACTTGGCCACGGGGACGGCTTTTTATTTGTAAATGATATTTCTGTACAAAGATTTTGATTTGTACACATAAAAGTCTGGAGGGAAAAAGATAACGATTGAATATATGGATATTTCATCTTCATTTTGTGATCTGTGAGACTACTCAAGTTTTGTCTCAGGGGGTTAAGAGAGTATTGATTGCAACGGCTGTCAGTTAAATTTGATAAATCCATGGGAAATTAGACACAGTGGGCTTGGGGCTCTGTTATGATTTTGTTTTTTGGTTTACTCAGACACTTTTTCCTGTGAAGTTTCTCGCTTCCCTGTCAATTTCTGGTGACAGTTGCAACCTCAGAGTAGATGGATGTGCATGTCTTCCAAATGCCAGCAAGTATTTAAATATTTTTCTCAGTTTGATTGTAAAAATTCGCAAAGGAATTTTCATGGGAAAAAGGTTCATTTTTGTCATTAATTGACAAAGGAAAATATTTTTTTTGTCCATACAGGCAGGTTATAATTCTTTATTGTTGATTATTTATATATATATACATTAAATCCATTCTCTTAGTTTGCTTTAACTCTTTTGATAATATTAAAGTTTCTGTTTGTTTATTGGATTTAACGTCCCATTGACAGTATTTCAGTCATTAGGAGACTAGCTATGTCTACTGAGACAGATATAGTGCTGCCACAGGCTGCAGTATCACGCCGTAAACATGTGGCATGATACCACACCCTGTCACATTATCCTGACACCAGGCCAACCAGTCCTGCAACTACCCTTATATGCTGAGCACCAAGTGAGGGAGCTATAACCGTATCATTTTTTATGACTTTGATGTGTTGCCCTGTTGATCAAAATCATGACCTTCCACTCCAAAGGCGGACTCTCTTACCACTTGGTAACTATAGGGACTATATTTTTTTTCCCAATTCTATTACTTGTTCACGCAAAAGAAAATTCCTAATTTGATAAGTTTGTGTTTTCTTTTTTTTCAAAGACAGCACCAAAAATTCCAGTTAGCACAATAATTTGAAGAGCTAAAACATTATTTTTAGCAGTTTCGGTTTGTCAAAGCCTGAAGGCTCCACGGCTCAAAACAGACAAGATGCCATATTGACCAGTCCCAAAGTCCTCCCACCCCTCTGAATATTTTATGTTCAACTGATCCCTCTGCAGCACAATCATTCATTTGTTGAAATTCTCAAAAACTTGATTGTTTAATTACGCGTGAATGACAATTATGATTGGTCTTATGATCCTTTAATCAAAAAGAGATATAACAAAATCTAAATCAGTTACTATCAACTATAAAAAAAAAAGAGATAAACATTCAGCTACTTATCTCAGGGCTCTCACTAGGCTGAAATTTTTGGGAGAAGTGACTTCTCCCTACGGTCAAATTAGGGAGAAGTGGGGAGACTTGAAGGAGAAGTGATATTTCTCGTAAAATTGATGCTTGTCGTAACCGGACCATTGGGGACCAAAATTTATTTAAACAAAGATGAATGTTTACTAATTTTATTGCAAAATAAATACATAACACAGGAAAGGTTGAACAATATATAATCTATTTCTATAAATATATATGAATTACTATAAATGATATTTCTTTTCTCACTCTCATTCTCATTTACACACTTAGTCTTACTGCATCTAAAAAAATTCATATATTTACATCCCTAAGGGCCTTCCTTCATTTTGTCAAATTACCAGCATGAAGCCTAATCAACTTGCAAATAATTCTTTGATAAAGCAAAGGTGAAACAATTATACTTATCTTATTTGATACCCAAGCACACTAATTAAATCTCTTTTATTTGTTTTGTCATAAAATCTAGCTCTTTTTGACTCTTGATTATCATTGGCCCTGCTCAACTTAACACTCACAAGTCATTATACATGAAATAGCTTTCTCACTTTCATCGCTTTCCACTTTGAAAGAGCTCGGCTAAAATCAAAGTCTCTTAGTGCAGGACCATCCTCTGAGATGCGCATCAGATCATCCAATGTCTGGCACTTCATCGATGTCCTGCTGTTTGATTTGATGCGATTCTGGGTGCTGAAGCCACGTTCGCACTGAACACTAGTCATTGGAATCACCACACAACACTTCAGCAACATGATCATGTTTGGCAAATCATTTACTTTCATAAGTGCACTCAACACATTGACAACACTACACTTGGTATAGCTTCCTTTCACTAATCGTTTGTAGATCTGAAACTCTGTGATGATTTCATCTTTGTTTGGTAGATGGCTCTGGAAGTGATCTGCTAGCTGCTTAAGTTCCTGAACACCATATTTTGCTATGGTGTCTGTGGTGCAAATGTTCTCAGGGATAATCACTTTCATACACTCCAATATTTCTGTTTCACAGAACCTGTCCTCAAGGTTTTTTGTGACCTTGTTGATGTAATCTGGCGCAATGTTGCTGAGGATTCCTTGTTGTTGGGTGTAATATCTCAGTTCAGGAGAATAGCCAACATCGATTTCTTCGCTATCACTCTCATCACTGTCACTGAACCCTTCAAAGGCCACATTGTCTCTGATGGCATCAGTCACAGACTTGCAGTCTGACTCACTCAATGGTCTGGTGTAGGTCACTTTATTGTCTTCCACTTTGACAAACTTGGATAGTTTGTCCACAAACACACCATCAACCTCGATTAAGTCCTTCAGGCACTCATATGTTGTCATCACCACTGGTTTCACTGCACTGAAGTCCAAAGTTTCTTTTTGAAATTTCTTCGACAGACGACTGATGAATGGTAGTATGTCCATCATGAGGTGTGTTATAGCAACGAACCTATATTGGTTAACTTCCTGAAGCAGACCCTTTGCAGCAGCTTCAACTGTGGCTTCTCGCTCCAGTGCCATACACAAGGCTGGGTACGTCCGATACACCACTTGAACAGCATGTTCCAGACTCAACCATCTCACTGAGTGAACCTCTGCAAACTTCAGCTGTGGCATATTAAGCAGGCTTTGGATAGCGCGAAGTCTGTTTGATCGTAGAGCTGAGTTGTTAAAGTACCTGAAGATGCTGGCAATAGTCCGAGCGTATCCATCCATGTGTGGCACTAGCTTTGCTGCCTGAGATGTTGCAAGTGCGGTTCTGTGAGCTGCACAGTGAACGCCAATGAGTGTAGGCGAGTGTCCTTGCAGTAATTTCACAACACCACCATTCTTCCCTGTCATAACACTTGCACCGTCAGTGCCCATTCCTACCATTTTTCTTATGTCCAGTCCTTTGGCCTTAACTTCCTCTAGAATTAACGCCACAATGTTCACTGCATTTGCTGAGCCTTCACTGATCAGTTTGTTTGACAGAAGAAAGTACTTAAGTCCTGATTCATTCACACACTGGGCGTACATGATTAGACGTTTCTTGTTGCCCCTGTCAGTGCTTTCGTCAATTGTCAATGAGAATACAGCTGATTTCTTGATTTCATTGACACTGTCTTCAAGGATGACTTCAGCTATGGAACTCTGAAGTTCAGACACACTGTGACTGGTGGTGTATGAGAGTGAGTCTGAAGTGCCAAAGTCAACCCCGATAAACTTGGCATAGTCCACAATGTGTCTCATCTCAACCTTTGGCAGTTCCCGTTTACCTATGTAATAAGCTGTCTTAAGAAGGTTCATAGCCATTTCATCGTCCTTTGTCACTTTAGCGGCCAGGAGTTTCTGCATGGGCCTCTGGGAGCTCAGAGTCGACCTCTGCACAGCATTTAGATGTTGTTTGCCTGAAAATATACATAGAGAACTTATCAATATAAATAAAAAATGTTTTATCTCAATGTTGATATCCCCATTCAATCTTTTAAAATATTTATTTTAATTTTCCCCTTAATTAATATTCAAAATAATAGTTCTAAATGGGAATTGTTAATAATATTCCTGTTAAATCTGATTAATTATTTACTCAAATTGTATTATACTGACTTTAATGAACTTAAAAATGCTTTTGGAAATGTTTCTTTTAAAACATACAAAGTTCAGAATTGAACTTAATTATTTCAATCTCCTTTCCCTGTATACTTACATGATGCATGTCTAGTGTGATTTGTAGTTTTCGCTTGTTTTTCGTGCCCAGTAGCATACGCATTGACAATCTTACATTCGCGACATAATTTACAGTGCCAAAGACCATTTTCATCTTTAACGTACCAGTCAAATGATGCCTGGTTTAGTGCTTTAGAAAACTGACGTTTAGACGGTGAATCAATTTCAGTCTCTATTTCTGACATTTTTCGTTTAGAACCAGGTTTAGGCGAATCGCCCTTTAACCAAGATGCAACGGACATAGCGATGTTTCCTACTGAATTTTTTGCTAAGAATGGTGGTTATGAAGTAATTTTTGCAGTTTAAATAATCAATGCAGCAACACCTCGTATAATTACTTTCACTCGTAAACGCATGTTTTTCATAGTTTGAAATCAAAAGTTGCCGGAATACAATTAATAATTGGACATCTTCTACTTATATTTTCGCTGTTTTGCGGCTCATTGTTTCATTAATTTAACTCGCAAACTCACGTATTTCGCAGTTGCAATCTGAACAATGTATTCAAAAGTCGCCGAAAATTTAATTAATGAACCTACCTTTTACTCACCAGCCATTCCGTAAAGTTGCAAGTCCTTGATTACGTAATTATTGTTAGCGGGTGGCCATTCAAAGTCGGCATTAGTAGTAATTGGTATTTAGCCGAATTTGTTGTTCGTTTGAGGTATCGTATTTTGATTGGTTAATAATAATAAGTGTCAAAAGACACGATAATTGATTGGACAATCGGTTCTTCGTCATTGCGTGTGTTAAGTACTCTATAACCACACACATGCAGTGTAAACAAGCTGTGAAGTACTCGTCTCCTTTATATGGGTACACGTCGATTGTGTATAAAGCGAATACAGGTCATTACAAGGTCTCATACACACGCGCTGAGAACTGCCTGGGCGACTTCAAAGACAAGTCAGCGTATTGTGTTTATAACTTAGCCAAATTGTCGGCGAAGTCAACTTCGCTTTGATCTTGCAAATGGGCGAAGTCTGAAAATTTCAGGCGACCACTTCGCTCAAGTCGCCCCCTCGCGAGAGCCCTGTATCTGTCAACGCAAACTGCAGGTGGCAGTCTTCAGTCCCTTCAAACATTTTTAGTAATTTTTAGATATGAATGCGCTCTTAACCCTTTCCCTCATATAGACTCATTTTGACGCACTCAGTAGGTACCACATAAAGCCTGATCTGCAGAAAACCACAGTTAAACCTTACCAAATTTAATTACAAAATCCTCATTTCCAGACTACTGAGGAGCAGCGAACAATATAAAACCAGATCAGCCTGCGAGTTGCTGATCTGGTTTTATGTTGTTCGCATAGGTCTTTTCATGGTTTCCTCTATGAGGGAAAGGGTTAAACTGTTAGTTTTCAAAATGGCGCTGGTAATTAAGGTTTTGTTGCTGTGTTTGAATGGTTGGTGTGAAAGTCATTGGAATCTGTTCACACGGGATATGAAATTATTTCTGATGTAGCCTTGTTTTTTGTGTGGTAATTATTAGTGATTATTACAGAGAAATTAGAAAAATCATAATTAGGGATCTGAACTATCAAAGTTTTTCGGATAATGCTAGATATTTTAATAATTAATGGTGCAAACTCCACTAAGCATACTTAGAGTTAAGTTACTTAAACACTTTAAGGGCAAATTATCATGTTTTAACAAATATTGTTAATTACTTGAAGGTAAGTATTTTTGTCACCATAGTCATGTATATGTACTTAAATGTACTTTATAAAACTTGTTCAGAATTTCTGTTTTGTCAGTATGAAAGCTTAGATGAGTTTGAAACTGGGTCACTTGGTGTTAAAGAAAAGGTCACTAGATCAATTCCTAGAAAAACTTTGTGAACACATAAGGTCCGGCCACATTTTTGTCCTTATCAAACTTGTTCAGAATAGTTGCCATACATATGGTCAGATTAGGCGCAGCTACGTATAAGGCGCATCCTAATTTTCAGGTTTTGAAAAAAAAAAAAACTTAATGTATCGTATGCAGCGAAATCTTGTTTTGAAATTTGTGCTGTCGTACATTTTGACAGACTTAAAGCTATCGG
>CM037780.1:4989651-5025764 GCA_021229015.1 Solen grandis | reverse complement strand
AAAACATATATACATGCGAGATTTAACAATCCTCGCGAGGTTTTTGGGCGATAATTATCGTCTTAATTCTCGCATGTCTTTCTTAAATCTCGCATTAGGAATTTGATTGAATCTACAAAATAGACATAGCGCGCGCAGATTTTTTTAATTATTACAAATCCTCGCGAGGATTAAAAATAAAACCTCGCGAGGTTTTTACAAATCCTCGCGAGGTTTTTGCAAACCCTCGCGAGGTTTTATTACTAATCCTCGCGAGGGTTTGTAAAATAAAAAAAGACAGGTAACACCGGGCGACGATATTTTATAGTGATGGCACTTTGATTTTTCTACTTAAAAAATAAAACTAAACATGAAGTTTAGTTATGATTTTTTTTTTTGGCATAATCTCTCTCTCTCTCTCTTTCTCATTCTCTCTCTCCATCTCTCTGAGAATGCCCTATCTGTAAAAAAATAGTTCGTTCTTCTACTTTTCTCTCTGAACTTTTTTTTTTTTTTAATTTTTTTTATCTAATAAATAATTACAATTCACTTGTAATGTACGTTTACTATAGCCAAAATCGAAAAAGGGTGTATTTATAGTTAAAAGGTCAAGCGTTTTTCATGTACAGTAGACCTAGATCTACATATCTAATTATCTATCATTTATGTATTTCATTTTCTTTCTTTTTTTTTTTAGGATCGGACCAGTCCTCATTTTATTAACTGCTATGTGTAAGATAGAATCTATTAAGAAAGACCGATTTAAAACTGCATGATTGTGCATCTTATAGTTAAATGCTAATAAATAGTTATACTGATTTCAAAGATACTAAGTTTGTTATTTTATCTTCCTTTTCATCTCCTCTCTTCGCCCGCTCTGAGGCTGTTCCTTATATCACGTTATACTAGTACATGTACATCTGATTTACCTCATGTAGCCACATACAAGATACATTGTCACATACAAATCCAAAAGTTCATTAAATAAAGACAATACCATATTTCATGACGAAACTACCACAGAAAATGTTAAATGTCCCATGCATTTTAAAAATTACATGCAACACATAAAGATGGTATCGGCATTCCATGTGTGCATTAGTTATATATCGTTTGTTTCAGAATGTTACATTTTAAATATGAAATTGACCCTTCCCCCCACCCCATCTTACGTGTGATATATGATTCTAAAATACAACAAGTATAATGTTTGTACTTAAACACGTCTTGCCTGGGTTATGAAGCCATAGAGTACATATTGTTTTGTTTCAAATCTCTTTCATTGAGTAAGATCTTTTGTTCAACTGTTCGGTATGAAAACCGCAGACTTTTGACTTCCTGTCCTTCAATGCGTAATGTTTACAATTCTTTTGATTTTTCATTTTAACCTTTCTTAAATCCGTAAAGGAAATTTGTTATTTAGCTCGCACAAAAGCCTTGCTTAATAAATATGTTCCTCATTAAAGAAAGAGTTTATATGCGATGGCTCGTTCCTACGGTGGCACTGAGGTGACATGTGCAATAGTGTTTTTTTTGGTATTGTTTTCCCGAGTTAATTTTTTTTTTTAACTCGGGAAAACAAAGTTATTTTTGTTTTCCCGTGTTAAATTTTTTTTTTAACTCGGGAAAACAAAAGAATATTGTTTTCCCGAGTTAATTTTTTTTTTTAACTCGGGAAAACAGTAATTTTTGTTTTGCCCGTGTTATTTTTTTTTTTCTCGGGAAAAAAAAAAATTTTCCCTTAATTTTTTTTTAACAAAAAAGTCGTGCGCACGACTTAATTAGCCAATCAAATCCGCTTATTATGTTGTGGCCACGACTTAATAAGTTGTGGGAACGACATAATTGGCCAATCAGAGCCCTCCGCCAGAGTCACGAGGGCTGCAAAGTTCTGTCCTAAGTTATACAATCATAATTTATCAAATTCAAAACAATAGCTTTAAAAGAGATGCAACGTTTAAAAATGTTTATTTTCTTTTTTTTCTCTTTTTTTTTGGGGGGGGTGTTGTTTTATTGACATAATCTTTGTTTTTGTCACTAATTGGATTCTCACTTGGCTATTTATTACCAACATTGTTTGTGATAATCATTGAACACTCATTCATTTGTGCTAAATTTCTGGAATAACAACTTTACAACAAACACAACAGTGTCAGATATTGACGCCCACTCTTATTTTTTACTTTTAGCTCATAATGTTGATATATTTCTTTCAGTTGTAAGCATTATGCTAAAAATAACATTTGGCAATACAAATTCTAATATGTGTGTGTCTGTCTTCCTTTTTAACACCCAACCCATCTCCCCAGATACACTCACACTCACAGACTGCATATCTGTAGCCAGTATTTATTTATACGCACACAGTTTACTTATTTACACAGTACTTGTACACTGGTGACATTTGCAAACAAAATATACATATATGAGGGAGCTTGCTCCTACAGCAGCCATCTGATCAGGGTCTGTACAGTCTATAATTTTGATATAGAAATTCATCAAGTGCCTAAAAGGCAACAGCAAAATCATCTGTAAGTTTGCAGAAGCAGTGTTGTAAAGGGATCTAGAAACCTTTAAAGATGCATGTTGTTTAAAAAAATGTTTTAATGTACTATTAAACTTGCTGAAGAGAACACCTCAACTGAGGAAAATCTTAAGAGACCACCCTTTGGTCTAACATGTACAAGTATTCAAATGGCGATAACTCTTAAATTAGTCATCCTAGAGTTATGGTTATTGTACACCGCACTTCTCCACACTGAGATCTATCTACCTTTGAAGTTTCATGTTGATACATTTTACATTTTTTTGTGTAATGCTCCGGACAAAATTATGACGAACAGACGGACGGGAAGGACAAAGCGGCAACTTTATGCTCCCCCTTCGGGAAGCATAAAAAAATCAGCATAAGATCTTTAAAAGTCAACATAAGGTTTAGGAATTCTAAACAGGATCTTGAAAATTCAAGATAATATCTTGATTATTCAAAATCAGTTTTCGATAATTCAAGATACAAAATCCTTGAAATTCGAGATAAAATCTTGAAAAAATCAGATAATTCAAGTAAACTACACTAACTAGAAAGGGTATCGGACTGAGACTTGGATTTTTGCCTTTTGTATCCTAAGAATTACCAACTGACCGAATGCCATTAACTCTGTGTGATAGTTTCCCAGAATTATCTTGAAATTTCAAGACATATATTTCATACATATTTTAAGAACGAAAAGGATTAACAGAGAAATTCAAACTTTGATAAACAGACTATCTCGCCAAATGAAAAGCTAAAACCAGATCGGACATGCAATATATACTCAGAAAAAAGCATCTTTACATGCCTTTCCATTTGATTATCGTTGTCGAAACTTTCTGGATCACTTCATAGCCTAAACTTATTGATAACGATGACCAATGCTGCTGCCTACACAATTCGTTCTCATAGTCTCGCGGTGAAGGAATATCCTTCTTATTTCAATTCAAATGATTACATAATATTACATTATATATACATTATATAATTTAATTTACAAACAGCTCTCAGTACCTGTCCCAGAAGTTGTTTTTCTTGACCTAGACTCTGGGTTTGATGTTAAGTGCAAGAATAATGCTAAAACACGATCCCTCGGAATGTTTAAGCTGACTGTAAAATGTTTTCACGTAAACAGTTATACGCCATTGTAAACAATGATTTTTGGTTGGTGACTATAAGCGAATTCAAACATATTTGCAGGTGATTATTACTTGTATCCTAAGTGTTTTAAGGAATATAGTCAATAAATGTAAAGTTTCTTTTTTGCTGAGTACATAATGCATGGAAATGGTGGGCGCTTTAAATTCTTACAGCCGGACTGGACCAGTAAACGCAACGGCCAGCTTGTTGGAGGTATAGTACTACAATTATTCAAAATATATTTTTAATATATATATATATAATAATATATAATATATATTTATATATATATTTTAACTCAGACATTAACTCTGACTGAGGGCTCTGATTGGCCAATTATGTCGTTCCCACAACTTATTAAGTCGTGGCCACAACATAACAAGCGGATTTGATTGGCTAATTAAGTCGTGCGCACGACTTAATTTTTGTTTTCCCGAGTTAAAAAAAAAAATTAACACGGGAAAACAATATTTTTTGTTTTCCTGAGTTAAAAAAAAAATTTAACTCGGGAAAACAATATTTTTTTGTTTTCCCGAGTTAAAAAAAAAATTTAACTCGGGAAACAATCTTTGTTTTGTTTTCCCGAGTTAAAAAAAAAAAATAACACGGGAAAACAAAAATGGCTTTGTTTTCCCGAGTTAAAAAAAAAAATTAACTCGGGAAAACAATATTTTTTTGTTTTCCCGAGTTAAAAAAAAAATTTAACACGGGAAAACAAAAATAACTTTGTTTTCCCGAGTAAAAAAAAAAAATTAACTCGGGAAAACAATATTTTTTTGTTTTCCCGAGTTAAAAAAAAAATTTAACACGGGAAAACAAAAATAATTTTGTTTTCCCGAGTTAAAAAAAAAATTAACTCGGGAAAACAATACCAAAAAAAAACTATTGCACATGTCACCTCAGTGCCACCGTACGTTCCAGATGAAATTAGCTATAAACTTCTACGAAATCATCCCAATGTAATCAATCATTGCTATATTTAGACGCAGGAAGTGTAATTCCAAGCTATGCGGTCATTTCTAACGTCATCTTTCTTTTATTCTCTGGTTTATGGCAGACTTTTTCATGATTTCAATCGCGCAATTGGTAAATTTGCAATATTTCAAACCTGACATACTGTTGTTGGTGTGGTGGTGGTCGGGGTGCGGCGTCCAGTTGAATACATGTTGAGTACACTATTGAATACACTGAAGCTTGCCAAGCGACTCTCAGAGAATTGCAATTTGTTTACTCTTTTGTGTAAAGCGACCGAGGCAGTCTGGACGATTTTATTACAAGTGCATTATTTAATACTAAAAATACACATGTAAACAAATATTTCAGCGTATGTACACATAATAACGGTGTGGGAGCTATCAAAAGTAAAGAATCTGAAGGGCATGAGATAAAACACACCCGTTTGGATCCCATTCCACCCAAATTAGGGTATTTCGGCCATCAAGATCAGCATATAAGGGTAGTTCTAGTATTGGTTGACCCGATGTCAGGATAATGTGACTGGGTGTAGTATCACGCCATATGTCTACGGGGTTGCAGCAATATATCTGTCAAGTTTCTGAATGACTGAAATACTGTCGGTGGGACGTTAAATCCATCAAAAAGACATATTGGGGTTGTTTGAGAGGATAAATATTTTAAAATATAGCACAATAATATTAAATTGAACGAAATTTGGATCTGTCCATACAAGGCTGCATATGGTTATTTAAAATTAACGTTCCATGCGCCAATTTCGAGCTCAATATTATTTAAACAATTATGGAAGTATTTCGTCATACTTGTTGCTTAAATATTTCATTTTTGGTGATCATTTTTAATTAGGAAGGTATAATATATTTTGATGTCAACGGAGTCGGTTACTGTAATATTTCGTAAAATAAGAATGATACAATGAGTCTAATTTTCTTTCTTTCTTTCTTTTTTTAAAGTCTGAAGTGTTGTTGATGGAATTAGGGGCTTAAATATTATTTATGCATATAATTATCAATTTGGTTTAAATCGTATGTGTATGTAAATATAAACACCAGTGTATGTATATGTATGTAAATATAAACATCAGTATATGTATGTGTATGTAAATATAAACATCAGTATATGTATGTGTATGTAAATATAAACATCAGTGTATGTATGTGTATGTAAATATAAACATCAGTGTATGTATGTGTATGTAAATATAAACATCAGTGTATGTATGTGTATGTAAATATAAACATCAGTGTATATATGTGTATGTAAATATAAACATCAGTATATGTATATGCACATGTGTTTATATATGTTTTTGTGAATATAATCATGTATATGATTTCACAAAACGGAATTCTATGCATTTAAATTAAAACATGCTAACATTAGGATATATTTTAACTTAATGCTATGTTAGAATAGGCACTGCTAAATCTGGTAAAATGAATCCCCCCCCCCCCCCCCCCCCCCTCTCTCTCTCTCTCTCATGATCATTTATGCCATATAGAACGATTAAGTTGATAAAAAGTCATGTTTGACCAAAAAACAAATCCATATAAGTTCATGATTGATTGATTGGTTGAAAAAAATCGGCAGTTTTACTTTCTGGTGGCCCGCCGACCGTTATTTTTGCCGCCGACAGTAACTTTTTTTCAACATGCAAAAAAACTTTGATTTACGAAAATCATAAACAAAATAAAAAAAATATGAGCATTTTCCGAAAACACGTGGAATTAACATGCTCACACCGCATTGCATTTGTAGACGACAATATGAAAACAATTTATTCATCAGTGATTCCGTTGCTATGAGCAATAGATCATCATGGCTGCTAGCACCATCGTCATTACTGTTGAATGGAGAGGAACACAAACCTAAACTTTTAAAAATGTTCAAGGCTCGAGTTAATTTCGAAGTGAAAGTAAAAGTTTATTCTCTGGGACTGTTTATGAATACGAAATGGATAGCCTAATTCAGCACAAATATTTCAAATCTGGCATTCTGCATCGACACATTAACATACTGTCGTAATCTTTATCATTAATATTCAATTTAACTGCCTCTGACGGTTTTAAAAGCATGTAAAAAGCATGCTTGAATACCGTTATAACTTTGTTTGATCGAAGAAACTAACGAAAAAGCATGCACTGATAAATCTTGTCTACAGCTATAAAAACTGTCAAAAGGCTTAGTAAATATTTGAAATAAAAAACTGTAAATACAGATTTTACACCATTATTTGAAATTAACGTTGTCGTTGTACTTATAAAAATATTATCGTAGTAAAGTGGGTGGGGTAATGCATTGAGACAAAATTGCATTATTATTCAATGGAAATATCATAATAAATTAAAAAGTATTTTAATTTATAAGCAATATTTTATGCATATATGGATTTGTAAAGTTATTACAGTTTTAATCTGAGTCCACACAAGCAACTAAACTTAAAAACATTTTTCTGTATTGTAAAATATCCTGTCAGATTGGTAAACGTATCTACATGTTTTAGTATATATTTTGATATATTTAGATTTCAGAATAAACACTTTCCATGTAACAGAGGAAGTCTTATCTTGAATTCCATTATATTTTCTGAAAAAAATATTAGAATTAAAAAATGGTTTGGGTGTTGTTGTTTTTTTTCTCCAAATTGTATGAACACCTGTCCTTTTAGGGGAACTTTACCCCTTTTTATATACAGGGGCCAATAATATACAACATCAATATGGGAACCTCTTGTATATGGTATGCATTGTACATATGAAAATTTATAACTGGGATTTTCACAATATTCTGAAGAGTCTTGAGTGATCACTTTAATTGTTCTTTAAACTATATGTAATTGAAATGACAGAATTCACTATTGGTATATTTGTGATGTTTAGATTTATTATTTCATTATTGATATACTTGTGATGTTTAGATTTATATATTCATTATTGATATACTTGTGATGTTTAGATTTATATATTCATTATTGATATACTTGTGATTTTTAGATTTATATATTCATTATTGATATACTTGTGATGTTTAGATTTATATATTCATTATTGATATATTTATGATGTTTAATTTTATGTTCATTATTGATATACTTGTGATGTTTAGATTTATATATTCATTATTGATATATTTATGATGTTTAGATTTATATATTCATTATTGATATACTTGTGATGTTTAGATTTACATATTCATTATTGATATACTTGTGATGTTTAGATTTACATATTCATTATTGATATAATTGTGATGTTTAGATTTATATATTCATTATTGATATACTTGTGATGTTTAGATTTATATATTCATTATTGATATACTTGTGATGTTTAGATTTATATATTCATTATTGATATATTTGTGATGTTTAGATTTATATATTCATTATTGATATACTTGTGATGTTTAGATTTATATATTCATTATTGATATACTTGTGATGTTTAGATTTATATATTCATTATTGATATATTTGTGATGTTTAGATTTATATATTCATTATTGATATACTTGTGATGTTTAGATTTATATATTCATTATTGATATACTTGTGATGTTTAGATTTATTATTCATTATTGATATACTTGTGATGTTTAGATTTTTATGTTCATTATTGATATACTTGTGATGTTTAGATTTATATATTCATTATTGATATACTTGTGATATTTAGATTTATATATTCATTATATATATACTTGTGATGTTTAGATTTATATATTCATTATTGATATATTTATGATGTTTAGATTTATATACTCATTATTGATATACTTGGGATGTTTAGATTTATAAATTCATTCTTGATATACTTGTGATGTTTAGATTTATATACTCATTATTGATATACTTGTGATGTTTAGATTTATATATTCATTATTGATATACTTGTGATGTTTAGATTTATATATTCATTATTGATATACTTGTGATGTTTAGATTTATATATTCATTATTGATATACTTGTGATATTTAGATTTATATATTCATTATTGATATACTTGTGATATTTAGATTTATATATTCATTATTGATATACTTGTGATGTTTAGATTTATATATTCATTATTGATATACTTGTGATATTTAGATTTATATATTCATTATTGATATATTTATGATGTTTAGATTTATATATTCATTATTGATATACTTGTGATGTTTAGATTTATATATTCATTATTGATATATTTATGATGTTTAGATTTATATATTCATTATTGATATACTTGTGATGTTTATATTCATTATTGATATATTTGTGATGTTTAGATTTATATATTCATTATTGATATACTTGTGATGTTTAGATTTATATATTCATTATTGATATACTTGTGATGTTTAGATTTATATATTCATTATTGATATACTTGTGATGTTTAGATTTATATATTCATTATTGATATATTTATGATGTTTAGATTTATATATTCATTATTGATATACTTGTGATGTTTAGATTTATATATTCATTATTGATATACTTGTGATGTTTAGATTTATATATTCATTATTGATATACTTGTGATGTTTAGATTTATATATTCATTATTGATATACTTGTGATATTTAGATTTATATATTCATTATTGATATACTTGTGTTAGATTTATATATTCATTATTGATATACTTGTGATATTTAGATTTATATATTCATTATTGATATACTTGTGATATTTAGATTTATATATTCATTATTGATATACTTGTGATGTTTAGATTTATATATTCATTATTGATATACTTGTGATATTTAGATTTATATATTCATTATTGATATACTTGTGATGTTTAGATTTATATATTCATTATTGATATATTTGATGTTTAGATTTATATATTCATTTGTGATGTTTAGATTTATATATTCATTATTGATATACTTGTGATGTTTAGATTTATATATTCATTATTGATATATTTATGATGTTTAGATTTATATATTCATTATTGATATACTTGTGATGTTTAGATTTATATATTCATTATTGATATACTTGTGATGTTTAGATTTATATATTCATTATTGATATACTTGTGATGTTTAGATTTATATATTCATTATTGATATACTTGTGATGTTTAGATTTATATATTCATTATTGATATACTTGTGATATTTAGATTTATATATTCATTATTGATATATCTTGTGATATTTAGATTTTATATTCATTATTGATATACTTGTGATGTTTAGATTTATATATTCATTATTGATATACTTGTGATGTTTAGATTTATATATTCATTATTGATATACTTGTGATGTTTAGATTTATATATTCATTATTGATATACTTGTGATTGTTTAGATTTATATATTCATTATTGATATACTTGTGATGTTTAGATTTATATATTCATTATTGATATACTTGTGATGTTTAGATTTATATATTCATTATTGATATATTTATGATGTTTAGATTTATATATTCATTATTGATATACTTGTGATGTTTAGATTTATATATTCATTATTGATATACTTGTGATGTTTAGATTTATATATTCATTATTGATATACTTGTGATGTTTAGATTTATATATTCATTATTGATATATTTGTGATGTTTAGATTTATATATTCATTATTGATATATTTGATGTTTAGATTTTATATTCATTATTGATATACTTGTGATGTTTAGATTTATATATTCAATATTGATATACTTGTGATGTTTAGATTTATATATTCATTATTGATATACTTGTGATGTTTAGATTTAATATTATTGATATATTTATGATGTTTAGATTTATATATTCATTATTGATATACTTGTGATGTTTAGATTTATATATTCATTATTGATATACTTGTGATGTTTAGATTTACATATTCATTATTGATATACTTGTGATGTTTAGATTTATATATTCATTATTGATATACTTGTGATGTTTAGATTTAATATTCATGTTTAGATTTATATATTCATTATTGATATACTTGTGATGTTTAGATTTATATATTCATTATTGATATACTTGTGATGTTTAGATTTACATATTCATTATTGATATACTTGTGATGTTTAGATTTACATATTCATTATTGATATATTTATGATGTTTAGATTTATATATTCATTATTGATATACTTGTGATGTTTAGATTTATATATTCATTATTGATATACTTGTGATGTTTAGATTTATATATTCATTATTGATATACTTGTGATGTTTAGATTTATATATTCATTATTGATATACTTGTGATGTTTAGATTTATATATTCATTATTGATATATTTGTGATGTTTAGATTTATATATTCATTATTGATATACTTGTGATGTTTAGATTTATTATTCATTATTGATATACTTGTGATGTTTAGATTTTTATGTTCATTATTGATATACTTGTGATGTTTAGATTTATATATTCATTATTGATATACTTGTGATGTTTAGATTTATATATTCATTATAGATATACTTGTGATTTTAGATTTATATATTCATTATTGATATACTTGTGATGTTTAGATTTATTATTCATTATTGATATATTGTGATGTTTAGATTTTTATGTCATTATTGATATACTTGTGATGTTTAGATTTATATACTCATTATTGATATACTTGTGATGTTTAGATTTATATATTCATTATTGATATACTTGTGATGTTTAGATTTATATATTCATTATTGATATACTTGTGATGTTTAGATTTATATATTCATTATTGATATACTTGTGATTTTAGATTTATATTCATTATTGATATACTTGGATGTTTATACTTGTGATATTTAGATTTATATATTCATTATTGATATACTTGTGATGTTTAGATTTATATATTCATTATTGATATACTTGTGATGTTTAGATTTATATATTCATTATTGATATACTTGTGATGTTTAGATTTATATATACATTATTGATATACTTGTGATGTTTAGATTTACATATTCATTATTGATATACTTGTGATGTTTAGATTTACATATTCATTATTGATATACTTGTGATGTTTAGATTTACATATTCATTATTGATATACTTGTGATGTTTAGATTTACATATTCATTATTGATATATTTGTGATGTTTAGATTTATATATTCATTATTGATATATTTGTGATGTTTAGATTTACATATTCATTATTGATATATTTGTGATGTTTAGATTTACATATTCATTATTGATATATTGTGAGATGATTAGATTTATATATTCATTATTGATATATTTGTGATGTTTAGATTTACATATTCATTATTGATATATTTGTGATGTTTAGATTTACATATTCATTATTGATATATTTGTGATGTTTAGATTTATATATTCATTATTGATATATTTGTGATGTTTAGATTTACATATTCATTATTGATATATTTGTGATGTTTAGATTTACATATTCATTATTGATATATTTGTGATGTTTAGATTTACATATTCATTATTGATATACTTGTGATGTTTAGATTTACATATTCATTATTGATATATGTGTGATGTTTAGATTTACATAATACATTATTGATATACTTGTGATGTTTAGATTTACATATTCATTATTGATATATTTGTGATGTTTAGATTTACATATTCATTATTGATATGCTTGTGATGTTTAGATTTATATATTCATTATTGATATATTTATGATGTTTAGATTTATGTATTTATTATTGATATACTTGTGATGTTTAGATTTATATATTCATTATTGATATATTTATGATGTTTATTTTAAAAATTAATAATAATTAAATTCAAATTAAGTAGAAATGTATTCCACTATTAATAAATTCCTGTTTCATAAAATATTCAAGTAAATGACCAAGTTGATATGAGTCATTTTCTTAAAAACTAACTCTATTTGTTATGAAATGATATATTTGGGTAGGTTTATAAGAGAAAATCATTGATTCTTTGTATAAATAATTCTGCAAAACAAAATCAAATGATAACACCGTCTTGATAACATACATCCTTATGTTTACGATATTTTGAATAATTTTCATCATAATTTATCATGTTTTAGTGATATTTTTTCAACTTTTAATACCTACCATTTGTATTTTATTATTGTTAAGAGGACCATATGCAAGAATGGCATTGCCAAATATGTTATTCTCTAAAAATAAAGATACTAGTTTTATTATTAAACAAGAAAGATAAAACTCGCCATTAAGTACGAGTGAGCGCCAAGTGTGGTTAATGGATTTCGTGCCGAATTACACAGTGTGCACCATTAACACAGTTAAAGCCTGTTTGTTTGAGACAATTGATTCAAAATTAAGCCAGTCATGCATACATGGTAAGTAACAACTTTTCTGTGATAAGGAATAATTATTCTGATATATTATTGAAGTTACAATAACATTTAAATGAAAGAAAAATCCATTTCAAGAACATCGTACCTTTGTTAAATTACATCCATCACTGTACTTGATACATTCTGATGTAAAACGGGAGAGAATTACTTGTTTCTATAAATAGAACAGCAGGACAATGGTATAATTATTACCGAAGCAGAACTAAACATCTCATCTGTCCAATGAGACACTGACTTACTATATAAGTATAAGGAGGCAGCAAAGGCGTTCCATAGTATAGACTATAATCATTGTTTTAGGATGTTCACTGCATATGAAATGAAACTGTCCAATTTTTACAAAAATACTACAACTTGTTTTGTTATACATGTACATGAGTATTGTTTTAGACAAATAAATATCTTCAGAACAAGTGAAGTTGCAACAGGTGTGACTGATAACTGTTATTTATATTTGACAACTAATAAAAAAGTCACTATAAACTCATTTGATAAAAAAAGAAAAGATTTTGGTACTAAACACATTTAACAGGGAATCCCAACATACCATAATATATAGGAGATTGTATTGGGAGGTGGAAAATAGGTCACCCAAGAAAGGGAGTCACTATAGACAGGGGGTCACTATAGACAGGGGGTCACTTCACCTCAGCCTGACACAGATTGTGCTCAGTATCTTATCCATCCCTTCCATATACCGCGGTCAATCATTTTCCTATACAAGTCTATGTAAAATCAAGTGACCCCTAGGACGGGGCCAATTTTTACCCCAGGGATCTGAACAAAATTGATAGATGTTCACTAGCCATGTAACACACCAAATATCTAAACTCCAGGCCTTGTGGTTTCTGACAAGATGATTTTTCTAGTTTTTCTTATATAAGTCTATGTAAAATCAAGGGACCGCAGGGGCCAATTTCTATAAATTACGGTAGATAACAAGTGTACACAAAATCAAATTTTAAACTGAATTAATAGTGAAGCTTGATGTATTGATAAAAAAACAATCATCATCTGTTGTTGTTTTTTAATTTAAATGTTACAGATTTGCCTGTTTCCATCACAAATTTAGCATCCACCGGAAGTTAAGTACAATTTATCAAAATGGAAGTTTCGGAGATAAATAGGATACTGTAAAATCGAAAGTTGATTCAAATTTGCAAATGGTTTTTCCTCTGAATAACATCGTTCACATGCAAATCATTGCAGGTGCCAAAGTCAATGACATATTCTAGTCTCGAAACTAGATCTATTAATACCATTTCAAACGTTAACTGAAAGAAAGAGAAAGACAAACAGAGAGGAAAATAGAAAGACTACGTTGAACTGATTTGCTTTGTGACAAAATATTCACGAAAATGATTTAAAATGAAACACAAATGTCGGAATATGAAATGGTTACGAACCCAAACTCCAGCACGTTGGATTTGTTTCGAACCCATAAAAGAAATCCCAATGCACATATGTAGCCTTTACACAACAACCCGACATCCAACACTTGTGTGCAACATCAATATAACATGCATATTCAAGGACAAGGACGAGTGAGTGTAAATATGTTAACAAATCAGCAAGATATGGTAACGCTACATTGATCTTTTACAATGTGTCCTTGCTGTCTTTCCGTATGTTTTTTTTTATTTCCTTGTACGCGGTACATATTAATCCAGGGATTACAGTGAACATCATTGGTCTACAATATGTTTGAACTATCGCGTGAATCAGACTCAAGGTATTGATATGCGTATAAACCAAAATAATCAAACTAGACGAATGACGCGTAGTTGAGTTTAAATTTATTCATTTTTACGTCGATTGGCTAATAAATTCACCTAACTTATACTAACTCCTCTCGACGGTTCCTGGGTTGAATCAGTACTTTGAGCATTGGATAACTTACTGAATCTTGCTGAGTAAATAATGTCTAAGAATCAATTACAGCAATACTATTTAATCTAATTGGGACTCGATTAATTACAGAGGCTCGAAATTGAACGAATCGAATCATATCGTATATTAAATGTAATGGTAAAAAATAAGTAATAGTAGCTCTATTTTGTTGTTGTTGTTGTTGTTGTTGTTGTTGTTGTTGTTGTTGTTGTTGTTGTTGTTGTTGTTGTTGTTGTTGTTGCTGCTGCTGCTGCTGCTGCTGCTGCTGCTGCTGCTGCTGCATCGTATGTATAGTTTAAGGTATACGCCCCATAATAGCCATATTCCATATCTTGCCACTGGATGGTACGTAAAATTTCTATGAAACTTCATTCCAAAAAAGTTTTTAATCAAATTCTTTTCAAAATCAAATTTCGGGGAGATGATCTTATTTAAATAAACATTAAAGCTCATGAGAAATATATCATTTCTGTGAATATGAAAAACTGAGTTTCATTTCCGCGAAAAAAATCACGGCAGAAAGATGGATTATACGATTCTGTTTCGAATTTCATAAAAATAATCTGAACACAACAGACAAACTGAGAAAGTTACTGGTTTAGTTTTCCAAGGAAGATAATATCAAGGGGAGGTAATGATTAAAACTTTGTAACTTGTCAATGTGATGTGGGCGGATGTGTTTCTTTTTCATGGTAGCAATGTAATTTTTCAGAGAAAAGCAGCATCTACGTCGTATTGGGAAAAATGAAGTTACGTTAGTTCTTGGAAGTAAACAACTTTTATAGTACCAGGGCTCAAATCGTTTTGATAGTACTTTCAGGCAAAAACATTAACCAAAATGTCTTAGTTCATATGAGGCATAACATTTTATAAAGAGTTATCTAACTTGATGGTTTATGCCCCCTAAACACTTGCATGAAGCTTCAAGTCAATCCAATCACTAATTGCTGAGATATAAGCATTATAATAAGTTGCATGTAAAATTTAAACAACATTTCAAAGTCCAAAAAGGAGAAATAAATTTGTAAAACCAGTAAGAGCTATCTGACATTGCGCAGTGACACTGAGCAGTGACTCAAACCCACGTGTGAAGTGTAAAAAATATCTAACTTCATTGACTGGGGAGATATCCAAAACAGGCTTCAACTCTAACCTTAATTGTCAAGGTCTTAAAAAGGGGCATAACTCTGATATCATCACTGCTATCAGAGTTATGTGACTTGTCAGAATTGTTCACCTTGTAATAGAAAGTACATGTAAGCATGTGGAGTTTGAAACAAATGTCTTTGATATGATAAAAGATAATAACCTTTCAAAACAAACTTAAACCAACGCCGGCGACGACGCCTACGTAGTGACAAGTAGTATAGCTCTAAATTTTCCGAATTGTCCAACTTAAAATGGGTATCTGCCATAGGAGCTGCGGGTTTATGGCTTGATAACCCGAGTCCCCGACACGAAACAGTGAAACAGTAAAGGGTACACTTAGCTTTGTTTGCTTTTATTTATAAAGAAGATCAGAATGTCACAGAGTTGCATCATTTTTTTTTATTTATTTTTTTTTAATCGACGGAGCACTAGCTTACTGGCGAAATAACAATATATCAGTGGATCGTGCGTAAAACCTTAGCCAAGATGTTATAAATAGGTAACTTGGGTTAGCCACGTGTACAACTATTCACTGAATGCATTGAGGCATGCTCTGTCAACCCATTATGTTAACATCTAAACGTTCTGTACACTCGTCTTATTCAGGGCAATGTATTCAAAATATGAAGGTTCATTATGCATTTTGCTTGATTGTTAATATTGGTTTAACGTGCCTTCTATACCATTAATGTATTTAAAGGTTGTGCCCTCTTTATTTATAGCACTGTCCCACAGACAGTCGATATGCAGTATCACGCCATAGACAAGTGACATTGACAAAAAAGGGAAGGATATTTCATAAAGGTAAATTATGTGAAATTTCATTTCGTAGATAAAATCGGTTCCTAAAGATTCGCTTCGAGTGCTTAATTATATTCCTAAATATTCACCCGTCAAAGTTTGAATCTGTGGACACTAGACAAGCTACTACCTGTTTTATCTGCAGTGAAAAAAGGCTAAGTTCTCTTTGGTTAATTGAAATATAAACAAAAACAACCAAATTATCCCAATACCAAATGCAACATGTCCGAAATGTAATTATGTTACGAAAGAAATATGGGAATCACAAATATGATTTTGGTCTTTTTTAAAAGGCAAACAAGCTATAGAGACACGCCATCCGGGTATCGAGCCTACCATCATGGAATGACCCAAACTCCGGAGCATCAATCACTGGTTTATTTGTTTGTTGGGTTTAACGTCCCGCCAACAGTATTTCAGTCATTTGGAGACTATGTCGACTTGAGACAGATATAGTGCTGCCATACTGCAGTATCACGCCGTAGACATGTTGCATGATACCACACCCAGTCACATTATCCTGCCCCCGGGCCAACCAGTTCTGGATTCTGGAACTAGTCCTACCTTACATGCTGAGCCTCAAGCAAGGGAGCTATACCAGTATAATTTTTTACGGCGTTTATATGTCGCGGCCGTGGATCGAACCCATGACCTCCCGTTCCACAGGTGGAAGCTCCATCCCCTCGGCAACCGGGGACGGTGCTGCCACACTGAGTTATAATGTGACCATGGTGTGTACCAAAAGACACGCCATTGGTTAACAGTGATTTTGCTGAAAACCTAGATACTAGAATGGGTATATTAATGGTCGGATGGTCTTATGCTCGAACCAACGAACGTAAGTTTTGCATCCTACTGGTATCTCCAGTTTGTTGTTGTTATTGTTGTTGTCTTAATGAGTTGACTTACCAAAATGTTCACCTTTCGTTCAGTGTTTATCCATACTCTAAAGCACACCGGACACGTAAAGTAGGTCTGAATATTCATGTATTGCTCCATACCTTCGTATGTTCTATATACATATCATTTAACTATGCAGTTTATGTTTGTTTGTTGGGTTTATCGCCCCACCGACAGTATTTCTGTCATAGACGAAGTCTACTTGAGACAGATATAGTGCAACCACACTGCGGTATCACGCCGTAGACATGTGGCATGATACCACACCCAGTCACATTATCCTGCAACTCCCCTTATATGTTGAGCGCCAAGCAAGGGAGCTATAACAGTTCCATTTTTTACAACTTTGGTATGTCGCGCCAGGGATCGAACCCACGACCTCCCGCTCCCGAGGCGGACGCTCAAACCACTCGGCCACCGGGGACGGTAAGTTAACGTTTAATTTATTGCGATGAGTTCTAAGGAAACGTATGTTAGACCATTGTAGGCACTGGACTGGTTGTTACGCCTCTGCTATAGGAGTTCAACGCTATATATCACAAATTGTGGTCTACATATGTGCTTGATTTCAGTTACACATATCAACACTTTTTACGCATGTGATCATTTAGTTTGTTACCTGTGTAAGCTTACAAACATAAAAAATTCAGAATACTAGAATTAAATGCCCCTTCATTTGGCTGCATGTCATGTATAACTCTTAAATTCCTATGATCACTGAAATTCATGTAACAAGCAAGGGTCAATATACATGTATAAATTATTATAAATCTATATTTACCTTTGTAACAGCACATGATAACTTCGTCTATATTCCTTAAGTTCCCTTCAACCAATTACATAAACCGACGCAAATGGTAACTGCAACTCTTATTTTCTCTCTATTTCAACTGCATTTTAATTCAACATTAAGAGACCATCTGAAAAAGACTGTTTTGTATCAGTTGTAAAATCTATTTTTAGAATTGTGGAAAACACGTCTCCGTCGGTGTTGTGTCTGAACAAGAAAGGTCGAGAGGCGGAAATTATATGTAAGAAAGTTCAGACATTGAAAACGCGGTTGCTTATCGTAGGCGGCGAAATTTAAAGTAGGTTGCCCGGGGGTAGAGCGTCGATCCATGCCGACATGGGAGCGGTAGGTCGTTGGTTGAATCCCTGGCCGCGACATACCAGAGTCTTAAAAATGGTACTGGAATACAGGATAGCTCCAGGACTGATTGGCTAAGTGTCAGGATAATGTGAATGCATGATGTGGTATCATGCCACAGAACAGAAGAAATATTTATTCAGAACTCTCACTTAATCATTTAATCATTTACAATATGAACATTAATGACAGATTTTTTTTAAGATGATGACGATTTATTTCGAGAGATGTATTTACTGTGTCGTAGTGATTTCCGTGACTGATTAATTGGTTATAGTGGTTCAGCCCCTCACAGTTGTTGGCACGAGTTGGGATGAAGCCTCCCCCCTTGACCAAAGGTAGGTCGACCGGTGGTAAATAACAATCCATAGAGGATCTTGTTAAACAAGCAGCATTTAACCCTTACCCTGCTGGAACCGTAAGTGCTAATCTTTGCCACCAATTTACTATTGGCTGACCAACTACAAGTTTTCTTCTTGTTATCCCTAAAATCAATACTGGACAGTTCCAAAAATGATGCCGGCTTAGTCCATCTGAGAAATTCAGCAGGTTAAGGGTTTATACCGCACCCACTTTCAGTAACAACATCCATGATATGTCTCATGTGCACGGGATTTATTTTCTGCACACATTAAATCAAACTGATTTTGTCATACATAGGAAGACAGGCAATTCAACAAAAAGAATATATACGAGTATTGCATGAATAGTGGCAACTGTGATTCTTATCTCTTGGAAAACTTATTTTTTTACTTCAAAGTTCCTTCCCTGTGACTGTACGAATTCTGTCTTTCCTTTTCTTGAATGGCTCGAAATCATTTTTGATTATAATGGTCATATTTTATATCTTGAGGATCTTCCTGTTTTGTGTGTGTGTGTGTGTTTTTTTTTTGTTTTTTTTTTGTTTTTGTTTTTTTTGTTGTTGTTTTTTTACTGAAGAGACAGTACCGAAAGAGACAGTTGTTGGATACAAGGGAGTCCGGGTGCTATACACTAGCTCGTTTTGCGAAAAGACTCCTTGGTTCTTTTACGTACCCTGAATATAGCACCGATACACGGGAGACGAGTTTCTGGGTATACTCCAGGTTCTCATAGTAACCATATTTGCCGGTAACCATCTGGTACCAATTTTATAAGTCTTTAGTTTGATGTGGTCACCGTAGGAAGAAGTGCCCCGGCTTGAATTCGAACCCCATACCTCCCAAACGCAAAGCGGACACTCTACCACTGACCTATTGCGCCGGTACAAATGGCTATATTTTGAAACACCGCGTTTTTATCCACCCAGGGAGTGCATTTTTGTACTGTTTCGTATATACACTGATATATAAGGTGGTGCCAACCGCTCTGCGCGTGTCAAAGCAACTCTCATATACCCTTGGCTCAAATACCACCAGTCATACTTTGCGCTAAGTAATATTTCTGTACCGAATCAGGCTAGGAAACATGACCAAACATTTCATTATTAATGTCATGAGATCTTAAGCTAAAATGTATGACAACTTAATCATAAACTTGAACAATTCCTAAAACAGGAATGTGTCTCTACACTTGTACTTAGCGCTAAGTATGATTAGGTGAATTCAAGCATGGGCTATGGAAGATAGGTTAAAAATCCAGAATGGTGGCATTATCATGTAAAGATTTGGAACCACGTATCACTAACTGTGGGTGTGTTGTTGAATATGTAATAGATAACAACAGTAAAAAAAAAAAAAAAAAAAAAAAATATTCCAGCCATTATTGAAGGTAAAACTCGGTAACCGTCTGTATCTGGACGAACCATGAAATCAGAGTTGAGATATTTTGAAGAAAAATGAAGATCAGGGTCAGTCTCGAACCAGTGACCTCCAGGTTACTAACTTGTTGCTGCACTTTAATTATTGCGTATAGCGGATGGCTATATTTTGAAACACCGAGTAATTGATGAAAATACCCCCCGCCCCCCCCCCCCCCCCCCCCCAAAATGTATGTAGAATGGTGATCGAACCCACGCGCTTTCATTTCCTTTCAAAAATCTCCCTGGCGTATGGTGTAGCGTTGGGTTCGGATAATTTTCCAATGGTTTTTCTTTTCCCCCTTTCACCCGTGGGAGACAGACACCCTCGTCGTGCCTACGCAGCATAGATATAAACGTACAGGTGAGGACATGTGACTTTTTTCTTCCTTGTGTAAGATACCCCTGAGTTAAATAATTAAACAATTCAACTGAACCGTGAAGCTTTAGACATTTATTTCTTTTCATGTCTTTCAAAACATTATCAGTGTGAATAAGGGGTAAAAACGCTGTTCTTTAATCATTGCGAAACCAAAAATGCTGATTTTTAAGATTGGTATAATAATAATAGAATACCGTATGCAATACAAATAAGCATATTTTTGGCCATATTATTGTCTAAAAGAACATTCCTATTTTTGTACCAAAAGGAATGACACTCCTTTGTTGGAGGAAGACCTGTGTAGCTTACAAACTCGACGGCTTACTCGATTTCGAAACTATATCTTGAATGTTATTCTAAGGCGAGATAACGTTTCAAGTGGAATAAAAAATCAAAGTGCCAACAACACTGAAAGAAGTGGAAATTGTCTACTGGGATACGCTCGTCGCGTGTTTTATCGCGTCGCGTCTCCTATAGCGCCACGTAAATAAAATGTTGTTATAGTATGACTCGTCTTCAGGGTATACAAGTCTAATTTTGTCTTTATAGCTATACATATTTCCCATATGATAATCTATAAAACAGAACATTTTGAAATGTTTAAGACAGGACAATATTGAATAGCGTGTGGACGAGTTTCAACTTCCAATGGGTACAAAAGACACGGGGGCTGAGAGACAGATTCATGATTAGGAATATTACACTGGCATTGTGCATACGGAAATATACCCAAAACACTGGATTAAAAATAAACAATACCAAGCGCTTGTGATGAAGGGCACATTCACACACACGCGCGCGCGCGAGCGCCGCGAGACGCCACAGCCTTCCTAATTGCTGAAACAATGTCTTAAATGTATATTTCTGCATGAAATACATAGTCATGACTGTTTCCGCGAAACATTTTAAGATTAGCTAAACTTTGGTAGAGTCCTTGCACCATTATGATTCGAACCTACAACCATCGGACCCGCAGTGATATACTTCCACTCGGCCAGGCCACCCTTTAATCCATATTATCAAAAATATTTTTATTATTATTTTTATTTATTTATTTTTATTTTTGGAAAAAAGTATCTGAAATTTTGCAAATAAGTACTTTTGGTTTAAGCTAAAAAAATATATATAAATTGAATAAGTTTTCATGCTCGTTTTAGAGCTTTAGCTTACAGTAGATAATCACTGTTTACTCTTATTTGTTGAAAAAAAAAACAAAAAAAAACAAGGCATAAATCAAAATGTTAAATAAAAAAAAACTGAACTCAGTGGAAACCCGCTGAAATGTCCTTAAATTTTATCCTGATAAAGTATTTCTATTACTGCAAATCAGTTAAATGAATAAAATTCTGACCAGTCTCATAGAGCTATAAGGCGGAAACAAAGTGAATGTGAAATAAAAGATAAAAACAAAGGAAGCGTTAATCAAATGCCTACAAGGTAGTTGTTACTCGAAAATTATATTTAAAGTCATCCTATCAAAATCACGCAAAGATTTGCCCATGGTAAAGATAATATCAAGAAATTACAGATAAGGTGTGTATTGTGGAAATAAATGTCACTTTTTATAGTGTTTTTTTATTATTATTTTTTTTTTTTTTATTATTATTATCCTTATTTTTTTAGCCTCATGATGATAGTAGTTCAGTAATTTGGAGACTAGGTCTACTCGAGACAAATATGAGTACAAGCTGCCACATTGCAGCATCACACCGTAGACATGTGGAGTGATACCACACTTCATTACGCTATTCCGACACCGGGCCAACCAGTCTTGGTACTGCCCTGTATATATGCTTAGCGCTAAGCAGGGAGCTACCAGAATCATTTTTCATGACCTTGGAAGTCGCGGTCGGGGATCGAACCAACGAACCCCGCTCCCGAGGCGGACTTTCCATCCTCTCGGCCACCGGAGACGGCTGTGCAATACCAGGTAGTTTAAGATGATGCACGTGATTTCAGTACAGTACGTGTGCTGAGAAATGGGGAATGGTTGAGATTTGACGTTTTACAGGAGGTAACTAACATTATATTACCTTAATTTTTTTCCCTCCCATTTATTTCAAAGTATTTTAATATGGTAAATATGGTAGTTTAATATAATACAAGAGAATTTCCTGGATAAAATGACGGCATGTTTTGTGTTTTTTGTTTTTTTTCAACATGAAGATAAAAAAATATTTTTTCTTTACAGTCTAAAATATATATATATATATATTTATATATATATATTTTTTTCTTTTTACCTTGTCCACAAGTCCTTACAAAATCAGATATAATACTAATGGACTTCAGCAAAAAATGCATTTATTTCCAAATCTTTACTATACTAGGTTAAACAAAACTAAAGAAATTCCTGCAAAATTCATTAATCTCCAACTCAAATATGTGTATAATGTACCCTGTGTCTTTATAAGAAAATAGCAGTACAATCATTTTTATAGACTCGTGAAGAAAAATGAATAAATAACGTTTTATTCTAACCCGCAAAGGTATTGATGGAAAAAAAATCGGCCGTAGATCGAAATTGAAAATCTCTTAAAATAAACTAATTCTTTAGAACGCTTCTACAAATTTAGCGTGGAAAACTAATGATTTCAACATTAATAGGTCTATACATGTGAGCGTATTTTGCAGCACACTTGGCTTTCCAATAGGAGAGGGGAAATGAAATGCCTTGATGTTGAGCTCCTGTGCAGTACTGTATTATTGTAAAACTTGTTTATTGAGACTGTTTCTTGTTGTATTATCTTGCCTTTATTATTTTGTTTATTTTACAGCAAATGGTCAGAGTGATTCTTCCCTTTGGCTCTGACGGTGACGTTCGTGCAGTACTTGAAAAAAGGAAGAAACCAGCGCACCCGGAAAAAATACAACATGTCTGCTCCATGTCAGACGAACATGGGATCGAATTCGTATCACTACGTAAAATGAACGCCCAAAGTAATCAATATACACTGAAGCGTCTGTGTGGTAAATAACTTAGTTTCTGTCTTTGATAACTAGTCTTCCCTTAAAGACATAACTACATAATTATCTTTGTAAAAACGAAATATTATTTGGTCGTAATCACGTTCGTTTCTAAATTCTACAATAATACTGTAGGGCCTCCGTAGTTAAGAGCTCATGACGAAGTGAGCTATATATAAAAAAATATCATTTTGAACTTCTCTCCACTGATTAGTTAAATTATAAAGCTGACTTCATTTATTGGTTCAAACAATGTGTATGTGTACTGGTTCCCTGCAATGTAAAAGCTAAGTCTTAAACGGTGTACGAGTAAACTTTAACCCACTTACTTTTGCAAGTCGCTCTACCTTTCTCTTCTCTTCTAATTAGCGAAAACGATAGGCAGCTTTACATTTCCTTTTGTTTTACAATTAAACTTTACAAACTTAGATTAATATATTTTCTTTCTCCTGATGTTACACACGCGGTTGGTGGTGACAACATGATGCAAAACTATGTTTCGTCTTTAAATATTCAAGCTTTCATCGATGAGTGAGCACGGGAATCTTCGTCAGGAAATTTTCAAGATGAGGTTGGAGCGATTAAATGTCCTACATATATTTATTATATCGACGATTCTGTCGACATCAATAGGGCAGATCCTTTGAACTAATGCATTTTGTCTTTGCATATCGCCACAAACTGAAAGATTGAATTTCCATAGTTTCTCTTTTATTTCCCGTATTTATTGTACAGGTTTTTTTTTATATAGTATCGTAACTTTGGTATAGGATAAATTTCATTAGCTATAAAACAAAATAGGTAATTTTCTATGTCTATAATAGTTATAAAAATATTAATTAAGTAAAAGATACCGTAAAAACACCACTTGTAGTGAAATAGACTATCTGAATGCCGCTTATTATGCAACATACGTAAATTCGAAATTCACTTCCGTGAAAATCATTCTTGTTGCTATGTGAACAATGATACAGCTAAACCTGTCTTAAGCGGTCTATCAAGGAAACAAACGAAAGTGGCCGCTTGACACAGGTAGCCGCTTAATGAAGTTTAAATATAAAAATAAAATGCTACATTTTGGTAATACTAAAATTGACAGCTAAATACATGTTGACCGCTTAGAACAGGTGGTCTCTAAAGCAGATTCAACTGCGTTGAATACACAGAATAATATTTGCAGTACAATCATCCTTTAAAGTTTTCACAGACAGGAACGTAACTAACAAACACTTCATTGAGGAGGGCTCCGTGGCTGAGTGATTATAATCACTGACGTTCTATCACTGAACCCCTTACCGGTGTGGGTTCGAGTCCCGGCAGGGCCACTCGTTTTTTTTTTTTTATGCGAAGAAGCCATCAACTTGTCTTGCGGTGGATCTACCCAGATGCGTCTCTTCCTCTACCTGTAACTATAAATGGGTATAGCTTTATCACTGAAATACCGTCGCAGCGGAGAAAACTCCCATTAAAAGGACAACTATGCATAGGTTTGGTTTCTATTAGATCAACGTCCTTAAACTTCATCGGATCGACAAAAACACCGTGGTGGAGTGATAGCGTACATGGCAGTGGGTCCGAAGGTTGCTGGTTCGAACTTTGTTAGGTGCAAGACTCGTACATAACCATCCAAGTATCAAAGTACTGGTCCAATCCAGGAAACACGTGACAGTGCTCAGGGCTGGGTCATGCATAGTAACAGACGGAAGGGGAAAGATAGCTTGAAATATGACTAGGTAAATATATATTGCGATGGATACTGGTCACACCTTTAGATGTTATGGGATCAACAGTAAATACATTATTTATATAATTTCGATCAAGAAATAAACATATAAACTTATACTAAGCCTTCTCGAATGTTCTTGTATTAAACCGGGGAATATCATTAAATCTGCCCCACCCTGTTCGTATCGGTGAATTCGAACCTGTAACCTGCGGACTAGTAGTCAGTGAGTTCCACGACTAAACATTTTGACCCTTCACTTTTGCCAATACTGTACCACAAATCTAAAATCTTAAAACATTCATAACAAATATTCATGTTTAAATTTGATACTTGATGAATAAGAAACAACTGACTTTCCTTTGCCATGCAGACTGTGTAGAATCTAAACTGAAATATTTTTTGAGTGAACAGAGAAGACCCTGTCTGCTGTGCCAAATTGCGTTTGCCAATGCGCATGAGATAAAGGATTCAATTTTTTCCTCATTTATTAATGTGTACGCATTGAATTACGCTGTGGTAGAACGACAAGAAAATATTATGTGTATAAGATATCAACAATGAAACTGAGTGAACAATCTACCAATCCAATGTCGTAACTTTTACATTGTACTGGATAGATAATCTGTTGACTTCATCGAAACTGATTTTCGGGTTATTCGGCTGTGTTAAAATGTTTTTATGTCCTGGTTAAACATAGGCCTTCCAACGTTCATTGTTGTTACAAAGTGATTGGCGTCTTTCGTTTCCTCTTGTAAATACGTTTAATATGATGCGCTGTAATTAATGGTTAAAAGTAGGCGTAGTCATAAAACAAAAGATGTACACAAGAATGTAAGTGATTGCATTTAACCGCGAGAGATAATTTGTCGGTTTCTCCCAGAGGAACTGCAGAGGGGATATGGGGAAATGAAGTATATTTGGAAGAAAATGTAAAAATAAAATATAGGTGCGGGGATTTGTCCGTTATTACAAAATACCTATTACGGAAACGTTTAAGCTTGAATTCTACGAATATTGGGAAACAAGTCTGGAAAAGACCAGCATCTTGCGCCTGGGAAAGCCATGAAAAGTACTTCACTTCATTCAACGGGGTTAGTAGTAAGGTCGCCGGTTTGGCCCCAAAGACTGCGCATGCGCAGGAGTGACGTCATCAGATTATTTGCGCATGTGCGGCGGTCATATTGATTTTCTAGCATCTATTTTTAGAATGACATCATGATCTATATTTAGAAATGGCATCATGATCTATAGTTAGATTGACATCATGATCTATATTTAGAATGACATCATGATCTATAGTTAGAATGAGCTTATTGATAGAATGACCTCATGTTTGTCTCAATGATGTACAGAGCTGACTTGTACATTCAACCTAGGGTTAAGGACATTGAGGGTCAAGTCCTCAGCCTTAGACGGGGACTATACAAAGTCTTAAAACAATGATCAACATATGATCATCATACAATAAACATACAATATATAAAACTATATCAAATAATATTTAAAAAAAATTAATGGCATTACTTACGATGTGAACAGCTCCACGTTCTGTTATAAAATGAACTCAACACTCATGTCTTACGCGTGATCTGCCGTTTATGGCCATAGTATTTCCGGAAATTATATTTAGAAATGTATTTAGCACTGTACAACTAGAATAAACCAGAATTAACCAGTTGTTATCTAAAATAATATTTAAAAAAAATTAATGGCATTACTTACGATGTGAACAGCTCCACGTTCTGTTATAAAATGAACTCAACACTCATGTCTTACGCGTGATCTGCCGTTTATGGCCATAGTATTTCCGGAAATTATATTTAGAAATGTATTTAGCACTGTACAACTAGAATAAACCAGAATTAACCAGTTGTTATCTAAAATTAACTATGATTTTGATCAACAACCAATCAGAATAGAGAGCGATGACGTTATGTTTAAAAATAAAGTAATATTGGAACGCATTTTTTTAACATGCCTGTACACGTTACTTAAACGTGTGTGGAACACACTTTTTGAACATGTCTGTACACATTATTTCAACACAATTTTTGAACATGTCTGTACACGTTATTTCAACATGAAATGGAAATAAAGATCAAATTTTCAGAATTCAGACGTGTGTGGAACACACTTTTTGAACATGTCTGTACACATTATTTCAACACAATTTTTGAACATGTCTGTACACGTTATTTCAACATGAAATGGAAATAAAGATCAAATCCTCAGAATTCAGGTGTGCGTGGAACACAATTTTTGAACATGTCTGTACGCGTTATTTCAACATAATGACTTCTTTGCGAATATTGAAATCATTTAAAGCAGGCACCAGTACATTTCATAATCACATACACTGTGACCTATATAGCAACAGAAAGAAAAAAACATCTTACCTACCATGCATGGATACATTTTACTTTGAGTCTGGAGTAACACATTCCATTTGTTAAATTCTTTCTCTCTCTCTCTCTCTCTCTCTCTCTCTCTCTCTCTCTTAATTTCTGTAGAGTTTGTATATGATTATATAAGCACATTCTCATACTTAAAGTATCAAATTTAATGAAGTACATGAACACGTACATGTATACATGTAACATTTTCATGTTATATTCCCTCTCTCTCACACACACACACACACACACACACACGTGATATACCATTTTAAGTCAAAGTATTTCCGGTAATTATTCTTGGAAATGTATTTCCAGTATACAACTAGAGTAAACCAGAGATAACTGGTTTACAATTTGAACCGACCAATGCCATGTCTTCATTTTATATCGATTGAACAAGTATAGACATGTTGTCTAAAAATAACCATGACTTAGATCAACAACCAATCAGAAACGAAATGTAGTATTACAACCAATAATATGTTTCATTCCATGAATAGGCATGACATTGCACAACAACCAGCAATCATTTTTACTCCATGAACCTATGAGGCGTATACACACACACACACACGCACACTTTCAAACAAATGTGAAAGCGTTCTGGAAATGAAATGGACATGCCGAGTAAGGTAATCTTTTTAATATATAAATCACCTACCTTTTTTCCTCAGTATCCATTTTTTTATATCACACAACAGAATTTCCAAAAAGTGAATGACATGTATATCCATTAGTCTTTAGAAATTTCCTGCACACAAAAAAATTCCAACTGATCACTCTAAGAGAGCATACATAGAAAAAAACCTGTGTACTCTGTGCGTGAAAAAGATTATGTTTTGGGCTTCGTTAACTTAAAACACATGTGTGTGTGTAATCGACATAATCCTAGAGCGGTGTGAAATAGCTAATTAAAAAGTCATTACCTCTTTCAGTTTACCAAATTATATACCATTCGAATATAAGTATAAAACATTGAACGAATTTTGTTATTTTGATTTCAGAAATCACATGATTGATCTGATATGGATTCATTATTGATTATATATACAAAAAACCAATATTTTCTTTTTTTCTGCTCTAACATTTAGTCAATTGAGTATACGAATTTTGTTATTTTGAATTTTTGAAACTCAGTTTATTTATATTGTTTTAGTGCAAATCAAGTCTAAATACATGATTGATCCAATATTGATTATTTATCGATTTTTGTTATATAATACAAAAAACAATATTTCCTTCTTTTTTTTTTCTGCTCTAGCATTAGTTTAATAAAATATTATTTTTGAATTTTATCAAAAAAATCAATATTTTCCTTTTGTTCACTAATATTTAGTCATTTGAACAAACAAATAGTAAGAAGCTTCAAAATAAATCTGTTGTTTTTATTTTCAATCGAATTATTGTCAATTATCGATTTCATTGATTTCCCCCACCCACTTTTTTAAAGGTACAATGTTAAAAGGTAATATCTCCCTTAGTTGTTATCCGATTTGAATCATTTTATAGCATGGAAAGCTCAAAGTGAGATCTTTACTTTGAACACTCTTAACCGGAAGTCCATGATGAATAAAAACCGGAAATGACGTCAACACATGTAAAAAATGACTCTATCTCCCTTAGTTGTTATCCGATTTGAATCATTTTTATAGCTATGGAAAGCTCAAAGTGAGATCTTTACTTTGAACACTCTTAACCGGAAGTCCATGATGAATAAAAACCGGAAATGACGTCAACACATGTAAAAAATGACTCTATCTCCCTTAGTTGTTATCCGATTTGAATATTTTTATAGCTATGGAAAGCTCAAAGTGAGATCTGTACTTTGAACTTCTCAACCGGAAGTCCATGGGTCTTAATTTAAACTTCTAACCGGAAGTCCATGATAAACAAAAAACCGGAAATGACGTCATTCTATGTAAAAATGACTCTATCTTCATTAGTTTGAACTTCGAGGGTAGAAAAAACCATACGAAAATCTTGTCCTATAAGATGGACAATGTCATGAACTACGACGAGGGATTTTCAGAGCTGGATCTAGAGATGTGTGAAGCCTGTTTAATATAAGAACAAGCAGGATCAAAGTCTTGGGACTAATAAAAGCTTATAAGGGGAAGTGCCTCCTTTTTTCAGTTCATAAAATATGTTTTCTACAAAGTGTTTAGAGTGTAAACAAGTATTCACAAGAAGGGACAATATGTTAAGACATTGTGCATTTAAACATAGAAATGAAAAGACAGTCAATGAAAGGCCTCCTTCTCCGGAATTGACTCCTCCTCCTCCGGAATTGACTCCTCCTCCTCCTCCTCCTCAGGGAGGAGGAATTCTTCCTCTTTCTCCTCCTCAAGGGGGAGGTTCGATATTTCAGGGAGTACAGACACAAAAGAAAGTTAGGGAAATACCTCCTTCAACATTAACTAATGGACAGGAATTTGTTTTTCAACATCCCTTTACGTGTATGGTCAGCGGACCGACCTCTTGTGGTAAAACTTTCTTCGTATCACAGCTACTACAGAGGGCTTATGAAAAACTTCGTCCCGCTCCACAACGTATTATCTGGTTATACAAGAGATGGCAACCGTTATATGACGAAATACAAAGAAACGTTTTTCCGGAAGTAGAATTCAAAAAAGGAGTACCTTTTAATCTGGAAAAAGACGAGTTTTTGGACCCTAGAGTCAAAAATGTGATCATATTAGATGACATGGCTACGGAAGCGGTGAAAGACCAACGAGTGACCGATTTATTCACGGAAGGTAGCCACCATAGAAATCTGTCTGTCATCGCTATCAACCAAAACCTGTATTTCAGCAAAGATCCTACCCAGAGACGAAATTGCCATTATCTGGTATTATTTAACAACCCTATAGACAGACAACAGGTTATGACCCTTGCCCGACAAATGTACCCCAGTAACCCCCAAGAACTGTTAAGACCTTTTGAAAAGGCTGTTAGTCATCCCTATGGCTATTTACTCGTAGATTTAAAGCCACTTACACCAGCTTCACTGCGCATGCGCACAAATGTGATGGAATTTATAAGGGAAACAGATTGTAGAATGGAACCACCAAACGATATACAGAGACAGGATACTGTTCCAGTCGAAACTTTGCAAAACATCATGATTTCTTGCGACGACTGCGGTTCTATGTTTTCAGACATTAGTAACTTACAAAAACATGTCAGAGCATGGTGTCCAGCGGTGTTGAAAAGAAAAGCTGAACATACTAGTAATGAAGATGAGCCTACGAGTAAAGTAGGCCGTCGAGATTGGATCACCTGCGATGATGGTTCTGATAATGAAAGTTCTATGGACGAACAAGACTTCATAGGAGACATAAATGAATATTTCGAATCCTTAGCCAAAAAAGCTGGTGAGAAAACGGAAACAATTTGGGATGAAAAATACTACGAATATAGAAATGAAGGAAACTCAGAACAGAAAGCCCGTTCAAAAGCCTACGAGTTTGTCTTTGAAGACGATAAAAAAGAATTCATGCGAATGTATACAGATTTTTTGAGAACAGCGGCTCAACTAGAAGGAAGCGTCGTTCATCAGAAAATTCTTCGAGAAATTTTGGATTCAGACAATAAAAAGAAAGTGATTAAACGAGTATTGAAAAAGTACAATCATTGGTTCGATGAGGTCATTGGTCACGGAGAGATAGATTCGGAATCTAGTGATGATGATGATGATGAATAAGTTTATAAGGGGGAGAAGATTAATAGACATAAATAAAAACTAATAATGAACATTGACAGATGGTCACAACATTTTCGCCTCATGGCCGAGGGAAAACTACGTCCTAATCATAAAGGACACTACGTTGTAGAAAAAATACAGACTGGTGGCACGTCTAAAGAACCGACCATTCAGTATGTTACCCCTGTGGCACAAGCAGTAGAAATGGCCAAGTCAGAACTCAAGAGACAAGACTCTCCACCAAGGGAAAGAAAGTCTACTTCCATGAAACGTCAGAATATGAGTTTCCCTGTAAAATCAAACAAAAGATTTCGACCACCAGGAATTCCAGCCAATTCAACCTTCTATGTTTGAGACTAAGGACAATATAATTGTAGAACAGAAAATGTGTGCATGTTAAAACGATTTATATTGCAAAATAAAATAAGTAATAGATTTAAATTGTATAATTGTAGAACGGAAAATGTATGCATATGAAAGCGAATTGTATTGCAAAATAAAATAAGTAACAGATTAAAATGTGTTTGTTTTCTTTGACAATAGGATCCTCAAAACAACCAACTCTTTAAAAAATGGGAAATCAATGAAATCGATAATTGACAATAATTCGATTGGAAATCAAAATTAGCTTTTCATAGCTATATAAAAAAATATATATAAATCGAGTGAAAACTAAAGGAAATAGGGTCAATTTTGACATTGATGACGTCATTTCCGGTTTTTAAGACCCATGGACTTCCGGTTGAGAAGTTCAAAGTACAGATCTCACTTTGAGCTTTCCATAGCTATAAAAATATTCAAATCGGATAACAACTAAGGAAGATAGAGTCATTTTTTACATGTGATGACGTCATTTCCGGTTTTTATTCATCATGGACTTCCGGTTAAGAGTATTCAAAGTAAAGATCTCACTTTGAGCTTTCCATAGCTATAAAAATGATTCAAATCGGATAACAACTAAGGGAGATAGAGTCATTTTTTACATGTGTTGACGTCATTTCCGGTTTTTATTCATCATGGACTTCCGGTTAAGAGTGTTCAAAGTAAAGATCTCACTTTGAGCTTTCCATAGCTATAAAAATGATTCAAATCGGATAACAACTAAGGGAGATAGAGTCATTTTTTACATGTGTTGACGTCATTTCCTGTTTTTATTCATCATGGACTTCCGGTTAAGAGAGTTCAAAGTAAAGATCTCACTTTGAGCTTTCCATTGCTATGAAAATGATTCAAATCGGATAACAACTAAGGGAGATATTACCTTTTAACATTGTACCTTTAAAAAAGTGGGTGGGGGAAATCAATGAAATCGATAATTGACAATAATTCGATTGAAAATAAAAACAACAGATTTATTTTGAAGCTTCTTACTATTTGTTTGTTCAAATGACTAAATATTAGTGAACAAAAGGAAAATATTGATTTTTTGTATGATATAACAAAAATCGATAAATAATCAATATTGGATTAATCATGTATTTAGAATTGATTTGCACTAAAACAATATAAAAAAAATTGAGTTCTAAAAATTCAAAATAACAATATTTGTATACTCAAATGACTTAATGTAGAGCAGAAAAAAAAAATATTGTTTTTTGTATTATATAACAAAAATCGATAAATAATCAATATTGGATCAATCATGTATTTAGACTTGATTTGCACTAAAACAATATAAATAAACTGAGTTTCAAAAATTCAAAATAACAAAATTCGTTCAATGTTTTATACTTATATTCGAATGGTATATAATTTGGTAAACTGAAAGAGGTAATGACTTTTTAATTAGCTATTTCACACCGCTCTAGGATTATGTCGATTACACACACACATGTGTTTTAAGTTAACGAAGCCCAAAACATAATCTTTTTCACGCACAGAGTACACAGGTTTTTTTCTATGTATGCTCTCTTAGAGTGATCAGTTGGAATTTTTTTGTGTGCAGGAAATTTCTAAAGACTAATGGATATACATGTCATTCACTTTTTGGAAATTCTGTTGTGTGATATAAAAAAATGGATACTGAGGAAAAAAGGTAGGTGATTTATATATTAAAAAGATTACCTTACTCGGCATGTCCATTTCATTTCCAGAACGCTTTCACATTTGTTTGAAAGTGTGCGTGTGTGTGTGTGTGTATACGCCTCATAGGTTCATGGAGTAAAAATGATTGCTGGTTGTTGTGCAATGTCATGCCTATTCATGGAATGAAACATATTATTGGTTGTAATACTACATTTCGTTTCTGATTGGTTGTTGATCTAAGTCATGGTTATTTTTAGACAACATGTCTATACTTGTTCAATCGATATAAAATGAAGACATGGCATTGGTCGGTTCAAATTGTAAACCAGTTATCTCTGGTTTACTCTAGTTGTATACTGGAAATACATTTCCAAGAATAATTACCGGAAATACTTTGACTTAAAATGGTATATCACGTGTGTGTGTGTGTGTGTGTGTGTGTGTGTGAGAGAGAGGGAATATAACATGAAAATGTTACATGTATACATGTACGTGTTCATGTACTTCATTAAATTTGATACTTTAAGTATGAGAATGTGCTTATATAATCATATACAAACTCTACAGAAATTAAGAGAGAGAGAGAGAGAGAGAGAGAGAGAGAGAGAGAAAGAATTTAACAAATGGAATGTGTTACTCCAGACTCAAAGTAAAATGATCATCCATATTGTGTTAAATATTTTTACTGTTTTATAATTATAAATTGAAAAAATTTATTTCCATTTCATGTTGAAATAACGTGTACAGACATGTTCAAAAATTGTGTTGAAATAATGTGTACAGACATGTTCAAAAAGTGTGTTCCACACACGTCTGAATTCTGAAAATTTGATCTTTATTTCCATTTCATGTTGAAATAACGTGTACAGACATGTTCAAAAATTGTGTTGAAATAATGTGTACAGACATGTTCAAAAAGTGTGTTCCACACACGTATAAATTTTGCAAATTTGATCTTTATTTCCGTTTTGTGTTGAAGTAACGTGTACAGGCATGTTAAAAAAATGCGTTCCAATATTGACTTTATTTTTAAACATAACGTCATCGCTCTCTATTCTGATTGGTTGTTGATCAAAATCATAGTTAATTTTAGATAACAACTGGTTAATTCTGGTTTATTCTAGTTGTACAGTGCTAAATACATTTCTAAATATAATTTCCGGAAATACTATGGCCATAAACGGCAGATCACGCGTAAGACATGAGTGTTGAGTTCATTTTATAACAGAACGTGGAGCTGTTCACATCGTAAGTAATGCCATTAATTTTTTTTAAATATTATTTTAGATAACAACTGGTTAATTCTGGTTTATTCTAGTTGTACAGTGCTAAATACATTTCTAAATATAATTTCCGGAAATACTATGGCCATAAACGGCAGATCACGCGTAAGACATGAGTGTTGAGTTCATTTTATAACAGAACGTGGAGCTGTTCACATCGTAAGTAATGCCATTAATTTTTTTTAAATATTATTTGATATAGTTTTATATATTGTATGTTTATTGTATGATGATCATATGTTGATCATTGTTTTAAGACTTTGTATAGTCCCCGTCTAAGGCTGAGGACCTGACCCTCAATGTCCGTGATCAAGCCCAATGACTGAATATACAAGTCAGCTCTGTATATTATTGGGACTATCAATACCTCTGTTGTATCTAATGTTCTTTGGTGTTTACCATGTGTCTCCGCCTAAGGCTAAAGGACTTGACCCTCAATGTCCTTAACCCTAGGTTGAATGTACAAGTCAGCTCTGTACATCATTGAGACAAACATGAGGTCATTCTATCAATAAGCTCATTCTAACTATAGATCATGATGTCATTCTAAATATAGATCATGATGTCAATCTAACTATAGATCATGATGCCATTTCTAAATATAGATCATGATGTCATTCTAAAAATAGATGCTAGAAAATCAATATGACCGCCGCACATGCGCAAATAATCTGATGACGTCACTCCTGCGCATGCGCAGTCTTTGGGGCCAAACCGGCGACCTTACTACTGGGGTTCAAACCCACAACCTGCATGCGGGTCCATATTCGTGAACGTTACCACTAGATTATGGCTCGTATATTCAGATTCCACGTTTTAAAGCAAAATTAGTCCCGACAGGATATGATCAATATGTCAGAGATCGGTTGTTTTGGTTCAAAGTCCCATCGACAGTTCTGCTATCAGGTCTAGAGTTGTGGCCCTTGATTTCGTAAAATAGAAGAGGTAAAGAAAAGAAGAAAAAACATCAAATATCCTCACAGCTTAATTAACAACCTACTATATTATGATCATATTT
>CM037780.1:4939602-4989551 GCA_021229015.1 Solen grandis | reverse complement strand
TTACGTTTTTAAAAGCCTTAGATGAGCAACGTTGCTTAATTTACTAGAAAAAGTCTCGCATGATCACCGTGCATCAACCAAAGGTACCCGGTCGTTGTTTCCCCGAAAAACTGCCGCATTAAAAATAAATCAACATATTTATATAAAAAAAGGTAGGAAATTTTTTCCCCATTGAAATGTACAGTATATCGTTCCCAATTGCCTTTAAAGCCCTTTGTTTATTGATAGTTTTTTCAAAAAGTGTTTTATTTTGTGGGAAGGGGTGAATAAAGACATACGGGAAAAAACACACCCCTTGCCTGAGGAATCCCCCAAAATGTCTGCGAATTCAAAAACGTTTGGTCGGAAGAGATTGACGACGAATTGCCAATTTCTCCCGTGTAAAATATAGAAAAACTAAAGCCGGAATCAATGTTGAATTGTTTATGGAAAATACGATGAAAGAAACAAATTACATGTACCTGAAATGAAACACGTGCGACTTAAAATGCATTGTTTTGAGAAGATTTTGTGATAAATCGAAAAAAAAACTACATCAGCAATGTCCCAAAAAAGCTCGATAAAAATTGTAGAGAATCAACAGTTTAACGCAGTGATCATTGGTCAAGTTTGAGTTGGTGAATTTTTAAAAAGGCAAAAAAAAAAAAAAAAAAAGATGCATAAATAAAAAAATTAATTAAGTATTTTTTTTGGTTTTTTGTTTTTTATATCAGTATCTGTCCATACAATTCAGTGCTGATATTGTAGTTTAGTGTTCTTTAGTTTTACAGGAGAGTTGGCGGTTTTTCCGTCGGTCGATCTCGACGTCGGTCAGGCGATAAATATTATGGTTTTGGCAGTCTGTTTCAAATAAATTTTATTATTGAATTTAATGGGGGTTTGTTAAAAAGCAGAGAAATTTATATTTTGGAGATAATGTGCTTTTTTTTTCATACTATTTGTGATTATGAAAATGAAAATAATGTGCCGTTATTTTTTTAGTATGATAATAATTGGCACTAAGTAAATTAAGAAAAGATTTGCTTGTTTATTATGATTCTTTGAAGGAAAAAAGAAAAAAAAAAATCAGAAAGAAAAAAAAAATGAATTTGAAAAATTGCATACTTTAATTTTTTTAAAAGAATGCATCAGTTTCGACAAAATTATTTCATTAAAAACGGGATCTAATCATAAAATGAAAAAACCTGGATTTCATTGATTGCATCAATGTGCTGCTATTCCAATATGTGCATTTCTGTTATGTCAAAGTTTATTAATTTTATATTAAAATTTTAAACTTGAATACATGGTTGCATCATTTTGTTACTTTTTTATTTTTAGCGTTGTGAAAAATAATGCAAATGTTTATCTGAGTTGTTGATAATTGTTATGTATTAAAATCAAAAACATTTTACCATCTCATTTAAATTTAACTGCCCATCTAAGTATGGCCCTATGGCCCAGTCAAATCGGTTTATACATTCATACAAAAATATGACATCACGAGAAATGTTCTCTAAATAATAAAAAAAAAAGATCAAGGCAAAAATTTATAACAACATGCTAATCAGGCACAAATTATATGCTATAATGTCAGAATACAATACAAATTTATTATCTTTTGCATTTTTAATCATGAAATCAATAAAAATGCGCCTTTGTTTTTGGCAAGATACATTGCCTAAACAGGGGTATACCTTGTATAATAAAAAACGTGAGTAAATTCATGCTTTTTTATTTAATCATATTAGATTGAGAAACAAGTTCAAACTTTACTTATCTATCTCTCGATTCTACTTCCTGAAAACTACACCAGTACTTGCTCTTATTACGCGTGCAAATGAAAGTCACGACAGTTACCACCCGCTCCCAGGAATCAATTGAGAAACTAATCTCTATCCATTCTGCTATCTACCTGGAAACTACACCATAGCTTAAACTTACATTTATTGTGTGACTAAATGAACAGTCACCAAGAAATCGAACTTGGAACCTTATGTTTGCTATACCTCACAACCAAGGACTAAACTGTGAGTATATTCACTATTCCTTTTCCTCGTTTTCTTTCCATTTTTGGTAATTCTAAACTGACGTCATAATATTGGGAAATACCTTGAGATCATGAGATATTTACTATAAATAGTTACTCCCAGAAATATCCGATTCGTCTTTCGGACACTGCGAATAGTGGCGGTATAAGTCGATGTTTGCCGAAATTATTACAGTTCTAAATCCTTAATAAACTGTAATGAAAAAAAAAGTACGCAAGCGAAAAAAATCGCAGCTCATTCGGAAAATTTTGAACCATGTCTGGCTGGAATTTCAGCGACAGACAACAATATATGGATACAATTTCAATTGCTTGCAATAGTTGGCCCTTTAATGCAATGGGTAAAGTAGTCAAGGCTGTTCGCCATTCAAACGGCGTTGAAAAGGAGTTTGGGTTCGAGTCCCAATTCCAGATTAAATTATTTTTGCAATATAAGTTAAATATATATTTGTTATATTGAAAAACATTATTTTACTTATATTTAGTACATGTGTATATAAAATGAAATGAAAAAGAATACATAAAAAATGAAAGTTTTTGTTTTATATTTGCTTTCACATAATCTTATAAACTGTAGTCATGAGAAATTGGGATTTTTTTAACGACAGTGTTCAAGCAAGGTTAAAGCGGGTTTAAAACCTTTGGTTTATTGGCATCGCTTGAAAATTTGATCCACGCTTATCAAATCTACTTGATAAACAAAAGAAATGCGACATAATCATATTAAAAACATTGTTCTCTCAGCGCCATCAGCGTTTGATTTTTCCTATTCAGACAATATTCGCAGTTTCCTCCAATTTTCATACAATTTTTTTTTTTTGTCACAAAAATAGGAAAATGTTGGCCAACTTCGCTGGTGGATATATGATGTACTCTTATCTTTAGAATTATTGATTTTGAAATGTATACGATAAGATGAGACAATATTCGCAGTTTCCTCCAATTTTCATACAATTAACATATGTTCGATTGATCTTATCAGAAACTAGTATCTTAAAGGAATTTTTGTAACCTCCACTTTAATTTTCAATGTAAATGAGAAATACATGGAACCTATCGTAAATGAGAGCTAGTCTGTCATACATAACACACAATACATGGAACCTATCGTAAATGAGTGCTAGTCTGTCATTCATAACACATATAATACACGGAACCTATCGTAAATGAGGCCTAGTCTGTCACACATAACACATATATTACACGGAACCTATCGTAAATGAGGTCTAGTCTGTCATACAGAGCACATATATTACATGGAACCTATCGTATATGAGGCCTAGTTTGTCATTCAGAGCATATATATTACATGGAACCTATCGTAAATGAGGTCTAGTCTGTCATACAGAGCACATATAATACATGGAACCTATCGTAAATGAGGTCTAGTCTGTCACACATAACACATATAATACATGGAACCTATCGTAAATGAGGTCTAGTCTGTCACACATAACACATATAATACATGGAACCTATCGTAAATGAGGTCTAGTCTGTCATACAGAGCACATATAATACATGGAACCTATCGTAAATGAGGTCTAGTCTGTCATACAGAGCACATATAATACACGGAACCTATCGTAAATGAGGTCTAGTCTGTCACACAAAACACATATATTACACGGAACCTATCGTAAATGAGGTCTAGTCTGTCACACATAACACATATAATACATGGAACCTATCGTATATGAGGTCTAGTCTGTCATTCAGAGCATATATATTACATGGAACCTATCGTAAATGAGGTCTAGTCTGTCATACAGAGCACATATAATACATGGAACCTATCGTATATGAGGCCTAGTTTGTCATTCAGAGCATATATATTACATGGAACCTATCGTAAATGAGGTCTAGTCTGTCATACAGAGCACATATAATACATGGAACCTATCGTATATGAGGTCTAGTCTGTCATACAGAGCACATATAATACATGGAACCTATCGTATATGAGGTCTAGTCTGTCATACAGAGCACATAATACATGGAACCTATCGTATATGAGGCCTAGTCTGTCATACAGAAAGAACGAGCTGATTTTTGTGTCAGATTTGGCGCCGTTATGAAGAGAGAGAGAGAGAGAGAGAGAGAGAGAGAAAGAGTTTCACGGTTTTTCAGTAGCATTTTAGCATTTGTTTTATTTGTTTTTATGAATAGATAAAATTGCACAGTTTGCTAGAATTTATGGTAAATCCATCGAAATTGGATAAATAGAAATAGTAACATTTCCGTGGAACACCGAATGGTATAGTGGGTTCTTCGAATTGTTCAAAAATATGTCTACTCTTCTTGGGGAACCCTGATTAACCTCGCAACCACGTTAAAAGAGTTACAAGTAACGAAATCGGTTTTGTCCCCATATTAACTACATGGGTCCTATTATTTATATGTAAGAGTTATCCAATTTACCTTTCGAATTTATGTTGTGTGGCGTTTATATGAACGCTCGGAAGGAAAACACTGTAGTCTTGTGCGTATACAGCATAAGGTACACTTGAAAAGCATTGTATATTACCCTAGGCTACGACAACTCCATAGTTGTGTGCAGTATTAAATGGGCTTTATACCCGATTCAATGCCACAGAAATAACGGGCATTGGATTATACAGTCTAAGTTTAACCTGTGCATATCACAGTGTGGCCATACCACCTGGTATATGATTTCATTTTAAACTATCACAAGGAGCATATTTTGCCTCGATACGAAAAAGAAAACTGCTGTAAGTATTTTATTTCTTCACCAATTATCATGGGATATGGCGCATGCGAACCGGAACAAAAGCACAAACGATTCTCTGGTCAGATGTACAGTATTTCCTAACATTCAGGAAAACATTATTAATTATGTGATCTACGTATATATTAGCAAACAAAATTTCACAACTTCGGAAGGTTTTCTCGAATGTTAGGAAAAACTGTACATCTTACAAAAGAATTATTAGGAACTATTTATTGTTTCGCGTTTGTGTTATATTCCATAAAAATTGATAAGAATTAAAATACTTACAGCAGTTTTTCCATCTGAATCGATGCAAAGTATGCGTTTCGCCTAGCTTAAAATGACATCACCAAAACTGATATCATAAGTCTCAGATTTGTGATCTCGGGTCGCAATAAAACTATTATTGTTCACAGTAATCGAAAGTTTTCACTAGTTAGCTCATTCCGCACTTTATTCCAATGCTGCAAATATTATCTTCCCCTGTGAAATTAACAACATACACCATTAAACATGTGACAACAATGGGTCCTATTTAATTTTACATTCTTTATTTTGTGTGTTAAACTTGGTTTATTTGATTTTATTTGAATTATTTAACGCCATCAAGGGCTAAAAGGTGGCCATTTCACCTGACAACTCTTCCTGGGATTCTGACAGTACTGAAACTTTAGCACGCATCTTTCTAGTTAACTAAGTAAAGCTTTGGAATACGAATTACCATCAGAAAGTAATTGTGAGTCATTTATCACGGCGAGCGTGTCCGACCCAAGTGTATAGGGATCGAACCAACAACCCTCGGCTTCACAGCCAAGCACCACCGAAGCCGGTTTATATATGTGAAACCCATGGTCACTATCCTGTGGTTGGACACTGGGACATGATGCAACTCATATCTATTCAGACGAATCTCAACAGTAAAAAACATTCTCGTGATTTCGCGGGACTTTTTCTAGTTTATAAAAAAAGGAACTTATTGTATATAAGGCATACCTAGTCTGTCATGCAGAAAACATACAATACAGGGAATTTATCGTATATGTGGCCTAGTCTGTTACACGGAACATATACTGATACGCAAAAGCAAGTGTACTCTTGGTTACAGGGAAATTTTGTATGCTTATATAAGCATAATGCATGTATTTGCATATTTGGTATCAAAATTTGCAAAAATGTATCAACTACACGATGGTTCACTTTTGATTGACATTTGATTAATATTAGAATTTTGTTTTACGTGTAAATAACGGAGGGGTGAAAAGTAAAAGTTGCAGTCTTGTGATTTTTATAACTGATTTTTTGTCTTTGGATACTTGTCTAGTTACGTGACAGTTAATCGATATTTGTTACGTCCATCTCGTCTACGGATCATCGCAAGTGTTCTAGACCGCATGGTCCTGACGTAACGTCTTATGACGTCGGCTGGAATGGCGTCCATGTACTGAGGCTGCAAACAAGTCATTGATAGTGTTGATTACATGTTTTTCCTTGCTTTTCGACCAATCAAATCCCATAAATTTTCAATGAGATTCATGTCCGGAGAGCAAGCCGGCCAAGGTAAGACGTTAACGTTATGTGTAGTGATATTCCTGGTAAGTACAGCGGTATTACCATGCATTAGACAGCTAGGGTTCTGTTGTAGGAAAGGAACAACAACTGGGCATAAAAATTGGGCATTTAAATTACCATGAATAACAAGTTTTGTTCTCCTACCACCCATGAAACCTCCAAAACGACCTCGCTCTAGTAAACATATCTGGTCAAAACGTTTCTCTCTACGTCTAAATACTCAGCACGGCCAAGTTTAAATCGCGACTCATCACTAAAGAGCACCCTAGACCACATGACACGGTTCCAACGGAAGTGACTGCGGGCCTAGATCAGTATGAGAGCGCGATATCTGTTACTTAGGACCTGACCTACATAAGGTCTCCTAGCCCTTATCGGGTAACCATTGGCTCGTAGTCGTCTCAGAACGGTATCCCTAGATACGCCAAGCTGCCTCGCAGTGCTTGTAGCAGTTTTGAATCGAAGACATAAGTACGTCAACGTCAAAATTCTGTCCTGACGTGCCGTTTTCGCCCCCAGTCTACCGGTATGAGCGATCTGGTTGTAACGTTGTCTGAGTTTAATAATGGTATTTCTATGGCAGTTAAACTTCCTAGCGACGTTAGCAACGCTAACGCCGGCTGCGAGCTGCACAGGTGTTTGAATTCGTTCGTTTTCTTGAAGCCATGGCATTGTGTTTACGAATGAAATTCAAAAGTGAATTGAGATTTTATTATTGCATTATCGTTTAAGTTATCGGCCAAGGCTAACCTGTATCTGTACATACTTTGCACAGGTAGCACGAGCGTAATAGCCTGCCGTCGTATATGCGCTTAAATATCGTGCAAACGGGTGCAATGTGTGGATGATTATTATGTTCACTCATGGAGTAAATTCCGTCATTCTAAACTTTGTAAAATATTAAAAAATCTAAAATTAAAAAATTATCGTATATATGAGGCCTGCCTAGTCTGTCACACAGAACACATATTATATGAGGCCTAATCTGACGTACAAAAATTGATATAAAGGTATTAGCCTAGTCTGTCATACAAAACAAAATACAGGGAACGTCGTATATGTGGCCCCTTTAAAAACCCATATAACACATGGAATTTTCGTATATGAGAGGGTCTAGTCTGTCATACAAAATACATATAACATATGGAATTTTTCGTATTTGAGGGGGCCTAGTCTGTCATACAAAATACAAATAATACAGGGAACGTATCGTATATGTGGCCTGCCTAGTTTGTCATAAAACACATATAACATATGGAATTAATCGTATTTAAGGAGGCCTAGTCTGTCATACAAAATACAAATAATACAGGGAACTTATCGTATATGAAACCTAGTCTGTCATACAAAATACATATAATACAGGGAACTTATCGTATATGTGGCCTGCCTAGTTTGTCATAAAACACATATAACACATGGAATTAATCGTATTTAAGGAGGCCTAGTCTGTCATACAAAATACAAATAATACAGGGAACTTATCGTATATGTGGCCTGCCTAGTTTGTCATAACAACACATATTACACATGAAATGTTCGTACATGAGAAGCCCTAGTCAGTCATACAAAATACAAATAATACAGGGAACTTATCGTATATGAAACCTAGTCTGTCATACAAAATACATAAATACAGGGAACTTATCGTATATGTGGCCTGCCTAGTTTGTCATAAAACACATATAACACATGGAATTAATCGTATTTGAGGAGGCCTAGTCTGTCATACAAAATACAAATAATACAGGGAACTTATCGTATATGAAACCTAGTCTGTCATACAAAATACATATAATACAGGGAACTTATCGTATATGTGGCCTGCCTAGTTTGTCAAAATCTGTCATAAAAATTTCACATATAATACATGGAACTTATCGTATATGCTAAATGCATTTGTCATTGAGCAATTGACTTCGTGCGTATACTGTATCATTATCAGAATGAGAGACCTTCTTTTTTTCCAAGTACTTAATGCAAGGTGCACTTATACAAGGTTAACAAGGCCAAGTCTGGCAAGCTTTTGTGTACGGAATGCTCTATTTTGAGGAATGGAGCTTTTCAAGATTTTGATGCAAGCCATGCACCCAGATAAATAACAGGCAATGTTTAACATGCTATAAATCTTATGCACAATTATCTGTGGCAGCCACCCACCTATCCTCGAAAACACATGTTTAGTAAATAAGTGTTGAAAAGCAATTAATGTCACAGAAATAAGAGAGTTGGAAAGTCCTGGAACAATTAGTGGGCTTCTGGAAACAGTGAAAAATTATTGAAGTCTCACGACTTGAAAGTAAACGTCATGAAAATCACATGGTATTAGAAAAGATATAAAGTGTGTGTTGTCTACGGAATCTCGTTAGAGCCACCGCCTTTGAATGTATTGATCTGAAACGCGATACTCGATAGTGCGGTGATGAAAACGCGAACTCACGGCAGGACGATAACGAAAAAGAAGTAACACGATAATGAGAACGCAAAAGTACGATAATGAAAGCAATACACAATACAAAAAACAATACGATAGTGCGATGATGAAAAAATCATTACTGAACCTTCGCATTTTTATCATCATGCTATCGCGTTCTAATTATTGCACCTTCGCGTTTTACCATCGTAATATCGTACTGTCGTACTGTTGCGTTATCATTATTGCACCTTCGCATTTTTATCATCATGCTATCGCGTTCTAATTATTGCACCTTCGCGTTTTACCATCGTAATATCGTACGTTTTATCATCATGCTATCGCGTTCTAATTATTGCACCTTCGCGTTTTACCATCGTAATATCGTACTGTCGTACTGTTACGTTATCATTATTGTATTTTCGCGGGTTCACTATCGTACTATCTTGGTTTCATTATCACACCTTCGAAATATCACTATCCTGCTATCGCGTATTAATTAACGCTGCATCGTCTTCCGGTGAGCATGCTAAAAAAAGAAAAGAAAAAATATATTCAAGTACAGCAGTACAAACGGACGAGTTTATATGATATCATTTTGAAAAAGGCTAACTTGTAATATTAAAATCAATATGGGGGTAGATATTACATGAGTTTATACCGACGTTTTTTTCAACATGGATCTTCTATGCGCATAGAAGGCGATAGTGCGATAATGATAACGCGATAGCACGATAGTGAAAACGCTAAAAATATAAAAATAATCTATAAAATATAAAATAGCCATTGCCTTTATATTTGTAGGAATCCAGTTATAGTTATGAAATATTCATAGATTTAGTTAAACGTCACTAAGGAAACTTGGACTCTTCTTGAGTTTGAGTCTAAAGTATAGACTCAAGAGGTTTTTGAATAAGAGCCCCATAGGGTTTTGCTAGTGAAAGAACGATATTTCCTGAATTTTCCCCTCTGCAAAACAACATAAAATCATAGATTGCTTTTTATATTGCAAACAAAATGATTGAGAGATGACGTAGATCTAATGGGAAAACTAGAATTTTTTATAATGTAATATATACTGAAAACAAGATGTATTCATAAGACACAAATGCCGGTTTCTAGAGGTAAACGCCTCAATTTCTTAACAGCTTTCCAAGATAAGTAGATAAATAAAGTGTTTGAAATGTTCGATATTTAAGTACCTTTCCAACCGTACTTAGTTTTTTTTTCTTTTTTTAAATGATGACTTCGTATAAGAAATTTATTTACAAAAATGAGGATTTACGTGAAACCCATTTTTGTTAGGCTTTCGTCTCTACAAAGGGCAAACGATTGCAGATTGATGGGAAAAGCTTAATTCATTAAATTTGAAACATATTATCACATGATCTGTACTTAAATCATTTCCTTTTTTTTTTGCTAGGAGGCGCTATGCATGCTTTATTGCTAACAACTTACGAATTTGAGGTCCCTTTTCCATGCTTTTTTTGTGTTTTGTTTTATTTTTTTTTTATTTTTTTTTTTTTGGTTTGTTTTTCATTCTGTTTCTTGTTTATAACTGTGCCTTAGAGGAAATAAAGTGATGTTAATAGCGAAAACCGAGATGCCGATTTGCGGTTCTAGTATATTTTTTTTCTTATGGCCACTTTTGGTCAGCACGATATTATCAACTTAGAATCAATTTACAGTAATGAAATTTTAGCCACATATTAACATAACATGACCCAAAGACAATAATATCATTCAAGAACATGGCAAAAGTAAAGGCGATAAACATCTCCTTGGCGAACACCAAAAATACAATCAATGATCAAAAAATATTTATCTCCTGATTTTACAGAACTATACATTGATTTAATAATATCAAATCTACCCCCACCCACACACACTTACAACCAGATTGATTAATTTAGCCCATAAATTATTCCTTACAACTTAATCAAATGCCTTGGTAAAGTCTATAAATGCGCCATACAACTGCTTTCCTTGAGGTATTAAATGTGCATTTTATCAGAACAGAAATTTTATTTTGACTTCATCACACACACACACACACACACACACACACACACACACACACACAATAAAAAAAAGGGGGGTCACACACACACACACACACACACACACACAAATACAGCAAGCTATTTAACATTTAACATCCTAGTCCGTCCGTAGGAGCTTCATATTCTGGCGGCACTTTTTTTACAAAAAATGCTGAAATTGTCCACACAGGTGTGTTAAGATATTCATTTTTTCGATTATGCATTCTAATATTTATTATACCAATGTATGTATGTATGGTACTGAAATACCTACCCATACATGCCCATACTGTTCGACCGTCCGTGGCGGCAGACGTAAACATGATTGCCTAGGTAATAAGTATTTATTTCTCGCCCATACATCCTTACTTTTTTATCAGGACAGGAGTGCATAGATACTGATTAAAGCTACCCATAAATACCAATACATATTTGACTCTCTGCCCGACCGTACAGACTTAAAATTAGGTCTTTTTAAGCGTATTTGATACTGAAACTGAATATCATTTACATCTGACTGTACGTGCTTATATTTAATATATCAAGGTATGGATGTGGAATAGCGGAATAAGTTTCAGCAAATTAAATAACTGTGAATGAGATTTATCATTTTATCACAATGAGAAATTAATTAATATGTGTGTAATGATCAATATCATTCTTAATAAGTTGTATTGTTAAATATAGGAATAATAAAAAGAAACACTCACATTTTCCTATATAGTTTTATATACTTGATTGAAATAATTAAAAAAAAGAAACAAAAAAATATGTAGACAACGACCTTGAATGTATTGGAGCGCTAACAATCCTGCGTATACCACTCCAGGTGGTTGATGATATAAACTCAGCATTCAGTCTCATGGTAGTCCCAGAATGATATCGCACCAACAAAACAGGAAGTACGTGTGTGTGTGTTTGTGTGTGTGTGTGTAAGGGGGGTATGAGGAAAAAATCATGGTAGACGTGATAAAGAACTCGTATTTCGAGATCACCAGTCAAGCAGAACGGCTTTTCCTTCCGAAAAGGATAAAGGTCCGAAATTACATTTTTCCCCATGAATCAGTATTACTAAAACGACAAACTAAAATTTCAAATAGAAATTATTGAATGGCATCTCTGCCCCAGTTATTTTTGAATGGCTTCCACCAAATATTGTATCAATAACTTTCTCACTGAGCCAGAAAACCTAAATGGGACGTTTCAACACAAACTTAAGTATAGCTGTTATTATACCGCTAATCGCTTTAACACGTCATTCAGAAAAGAGTATCTCTTAGACCGCTGACTTTGAACCTTTTGATGAATTTGGATAACTACAACTAGCTTTGAGAACACCCCTGAGCTTGTGTGATGCTATTTTGCAGTTTTCCGCAGGTTTCCAAAATTATAAGGATATATTAACAATCGGGATTTGGTCTATGTTTACATTATCTAGTAAACAAAAACTATACGTGGCATTTCTTGACTGGGAAAAGATTTTCGACAGAATAGATCGTAATTTACTTTGGCAGAAACTATCTTATATAAATGTTAGCAGCAAAATGATAAGAGCGCTACAATCTATGAACAAATGTGTTAAAGCAACTATACACTACCAAAATTTAAAATCGACTCTAATTTATTCACACATTGGAGTTAAACAAGGGGACCCCAGCAGCAGTTTACTATGTCTACTCTTCTTAAATTATATTATCCAAAATATAAATTACAACCTAGATGGCATTATTACACTTGAAAATCTGCATATATTCCTATTACTTTTTGCAGACGACGCAGCTATATTTGCACAAGACCCAGTCTCTCTTCAGTGCATGTTAAACGATATTGAGCGATACTGTAATAACAATAAACTCAAACTTAATGTAAATAAAACAAAAATAATGATTTTTGAAAACGGAAGAAACACAGAATATGATTTTTACCTATATAATACTAAATTAGAGGTTGTAAAATATTTCAAACATTTAGGTATTTATCTATATAAAAATGGCGACAAACTGGAGACAAACCCAAATGAGTATTTCTCAACATGCATCTTATAAGTTACATAATTTATTTACTATATTTAACCAATTTGAAATAACTGTATCTAAAAAGATTCAACTTTTCGACACGTTAGTAGGTTCAACTCTTCCCAATCGACGTAAAATAAATAAGTTTAAATTAACTCTTAACTACGGTGCAGAAATTTGGGGAACACACCTAGCGCCAGATATTGAAAACATACACTCACAATTCTGCAGAAAAATATTGGGAGTAAAATTAAACATAAATAGAGAAGCATTATATGGTGAATTAGAAGATTACCTATGCATATTTATAGAAAAATTATATTAATTAAATACTGGATAAAATTATTAAAGTTAAATCCAAGAACTATTCTTTATAAAACATATGAAATGCTAAAACAAGATGCAAATAATGACAACACATACAATGGAAATAACTGGGCATCATATATTAAACGTATTTTAGAAGAGTCGGGATTATCATATATTTGGAGGGACCAGTTAACAACAAATATTAATATAAATCTAATAAAACAACGAATAATCGATTTTATATTATCAAAATGGTATAGTAAAAAATTTAAAAATTCGCAACGCCCTACAAAATTACATTCTCTATAAACACACATTCGAACGAGAAAAATATTTAAATATTATCAAGATACCAAAGTTTCGAATAGCCTTATTTACGATTTAAAAACCTCTTCTCATAACCTCGCCCTAGAAAAAGGAAGATATAAAATATACCAAGAAAAAAATAGATTATGTCAAAATTCCAACTAAACCCAAAACGAAAATAATACCATTTTCTGCTAACATGTCCTAAATATACACATTTAAAAGAAAATATATAAAGAGATATTATTTCACGTGGCCAACTATACAGAAATTTATTAACTTGATGTCCCAAACATTCATCAAAAACATTAATATGTTAAGCAATTATATATCATGCAATTTTATTGAGAAAAATGTATAAATTATTAAATCTATGTAATCCAAGAAAAGTAGCAAAAAAAAGTACGAATACTGCTGTGTAATGTTTATTATGTTTCAATATGTTATCTTCACTAAAACTCTTAGATAAAAAAATTATTGTTTATTTTTCATTCTGTTTCTTTTACATGATCTCTACATTTGTAATAAACATGTAATTTCTGTGAATGATGTAAACATGTAAAATGTTTTTAACTTTAATGTCAAACAATTCCACAACAACAAAAATAGAATTAAATAAATACATGTATATTTGGCAAATTTATATATTATGTTTTTTTTTTAAGAATAAATGTATGAATTATTAAAATTATGCAATCTAAAGAAAATGTAGCTTAAAATGTATGATTATTGACTATGTGATGCTGATATATTATCCTTACTAAATCTCCTTAGATAAACTTATTCTTCACATACTTTCTTTGCCTTTGTGATGAACATATAATTGCTGTAAATGCTATAAACATGTAATATGTTTTATGCAAATAAAGTATTGTATTGTAAACGTTTGATACTTTCTTCCTCGGTCCAGAATAGAAAAATAAACAGAAAAAATCTAGGGTGAAACTTTTTTTATGCTCCCGGGAGGATGAGCATATAGTTGCCCTTTTTTTCCCCCCGTACCCCCTTTTTTTTTTTAAAAATAAAAAAAAAAAAGTAAAAAGCTTTTATTTGGCCCTTAAAAGGGGGATGATCTTTGGTGGAAATGCCGTGCACAAAAAAAAAGAACCTGGGAAATTTTTTTTTGTTTTTTGCCCTTTGTTAAATTCTTTTTTAATTGTTTCCGGAAAATATGCACAACCCGACAAAAACAAGGTAGAAGGAGTTTGGTGGGTCTGCGGGTTTTTAATTGGGAAAACCCCAAAAAAGCCCCGGGAAAAAACCTTTTATCTGAAATCTGCCATTTGCATAAAAAGTTGCCCCCCCTTGGGTCGTTTTAATTTTTTCAAAATTTTAAAAAATCCTTTAGGTTTTGGGATTTTAAAAAATATGCAATTTCCCAATTTTACCCAAAATTAAAACCCCCCTGAAAAAACTGTTAAATCTAAGAAAAACCCCCGAAAAATTTTTTAGCTGCAGATTATATTTATATGAAATTTTTTTAAATTTTTAATCTTCCCCCAAAAATTTAAAAAAAATGAATTTTCGATTGGCTCGATCGGTTTTTATTTGTAAAAACGTTTTTTTTAATTGTGATATCTCAAATTAAATGATATCGCTTTTGAGTTGTTGAAAACCAATGTAAAACCCTTTTCCGTGGTTAAAAACCCCGTGAAATTTCAGAAATACGAAAAATTGTCTGTGCAGAAAAAAATTTTTTACCATTAAATTAAATTGCAAGCAGCCCTTTTAAAAAAAAAACTGAAAAATTTAAATCAATTTAAAAAAAAAATATTTTTTATATAATGAACGTCCCGAGCGGAAAAGGGGTTTGGGGGTATCAGCCAAACTAAAATTGTTTTGTTTCGTAGCCCTTTGGGCTCTTTGTATCTTTTTAAAAATGACGAAACATCACTTTTAGGGGCCCCTTTTTTTATAAAAAAAAAAACATGTGGGGGAAAATTTGAAAAGTCATTAAATTTATTAGTTTTCTTAAATTTTAAGCCATTTTATAGGGATTTTTGACATGCTTAAACGGAGGGGATAGAAATTGTATATCTTTAAAATTGTAAAGGGTTTCCCCCTAAGTTACAAATAAAAATTCCCCAACAAAAGCAGTTTAAGAAAAGCAAGAAAAATTAAAAAAAAATTCCCCTAAAAAAAAAAAATAAGTGGACATTAAAAATTTTTAGAAAGGAAAAAATTTTACTAGAGCGCAAAAAGGAAAATTTAAAGGAAATTTTTTTTTTACTAAAAATTAAACCCAAAGAAAAATTTTAAAAAAATTTAAAATTTTCTTTAAAACGAGTATTAGCTGCCGAAGGGGGTTTTTTTAAATTTCAGGAAAAAAAAAATTGGATTTCCCTTTTTAAAAAAATTTTTAAAAAAAAAAATTTTTTTTTTTTTTTTTTTTTTTTTCTGTAGCCCAAAAAAAAATTTGTATTTGCGGTAGAGAATTTTTTATCGTGTCATGCAAAATTAAACCCTTTTTCGAAATGGGTTTTGTTTTACCAAAGTCTCAGCTTTACTTTTAACATAAATTTTTTAAAAATTTTTTTTGAAAATTATAAGGGCTGAAAAACCCCTTTTTTACGAAAAACTAATGCACAGAAAACAAAAAAAAAATTTTTAAGGCAATAAAACCCTTTATCCTCCCTCCAAACCCCGTTTATGGTTTTTAAACTTTAAAAAATCGTCAAAAATTTAAAAATTTAAAAAAATTTGGAAAAAGGAATGATTTTGAAAAACGGAATGAATGGGGGGGAATACCCTACAAAAAAAAAGGTTTTTTTTTTTTTTGGGGGGGGGGGGGGGAAAAAATCACTAAAATGTTTTAAATAATTTTCTAAAAAAATGAAATAAAAAAGAACAAAACCCTTTTTTTTTATTTTTTTTTTTTGGGAAAAAAAAATTTTAAAAAGGGGCAAAATTTTTCATTTTTTGAAAAAGAACGCTTTTTTATCATGAAATTTTTTAAATGATTTCCAGATTTAACTTTAACGAAACATGATGTTTAACTCTTTCTTTGGGGGGGGTGCCCAAAAAAAATACAATGGTATATTTTTTTTAAACTTTTAAAACAAAATGTGAAAGGGGTATGGTAAAATTTTCACTGGCACGTGTAAAATCGTGGAATGTTTTTGGTGTAAGTAAATTTGGGGTTTTTGGGGTTTTGAAAGGTTTTTAAAGGGAAAGGAAGGGCGTAAGTTTTTTAAACAAATTTGTATACAAAAAAAATGCAATTAAATTTAACATGTTTTTTTTTTGTTTTAATTTTTTAAAAGGGGGGGTCCCGGGTGGGATTATGCTAAAATCAAAATTAAAATTTATTTTCTTTAAATGTTTAAAAATTAAAAACCTTTCTGTTTATATTTTTTTACTTTTAAAATTTTTCCAAAAAAAAAAAAAAAAAAGGGGGTAAAACAAATTTTTGGGGTTTTTTAAAAACAAAAAATTTGTTTTTGAAAAAAAAGGAAAAAAAATTCCCCCAACCCCCCCCCATGGGCCCCCCCCCAATTTAAAAAAAAAAGTTCCCCCCCCCCCGTTAAAAAAACCCGGGGCCCCTTTAAAAAAAAAAAAGTATGGGTTTCCCAAAAAATTAGTTTAAAAAGGGGCTTTTGGAGTTTAAAATAGAAATTTTTCCTTTTAGTTTTTTCACAAAAAGTGTTGAATTTAATTTTGGGGGTTTAAAAAATGGAACAACTTTGTTTTAAAATTTTTTTAAAAAAGAAATTGATTGACAAAAGTAGAAAAGGGTTTTTACGTAGGATTTTTAAAAAAATCCGGGAAAAAGTTAGAAAGGGCTTATTTCAGCATTTTAAAAATAAATTTTTAAATTTTACAGAACACATGGTTTCCCCATGGGGGCAGGTTTTGGGGGTTCAGTTTATATGGGGGGTTGATGAATGACTTTTTCCCAGCTGGGCCCCCCAAAATGTCCCAAACCCCCCGGAAATTTCAGCCCTTTTTTAGTCAACGGGGAAACCCGGGGCATTTCAGGGCCCCTTGGTTTACCAAGCGCCCCCGGGGCCCGGGAAAAAAAAAAATGGGGCCCCTGAGGTTTTTGATAAACTGGGTTCCCTGGTCAACGGGGTTTTTTGGGGGTTTGAAAGGGACCCAAAGGGGCCCAGTTACGTCCCCGAGAAAGGCAAAAAATCAAGCCCCGGGCGTGCTGCGTGAAATGCAGGTATGGCCTTTACCCCAAAATTTTGGTACTTTGTCATGGTCTTTAGGGTTCCCCGGTTGGGGGGTTAAACAGTTTCACGTGGGGTTTTCAGAGGGGGGTTCGTCCGGTGGACGAAGTAATGGAAACAGTGAGTGATAAAAATTTCCAAACTGGCGGGGGGGGCCACCCTTTTTTTGGTACTGAGTATGTCGTTTGAATACGGCGATCCCCGGGAAGTCTCGACCCGTAAATTTTTAAACTGGGTTTCAAAAAAAAAAATGCAGGCTGAAAGGTTTTTTAAATTAAATTTTTAAGGGGTTTTTTTTTTTTCAAAAAAAAAGGGATTTGATTAGAAATTTTGATGACCCAAAAAGGGAAAAAACCTTTTTTTTAAAAAACAAAATTTAATTTGAGAGGAATTTTTGTCCAAAATTACTGCTTTCAAGAAATATTGCTGTTTGAATTAAAAAAAAAACTTGCGTTTTGGGAAATTTTTAATAAGAAGAAAGCCCGATTCCCAAAATTCATTGTAGTAAATTTTGAATCAAATTTTTTATTTTCCCCCTTTTTTTTGTAATTTTTTGATAAAGGAAAATTGTCATTAAACCCCCAAAAAGTATAAAAATAGTCCCCTTTTTTTTAAAAAATATAAACACTAAACAAACTGTACTGGAATGCTTTCAAAAAATCTATTTTTTAAAAAAAAAAACAAATCCCAAAAAAGATATTTTATTCCAGACTTTCCCCCGGTTTTTTTTCCCCCGGCAAATTTTCCCCCAAAATTCCCTCTTTTGAAAAAATACGTCAAAATTTTTTGTTGTACCTAACTTGGGGTTTCCCCTCATGTCCAAAATTGGTGTACAAAAAATTTTTTGGCACACAAATTTTTTATAACAGTGACAAAGGGGGCCCCCTTTTTAAATGTGACACCCTTTCCCGCAGCAAAGGTAAAAAATGGCGGCCCCTTTTTGTCCAATGTTTTAAATATGTTGGTTTAATTACAAAAATTTAAAATTTTTAAAAAATGAGTTTTTGGTTTTCCTTTTTTTAAAATTTTAAAAAAAAAAATGTTATGTTGAAAACTTTGGGTTTTGTACCGGTTTTGCAGTCGTTAAAAAAATTTTCTTTTTTATTCCCCGGTGTTTGGGCTCGACAAAATTTTTTACAGCAGATGGACGTATAATGGGACCGGATGTTATAGTCAGTGGGTTGGGTGTGACGGGGGCCACTCTACCCCCCAAAATTTTTTGAAAAAATGTCGGTAGGGGCGAAAACCAACAAAAAAAAAAAGTTTTTCTAAAATAAGTTTTAAAAACCCCTTTTTAAATTTTTGGGCCCCTTTTTTGAATTTAGCTGTGAATATGTTTTTTTTTGATTAATTTAAAAGGGATATGATTTTGTATATTAATGCAATGGAAATTTTCCCCCTTGGGGGTTTTTCCCCCTTTCCCGACCAAAAAAAAAACAAAATTTTCTTGGGGTTGATGAAAAAACACACACACCACAAAACCCCAACCACCAACACATTAAAATATATAGATTTTTTTTCCAATTGAAGTAATTTAGTTTTTTTTTTACTGGCAAATCCTGCATAGATTTTTCACAAATCTAATAAAATGGGAAAAGGGTTTTGGTTTTAATGGAAATGTGTTTTACTAAAAAAACCCATCAAAAATCGACCCCCAAACCCAGTAAATAACAAAAAAACCCAAAAAAATTTTTCCTTTTTTTTTTTTCTTGTTTTAGTTTAAAAAATTTGTATAAAAATTTTATTTTTTTGCAAAATTTAGTTGCAATGAAAGCATTGACGGGGTTTTAAATTTCCTTCCCCTCTGGTTTGGCAGTTTTAAAAATTTGTTTTGAAAAAAAAAAAAAAAGTATCACCAAACCCAGGGAAGGAAAAAATTTGGTTTTTAAAAACCCTTTTTTTTGGTGAATTTTTTTTTTTTCAATATTTATGAGATTTTTTTGGGGGAAAAAAAAAAAAACACTTTAAAAAAAATTTTAAGATTAAGTTTAGTTAAGCTCTTTGATTTTTTCAGAAAATTATTCAAAATTTTATATATTTTTTTTGTATATCCCCTTGCAAAAAAAGTGTTTTCTAAAAACCAAAAAAATTTTTTTTTTATTTCACTTTTTTAAATTTTAACCTCACCCCTTTAAAAAAGCCCAAAAAAAATTTTTGGGTTTCCCCATGGTGACCCCCCCCTTTTATTAGTAACTTAAAGTTAAAAAAAATTTATAAAAAAACAAAAAATGGGTTTTAAAAAAATACACAAAAAACAACCCCCTTTCAACTTCGAATGTGCTTTTTTCTGGTAGTCTGATTAAAAGTCAAAAATTTTTGAAATAATCCAAATCCCTATTGATCCCCCAAAATTATTTGCGTGAAAAATGTTTTTTAAAATTTTTTAATGGGATAGAAGCCGTTCAACCATTCCTATTTCATGAAATGAGTGATGACTTTTAACCCTTTTTTCCCTATTTCATAAAAAGCAGTGAAGACAAAGTGCCATAAATTTTCCCCTTTCCCCTTTCCCTCATTGGGACTCATTTTGAGACTCAAAGGTCCCCCAAAAACCCTGTTTTTCCAAAAGCCAAACTCAAAGTTAAACCAAATTTTTGTAAAATCCTAAATTTCCAACCCTGAGGGCACAAAACCCAAAAAAACCCTGTCACCTGCGATTTTCTGGGAGATCGGGTTTTAAAGGTTGAATGGGGCTTTTCAGGGTTTCCCCCTTTTTTGGGGGAAAGGGGGTTAAAAAACCCAAACATTTATAGATGTAGAAAATTTTGGCAGCTTGGTATTTTTAAAAAATAACATAAAAATTTCACCCTAAGGCTTTTTAAGGGGTTCACGTTTTATTTTTCGATTTTTTTTTATTTTTTTTAGTTTGTAAAAAATTAAAAAAAAAAACACAAAATTTTAAGAGATGTTTTGAAAAATTTTTTTTTAAAATTATTTATTATTTTATTTTTTAAAAAATTTTTTCCAAAATTTTTAAAGGGCCAAAAAAAAAGGTTTTTAGTGTATTTTATTAAATTTTGGCCCAAAAAGTTAAAAAAAAATTTAAAAAAATGTGGGGTTTTTCAATATTTAAAACCTTATTAGAAAGCCTTTGATAAAAAAAAATTTTAAAGTTTAAAAAAAAAGAAAAATGTTTATTTTTTTTTTTAAAAAAACTCAAATGCCCCAAACCCCTTTTTTTCCCCCCAAAAATTTTTTGTTAAACCTTTTTGGGGGTTTTTGAATAAGCCGGGTTTTTAAACTGAAAAAAAGAGCATGGTCCCCCATTTTCAATTTTTTACTTTAAGTTTATTATTTTGTGCTTTTTAAAAAAAAATTAAAAGGTAGATAAAAAAATAAAAAATTTTTAAAACCCCTTTAAGTCTTTAAATGGAAATTGTAGCAATGTAGCAAAAAAACATGATAAAATTTTTAATGCTTTATTTAATTATTTTTTAAAAAAAGAATATTAAATTTTCAGAAAACCCGTGGTTGCCCCTTTAAAAATTATTATTTTTTTTGGGTTTTGAAAAAAAAAATTTATTTTCATATGTTTTACTTTTTGGTCAAAAGGGCCCAAAACCCCAAAAAAATTTCAAATTTTTAATTTTTAAATGCAAAAAAGAAAGAAAGATACGGACTGCAAAAATTTTGCGTGTTTTAAAAAATAAAAAAAAGGGTTTTTCCCGGGGAACCGTGTCCCCTGTAACTAAAAAAATTTGCCCCCCGGGTTAAAAGGACCCTTTCCCCAAAAAGAAATTTTCCAAATTTCCCCAAGTATTTTATAAAAAAAAGGGGTTTTATTAAAGCAGATTGAGCAAGATTATTGCGAATAAAAAAAAGGCGGTTAAAAAAAGAAAAAGGGGGGAAAAAGGGGAAATAACTAAAAATAACAACAAAAAAAAAAAAACAAAATAAAACTTTGTGTGCAATGCCCCCGTGTCAAGCTCGTCCAAAAATAAAAAATTTCCTTTAAAGCTGTAAGAGGGATTTTTTTTTTTTGCAAAAAAAAAATGTGCCCGTAAAAAAGAAAAAAAAGGGGGAAAAAACAAAAAAAAAAAAAAAAAAAAAAAAGGGGGAAATTTAAAGACCTTGTAAAATTAAAATTTTTTCCCCTGCAAGCCCGTCCATAAAAAAAAATTTATTTAATGCTAAAATTTGAGCGGGTTTATTACGGAATAAAGTGATAAAATCTGTTTACATAGAGACACAAATCAATTCGAGATTGGAAAACCTCCTTTCCAAAAACAGGGGAAAATAGTTAAAAAATAAAGAAAATGTAAACAGTAAAAAATTTTCTTTTGGATAAACCAGCAAAAAATAAAAAAAAATAAATAAAAAAATAAAAAAAAATAAACAATAAAAAAATAAAAAAATTTTAAAAAAAAAAATCAGTTCTTTTCAGGGTTTTCCCTTTTTAAACCTAAAACCCATACCAATCTACAAAATTCATATTCTTAATGTGTGTGCCATTTCGAAATCGGTGTTTTAAATGTCTTGGGAAAGGGGTCTTCAATAAAAAGAAGTTTTTTCAATTTGTTTTATCAATCAATGTGTAAAAATCAATGTCCAAAAATATATTGGTTTTTTAATTGTTTTCAATGAAACCCAAAAAAAAATTAATTATTGAAAAACATAACCCTTAAAAGAAAAAACACGTGTCAAATAGGTTGTATTTTAAAAATTTAAATTTTTAGAACAGAACATTTTGGAAATTTCAAATTTTCTTTCAATAATAGAAAACATTTTTTTTTGAAGGGAAAAGTACAAGTAGCCCCAAACCCAGAAAAATCTATCTATCTTAGGGAAAACTAGAAACTCTGTCCCCCTTTGTAAAAAATAGAAACGTCGCCCCGTGTTCCCCTTCTGGGGGACTTTGAAATGGAAAAAATACATTTACAGAAATATGAGTTTATTCATTTCTGGATACCCATCAAATTTACAGTATTTGCTTCAGTGATGTTTTTAGTCCCCTACCGGTGTTTAAACTTTTTATGTATGGAGAGTCTGGGACGTCACTTTGTTTTTAGTTGTGTGTGGGCGTAGTCACTCACCAAATATAGTACCTCATTAAACAGCATCCGTTTCTTTTCATTTTTAAAAACCCAATAACTTTTCCCAAATTTTTTATGATTTTATCAAATGATGAACCCAAAAATTTTACAACACATGATGCTGAGATTTTACAAGGGTTAAAAACTTTTAAAATTTTAGTAAAAAACAATACATAAAATTTTGGGGACACAATAATTGTATGTGGGATAAAAGCAGAGAAGAACTAAAAAAATCCATTTAGTTGCGTAACTTCACTTTTCCATGCGGAAAGGGAAAATAATTTCATTTGATGCAAAGGTGGCTCGTAGGTGAATTTGGATTTTGGATGTGCAGGTTAGGTCATTTAGTGGTGTTACAATGATCCATATAGAAAGCTTAAGTCCGATACAAATCCGTGTTATTACTAATAATCACATCAAGCTAACGACCTCAGATAACTCCAGGGGTTATTGGATGCACTAAGAATGGCCGATACCTTTATATCTGCTATCCATAGATACGTAAGAGCCTATAGACACTTTGTCGTCGATCAGTAACATAAGATACTGAAAGTACAAATCAAAGCTCTGAGCGCTGATAGTACTGAGATTTTTTTTTAGATTTTTTTTTTAAATACACTCAACCTCATTGCCTTGATTTTTTTCTCAGACCGAAAATTCTGGTTGCTGTGGTAACGAAAAAAATATGTTCCTCTTTGGTAGGGGACTCATGTTTGTGTGCAACACGAGTACTTTTATGGATCGATTTTAAAAAAGAAAAAGGGTCAAAATAAAAATCAAAAAAAAAAGTTAAATATGGTTGGTTTAAAATATGCTTTTAAAATTAAGGGTTTTAAAGTCAGTGTCGCCAGGGGGGCAGCATATTCTGTCTCAATAGACTCTCCCCAAAATGAAAAAAGCTGTGGGTGGGACGAAAAACCCAAAACCATGTCGCAAGTATCGAATGACGTTGACTAAAAAATTTAAATGTGTGGGTGGCGGGGCGCGATTAATAACATGGACAAAAGAAACAGGGAGTATCTAGTTAGCAGAGTGAAAACGTTGATTCGCAGTTTTAGACAAAAATTAAAAAAAGCTTTATTTAAAAAAACTACGGAACTATTACAATCTACTTTGTGTAGTTCGTTAACCTGCGAACGTGTATTTAAAAAAGTATTTGCGGTCGTTTTTTTTTGTGCTTTTTTTAAATTAAATTTGATGTCTTAATTATCTTTTTATAGCATTAAAAACCCGATTTAAAGCCCTGGGTCGAGTACTAAATTAAAGTTGGTACCGACGAAAAAAGAAGATGATTAGATAGTTCGCGATCATAAGGATAACAACAAACCAATCTGCTACAATGTGCCATACCACGTGGAAATGACGTCATTTTAATTATCCAAGGAGCAAACGCTGTAAATTTTTTTTCTTCGAAATTTTTTAATTGGGTTAAGCGCATGCGAACAAAAAAAAAAAGCATACACAAAAGCGCCAAGATTTTTTGGTCGATGTAAGGATTTCTCACATTGGGGAAAAAACATTATCAAAAAAATGCTTTACGTGTCACAAACAAATTTCACGATCATTTGGGGTTTTCCCAAATTTTAGGAAAAAATGTACATCTGACAAAAAAAATCATTTGAACCTATGTTAGAACACAAATTTTCCCCTTCGCATGGGTTTTCACCATTAAAATTGATAAAAAATAAATCTTAAAGCATTTTTTCCATCGAATCGATGAAACTATGCTTTTCACGATAGCTTAAAATTTTATAATCGGTAGTAGGTCCTATACATGTGCTAAAAGGGTGTGAATTTCGGGTTTCGAACAGTCATTTGAGGTTTTTAAATAACTGATTTTCATTCCGGAAATTGGAATTGCGCCATAAATTAATTCGAAAATTTTTGTTAAAAATTTTGGGGCGATATAAAAATGAAAATACAAAAAAATATCTTTCTAATTTTTTCTTTACCTTTCAGTTTGTATTCTCAATCCAAAAGGATAAACAATTAAAAATTTAGGCAGGAATTTTTGATACTCAAAACACTATTAAGGAAAAAGGGGTAAATCCATAAAAACTAAAGCAAAATATTTGTTCATACAGACTTGCACTCAATGTATTTTTAAATGTCAATAGACATACAATGGCAAATTTTACACTCAAATCAAGGGGGGTTTTATATATTATGTCGGTAATTTTTGTTTGACACAAAGGATCTTTTTGACTGCTCTTGAGTCGTTAATCAGCGTGATTAATTTCTCGCAAAAAAATAACTTACATCATTTAATGCCAAATGCACAGCTTCCATGATGGGATTGGGTAACGACTAAAAATAATTGGCAAATGTACCCCAATTAATAGGGCAGGGAGAAAAGGGCCTGCTTGATACAATTTTTGTGCGAAGGTGGGGGTTTTTTCTGGGGAAAAAGGGAAATTCTCGGTCCTTCTACTATAGGGTAAACGCTCTTTTAATCACGATGGAAGAGTTGTTAAACCTTCTTTTAAACCTGACAGATCCCAAAGTGCATTACCCCTTTTTTGGGGTCAGAATTGGCCCCCAAATTGCGTTCATTTTTACATCCAAAATCGAAATAGCAAACCCAAACGCACTTTGGGGTCAGCGTTTTGGAAACATTTTAAAGAAAAGCATCTTTGAATGAAGGGAGTGGTTTGTTTCCACGGTTTTTGCCAACAAAATAATTGCTTGAAAAAATTTCGGGTTTTTAAAGGGGAGGAATGGAGGCACCCGGGTGAATTTTCTTCGACAAATTTTTCTATGTATATTGAAATAAAAAAAAAACTGAATGGCCTATTATGCACACTAAAAATTTCATTCTAAATCGATTTTACCCATCACATCATCATCATCATCATAAATCCTCTCAAGTATACTGGAAATTTTTTTTATATTTTTTAAACAAAGACAAAATTTCCCCATTATATTCGGGGATTTAGGCGACAAAGACTATTTTAAAATTAATTTTTTTAAAAATATTTATTTTCAGCCTTTGTCATTCAATAGATCATATCAATTAGTTTCGGATTTAATTTTAACTAAGAGAAAATTCCATTGACTATAAAAATTGAAGATGGACGCAATATAACTTTTCTAGTAATCTACGAGACGGCTCTTTTGGGAAAATCGTAGAATTAGTTATTTTGTATTAAATTGTTATGCATTTTGTTCAATTTCTCACAGATGTTTACTTCATAAATTTTTACATATTATCTCAAAATTCAACAATAAATCTGCAAGAAAAAATTGATTTACAAGAATATTAATATGGTTAGGTACCATCGCACGTTAACGTCTAGTATCGAATGCCGTTATGTCACTGACGGTTTATATTTTCTCAAAACATTACCCTTCACACGATATGCAAACGCTTATGCCAGTGATACTTTTTTAGCTCACCTGAGCATAGCTCGGGGTGAGTTTTTGGGATACTTGATTGTCCTTTCCGTCCGCCCGTGCGTCAACAATTTTGATGTTACACACTAAGGCCACAATTTTGATTCATTTCCTCAAACTTGGCAAATGTTGTCTGATAATATCTTGACCTTTTCGAAAATGGGTCAGGTTGGATTAAAAGTAGGTCAGTAGGTCAAATCTTAGAACAATCTTGTTTACACCTAGAGGCCAAAAATTTTGATCCAATCTTCTCAAACTTGGTCAAAATGTTTGTCTTGATAATATTTTTGAACCCTTTCGAAAATGGGTCAGGTTGGATTAAAAAGTAGGTCAGTAGGTCAAATCTAGAACAATCTTGTTTACACACTAGAGGCCACAATTTTGATCCAATCTTCCTCAAACTTGGTCAAATGTTCGTCTTGATAATATCTTGAACCCTTTCGAAAATGGGTCAGGTTGGATTAAAAAGTAGGTCAGTAGGTCAAATCTTAGAACAATCTTGTTTACACACTAGAGGCCACAATTTTGATCCAATCTTCCTCAAACTTGGTCAGAATGTTTGTCTTAAATAATATCTTGAACCCTTTCGAAAGGGGTCAGGTTGGATTAAAAATAGGTCAGTAGGTCAAATCTTAGAACAATCTTGTTTACACACTAGGGGCCACAATTTTGATCCAAATCTTCCTCAAACTTGGTCAGAATGTTTGTCTTGATAATATCTGAACCCTTTCGAAAATGGGTCGGTTGGATCAAAAAAGTAGGTCAGTAGGTCAAATCTTAGAACAATCTTGTTTACACACTAGAGGCCACAATTTTGATCCAATTTTCTCAAACTGGTCAGATTGTTGTCATGATGATTCTCGAACCGTTTGAAAGGGGTGGGCTGGAAAAAAGTAGGTCAGTAGGTCAATCTTAGGAAAAATCTTGTTTAATACTCTGAGGGCCAAACATTTTTGTCCATTCATCCCAAACTTTTGCAAATGTTTGTATGATGTAATCTTTTGTGAATGGGGTCAAAAATTTCCGAACATTGTTTCCCCTCATCATCTTTATTTTTAAGCAATCTGTTTGTCAGCAATGAATGAAATTTTTCCGGGTGAGCGATCTGGCCATCTTGGCCCTCTTGTTCTAATCTAACAAAGCCATGTATATGACCTTTTGAATGCTTGTCGCGTACAGATTTGTCACGGTCTTGAAAAATGAGACTTAAGCTTTGAGAATATTCAAAGTCTAGAGGCTCTAGATCAGGTAAGTGTGTGATGGTTGTTCCAGGACGTCGATATCTGTGTCCGAGCACATGTGTGGCTGGGGGGATCATTCTGATGCAGGACTAAATTTTAGAGTTTTTCTGCATGCTGGGGACGCTTTTTTCGTAGGCGTGTGCACAACCCGCCAACATCGGACATTTCTTGTAAACCTTTCTTACATTTCTAACATACTCAGTATAATGAGTTTAGTTGATAAATAAAATGGTTATGAATTTTAGATTTAAAATAGTTTTATGCACGTATTATTCAAATTTGTTATTTTTTTACTTATACCCTTAAATTTTGAAAAAAACCTTTGGATAGTAATAGGTTTTCACTGTTTTCCCCTTTGCCTTCACCGTGTGGACTAGAACAATACCGGAACTATCTATAAATACGACACACATAACTTTTCCCACGTTTTCCCAAAAAACGCTTGCCTTCTTTGGATGTGGGCTATCTTGTCTTTTCACATCATGGACATGCATTTGTTTTCTGGCTCATAGAAATGAACCCAGGTCTCACCGCTGTTATTATGTGGTTCAAAAACGTTAAAATCCCTCCAGTACCGGGCAAGGAACCTCAAGATGCTTGAACATGTGCCGAATTTTTTTTTTCGTCAGATAAAAGTCGAATCCCCCATCTAGCATTCCAAAGCTTTTTTTTTAATCCGCTGAACAGTAGACTTGCTTATTTTCATCCCATTCCACTATTTCACGAACAGTCATTCACCGATTCACCGATCAACGTTTAAGATGTCGCAACACTTTCATTTTATATGTTGTCTGCCTCGCGGTGCAAACTCGTTTCTTCTTTCGAAAACAAACGGAAATGCAACTTTTAAACAAGTTGTCTCGATACACCCTTTATAACGCTCCGTACTTTGCTCTATCGTGACACATAAAATTAAATTGTCGATTTGTGTGCCGTATCTTCATCAGACGTCGCCATTTTTTTGGGGGACCGCAGTGGTAAGTTTGAAACCTGAACAGCACGGATTCAAATGACGTTAGAGTTTGAAATTTACTTTGTAACGCCATGATGATCAACGTTTTAATGAGATTTAATATAAAAAGGGGACCAAGATGGCCATGGGTCGCTCACCTGAGAACCAGGTATTAGTGGGAGGAAAAGAAACAGCAAAAAACCTTATGATATTATGGAAATGAGCTTGCCCTCTACCAGCCACAAATCGAGTGAGTACTTTAGGACAAGAAGAATTTTCAAATTTGTACTATATAAATATATGGAATATGGGATTAGCTCCCTGGCGGCCATGTTTTTTTAACGGATTAAAATAAGTTGAACAATCTTTGTAAGAGTGACCTAAGGAACATCTGTGCCAAATAACTTTGGAATCAAAAAAGTACTTTCGGAGGAGGGAAAATTTTGAAGTTTTTTTCTATACAATATAAGGAAATCGGGCTCCGCCGATGGCGGCCATTTTTTTTCAACGGGTCCAAACTAATTTGAACAATCTTGGGCAGGGAGTGATCCTAATGAAACATCTATGCCAAAATAACTTTGAAAACCAACCAGTACTTTGGAGGAGAAGATGTTTCAAATTTGTATTATATTTAAAATAAGGAAAACGTGCTCCGCCCTATGGCGGCCATGTTTTTAACGAATCAAAAGAATATGAATAATCTTGGTAAATAGTGACCTAAGGAACATCTGTGCCAAATGACTTTTAAATCCAACCAGTACTTTTGGAGGAGAAGATTTTTCAAATTTGTACTAATTACATATAAGGAAAATTGTCTCCGTCCCTGGCGGCCATATTTTTCAACGAATCAAAATAATTTGAACAATCTTGGTAGAAAATAACCTTAGAAACATCTGTGCCAAATAACTTTGAAAGTACTGTATTTATTTACGGATAACGGGCTCCGCCCCCTGGTGGCCATGTTTTTAACGGATCAAAATAATTTTAACAGTCTTGGTAGAGAGTTACCCAAGGAACATCTATGCCAAATAACTTTGAAATCCAGCCAGTACTTTCGGAGGAGAAGATATTTAAAGTTTTTACTATATACATATAAGGAAAACGGGCTCCGCCCTTTGGCAGCCATGTTTTTCCACGGATCAAAATAATTTGAACAATCTTGGTAGAGAGTGACCCAAGGAACGTCTGTGCCAAATAACTTTGAAATATTGCCAGTAGTTTTGGAGGAGAAGATTTTCAAATTTTTAAAATTGTTTTTCTTTCCGTTGCCATGGTAACCAGATTTCTACATGGAATCAATTTCTTTGAACAACTTTTGAAAGGGCTTCACCTAAGGAACATCCTGTGAAGAAAATTTTAAAAAAATTGGCCCAGTGGTTAGGAGGAGATATAGTTTTAAGTTAAATGTTGACGACGAACATTCATCGGCAACAATTGCTCACCTTGAGCACATTGTGGATATGAGCTAGTACTGTTTTTTTCCCAAGAACGATGTTTAGGTTAACTGTCCGACTGATACAACAATCTCCAAGCAGAGTTGTCATTTGTCTCCATTAAAGCATCTCGGCCCAATGACAAAAGGGTCAAGAATCTTGTCAAAACAGAAAAAATGTACATTGGAAGTTGAATTTAAAGGACAGAAAACATAAAAATGAAAAAACCTGATGCAAAAATTTCGATATTTCGACCCCAATCAATGAAACTACTTAGCCAATATCTAAAAAAAAAAAAAAAAAAAAAAAATATATATATATTTTTTCCCCCAGATACCACTCAACTGTATCTCCGTCATCTTAGAAACATTTTTTTTTCGGGCAAGCATGTCCCGGACCCCCTGGCACTGACATCACATTCATATTTAAGACCCCCAGTTGAACAATTCTGTATCCGACCCAGAATATAATACATTTGATAAACCTAATGGTGAAGTTAAGATCAGACAAACTGATATAATGGCAAATATATTATATTCCCTTTTTTGTTCTTTTCAGCTAACGTCATAAAAAGGCTAAAATTGAGAATTATCTTCGAGAAGCTTTTCCCACGCTACAATGTAGACGATCTTAGATTTTAGACATAAGTTTGATGTGATATGTCAAAAATTAGAGGTAGTGTTCCCCGAGTACCAACTATCAGATAAATCTGGATAACCAGCTATATCTCTCGAAATCAGTGATGATATTTTTTTAGCGTATGGGCAGGCTAGAGCCACTTGCTGAATCGGGGGAGCAAATACAACGTTACTAAGTTTACGGTGAAAAGATTTGTCGGGGTGTTGCATGTTGTCAAACATTTTAAATTCGAATGTATCCAATGGCTTCATGGTTAAGATAGAAAAAAATGTAACTGGTGTAGCACGCAACACACGAGTCCCTACCGGTGAGGTGCGTTTTTTTTTCCGTTACAAAAGCAACCAGAATTTTGGTCCGAGGAAAAAAAAAACAGTGACTTTAAAAAATCACCATACTGCGATCTATGGATATACCTAGTTTCATAATATTATCTTGAACGGTTTTAAAGTTTTCGCGGGATCCAGATTTCCGGACGGACGGACAGACAGACATACGACAGACAGACGGGGGGGAAACCTATTGTCCCCCCCGATGGAAACACCGGTAGGGGGCTAAAAAGAGTTCCCCAAATGTAATTGGAGCAATTGACAGTACGCATATGCAGTTGAGACCATCTAAGGAGCATCCACAAACCTATGTCAACCGTAAAGGCTACCACTCTATGTATAGGAAAGAATTATTAAGACATATCTCCAGACAAAAGAAGACTGAAGCAAACGTAGGCTTCTATAGTATGGAGAAATGTCTTAGTATATTCCACCCTACTTGGAAGTTTTCCGCTCATTTTAAACCTATTAAACTGAAGCCGGCGGAACACAAATATTCGAAATCACCCTATTTTCTGTCAATCAAATGTTTCTCGACTGGGCAGCAGTGGGGATAATGAATGTGAGACATCGAATGGACGATTACATTCTGTGCAGACAATTAAGGGTTTCATGTTACATTGAAAATCTGTGTGGCACTTTTTAATCGATAGTAGAGAAATGTATCCTCTTTTCAAATATAATGGACCAGACTTAAATTGAATATCACAAGCTATAATCATCATTTTCTGCTTGGACATTAACGAGTGGGGAAAGGATGACAGCAAATATGAATTAATGTTTTTGATCGCTGTCATAAAATATCTTTGTTGCGTTCCCATAAAATTCATCGTCTGTTTTGAAACAGTTTTTTTTTTAAGGGTGAGTCGGGCAGCTAAGGTAAACCATTTCACCATCTCTGTCAATCCTGATTTTTTCCAGCTCTTGTCGTCTTTCCATGGTAGCTGTATCCTTAATGATGATCGGGTGTCATGTTCCAGTCATTTATACTGTAGTGTAGACAATCGGTCGTCGATCTCATTGTTACCCATCGATGGAAGCATGTCGGGTGTTCTTGGATGAAAGTCAATGAAAAGATACCCATGAGGTGTAGGGGTTGCATCTTGATACGTAGTTGTATTTGGTTTGCAAATGTTTTGATTTGATCTTTGTCTTTTGTGTTCTGAAATCGTACCATGTAGTGTGCATTCAAGGTGATGGTACGACACCTGGATTGTTGGAACATGTTTTGTGTGATGTAAATGTCGGTGGCATTTATATGGTGTCCCTTTGGTGTGAACCATAAATTTAATTTTCTCCTCATCTTTTTCTCCTAGCATATCAAATATGACGAGGTGTGATAAGGTTGTATCGTCTACTTTCTCTTCTTTCATCCTCAGAGATACCCTGAATGAATTTGATAACTTCACGTTCTTGAAACTGTGCGTAAGCACTTTGCCATTCTTTGAAACACCAGACGTTGTTGTGGTACCACATGAAATAAATCTGTTTTGTACTCAATAAATTTTTTTTTCACAAATTGAGTTTTAAATTTTGGCCCTGAGATAAAAATGTACTAGGATTTGAAAAAGTAAACTACTTTCCATGATGGTCTAAGAAATAATAACAGCATTGACATAAACAACATTTATTTATACTATACAAATTAACACTTGAAAAAACATCAGTCAAAATGACACTATGACAACATCTGAATCAGTCTTTCTTTATACATCATCCATTCCGGCAATATCATGGTATATCCCATAGCTTTTTAAGCCATGCGCACTTCGTCAAACATTTCTTGGATTCCCTTTAACGATGTTCTGACTGAATTCCAAGTACACACACAGTCAAACAGCACAGCTCTTCGCCATTGATTCCAAATTGAGTTTTTTTTTTTTCCTGAAAGTGAAGTATTTTCCTTTTTTGGCTTCTCATTCGTCTTGTAAGTACCTGTGTAGTATTTCATTTTGTAGGTTTCCAGAGGGATTCGTCTCCACTTCGAACCACCTTTGTAAGTGACGAAATCGGGATCTTGAAAAAAACTGTTCACTAGGATTTGGTCCTTTTGTTTAATATTGCGGCGAAATTTTACCAAAAATTTTTAAACACTTGGCACAAGCGATAGGTTCTGGAGTCAGTAAAATGGCACGTTTATCCTCTTGAAATGTCGTTCCGGGTAGTTATCACAAATCTGAGATATATACCCCTCATCAAAACGGTTAAGTTTCTCTACTGTGTCATGTTTATGGTGTCAATGTATATGTACAATAGTCAGAGATCAGGTTGCATAGCATTGGGAAAAAGACTGATCAATGAATGATCAAACTTTTATAGCGCATGGAAGATCAGGGTCTCGAACATCATTAAAGATATCTTGAATTGGTTTAAACAAGATGGATCCCCCATCGTCTGGTGAATATTCTGTTCCCAATGCGTTGTGCCCGGGTAAAAAATAACTCGTTGCAAAATGCAGCGGGGTTTCTTATTAGCTTCATCTAGATTGTCTGTAGATCACTGTTGTATTTCTACGGGTAGATGTTTATTGTGAATCACTGCTTTTCCACCCCGTTCGGGTTATGCACACGATCACAAGCCAACTGGTTATGAATGTTGATAACCGTACGGCACTGTCTTATATTTGTCCACGACCACGCGTTTGTATACACCGAGGGGAGCGTCTTGGTCTGTGTCTCACTAGTCACTTTGCGATTTCTATGTCTCTTGATTCGGGTTTCATATTCGATGACTGTTTTTGTAATGTTTGCGTCTTGTACACAGCCCACCATAGTCTTAAAATTGACTTTCTGATAGCATTGTAACCCAAGGTGATCCCTTTTACTTTGCATTTCTGATCCCCGATTTCCTTTTCATCGATATATTCATACTCATAGTTTTTTGGCCCTAATGCCACGAATTTGAAAATGCGTCCATGTGGTACTTCATCTGTCCACCTTCCCAACTGACTATCTTCAAATGAATGGTTTTTACTTGTCAGGGTCATAGATGACATACAACTGTCTGTGTCAAAATACAGTACCCGATTTCCAAGTTTTTCATGGGTGTAAAAGTTCAAGTCGAGCATGGGGACGTAACAAAGCAGCTACCACTGGATTCGATGATGAAAGGGGCTGTGTTGCATCGCTTCATCCGAGTAATTCACCAACAAAAGTTGTCATGATCGAAAATCTCGGCAAACTGCACAGTAACATGACGGGGGGAGTAAGTCATACATTCGGTTTACCTTAGATCATAAATCAGTCTTGGTTTGAACATTGTTTTGTGCATTCTTACCCCACAATCAGTTCACATGGTTTTTGGGAAACGCCTTTTTCCTTTGTTCTTTTTCAAGTTGTCGAGCCCGGTACCCTCTATTTGAAAGTAATTATGTTTGAAGGGTTTTCATCATCTTCTGTTTTTACCCAATTAGGGTAACCCTTGTTCTTGTTTCAATTTCAAGTATTTTATTAATGTATGTTTATACACCTCTTTACTTACTCCAGTGTCCCAGTGCAGATGTGGAAGACGTCTACCAATTGGTATCCTACCTCAAGAGCTTTGGCTATTTCACATGGGTCCAGGTACGTCAACATGCGTTGTATAAAGGTGATTGCATTTTTCACACTCTTCCTCGGCACAGTGTAAAAACCATTTTCTTGTTACGTGAATAGGTAAGGACTGGTAACCACAGGTCTTGTGGGGGCAATACACGACATTGGTAGTCCCTTGTACTTTCCAATGTTCTTTGTATCAATCATCTCTTGATTAAGATGTTGGGATGTCCACGGGGTATGCTTTGTACTTGTTCACGAATGGATACAGAGGCAAATGTCAGCATACTTTATTTCTTCCCTTTGGGGGTTGTATCCACTTCATGGTACAATCTAAAAGGGATGGTTTTGTCCACCAAACAAAGTATCCCGAGGGATAATAGGTTCTTGGAAGGGAAAGAAACGGTTCACAGTATCTTTGTATTCTGGTTCAATCTTTCATTTCTGATCAAAGTCACATTCCCACATTACAACTGTGTTGTAAACCCTTTTTGTGCCAATTCTTTCAACCGAAAGTTGTGGCATTGTACAACTGCTCCATAGTTTGTAGCGTGTAACCGTTCACAGTGTCCCTCCTCGGGTAACATTTCGGACATCCGTGTGTCCAGCACCCCATTTAATTCGTATACGGTGTTTCGTCTCTTTGTGGAACCGTCAACGTAATAGGGTCCGTTTTTAAATTCACCTTCGTTTAATGCAAGGCGAATGTGCTTATTCTCAATGGAATCAGTTTTTTATCCAGCGAATCCCTTTGATTGAGTATCGGGTCTTGTTTTGATACCCGTCATCAGAGATTACAGCCAAGGTCTTGGAGGCATCGAGTTTTTGCCAAGTTTTTACAAACTTGAGCTAGGGTCGTATAGCTTGTAGGAGCGGATCGATTTGGTTTTGATAAAACTGGGTCTAGCAAATACTTTAAAATGGCCTATTCCGATGTACATAAAAGAAAATGGTCTACGTATCAGTTATCGGTTACCTCTCAAAGTTCATTTATGGACAATCTAATGTATATGATTATAACCTTAATCTACATATGTAGAAGTCATGAGATAAAAATCTTTACATTTTATTGATTATACATGTAAATACTATGAATAATTATAATTGTTTGAGTGTACATGAAATGAAATGAAATATATAACATGAAAATTGAATTTTTGTTTGTGTTCATTTACATCATAGGTCTTCGGATTAAAATACGATGTCCAAACCCGAATGGATATGACAAAAGAGTATAAAATGCTTTAAAATGCACATTCTTTAAATAGCAATCAAAGCCAACTTTTTAATATTTTATCATTCAACAGAAAATTTTCTATTTTAGGTACAATTTATATTGACTCATAGAGTTTAACATCTGTAAATGAATTTAAAATATAGATCATGTACCAAAAAATGCCCAATGCTAAACAACTTGACCCCTTACATCATGAATATTCATGTACAAAATTTCAGACATCATTGGCTTCTTTAAAAAATGTCAGATTTTAGTCTGCTCTGATTGTCTATGCGTCAAGAGTCTATAGGGAAATAAAAGGGATAATTTAAATACTCAGTTTTATATATCTGGAGGCAAAAGTTTTCAAAAAAAAGCTACAAATATAAAAAAATGACTTAAAATGATAAATATCAGGTATGAGGTAACACAAATTAAGCGGTTAATAGTACCCATCAGCCTTTCTTCATAAAGATCTTCAGTGAGATTCAATCCTTCAAAAACACTAGATTTGATATTTGGATAACCTGCTAATTGTCGACCATTTCTGGTTTCAAATGGTTTTGTGTCTTTCAGTGCATCTATGATACATTGCAAATCTTCTTCTCGAGATCTCTGTTTATGTGTTGTACAGTTCTGACATTATTGTCTTTATCAATATTTTCCACAATCTTATAATTACAGGAGCTGCTTTTAATATTCTAATAAGTAAATTGTTCTGCCTTATTTGCCCCAAGACCTTCGATATGTTTCTTCAATGTTTTCACTTGATTTTCCTTTTGCATAATCTGCAGCTTTATTCTTGCCTTGCTTTCCTTTTGGATTAACAAAAGAAGAAATCCTAACTTGCATGGCCAGTTTCAAAGGCAGAATTATTCAGTTTTCAGGATAAGCCAATACATTCAAACATATATTAGACTGAGGAAAATGATCATAAAAATGTGGAATCATACGTTTTTGCATGTTGCTAAACCTGAATAGACTCCCCTCTTTTGCAGAATCTTTGAAATTCAGCATGGCGAAATAATGTTGTAGGAAGATCAAACATAGTTTTTGCAAGTCATCTGACTGCACAGTCTTTATCTAAACAGAAACATGGTTTCTCATTATTACAAACATGTTTTTTTTGTGTTTAATTGTTTTCACGTGAATAACTATGGTCATCTGTTTCCTTTGGTACTCAAGTTGAACTTGTACACTTTCATTCACAACCGGGTAGCTACATACACTGCCTGCAACTTCCAGCACAAGGCTGTTCTGATCAGGACCCTGAAGAAAAATATAAAAATTACATTCTTAACAAGATATATAACAGAATGATGCACTAAAAAAGAAGTTTTTTTTTCATTGTCCGAAGTGTGTCTAGAAGAGGTTTCGTAAGTACTTGAAGAGTGATATTTGTCTAACTGAAAAGATGGGTATGGCTAATTGAATAAAACTGGATCTGATACAAGCACACAGTAAAACATTTATTAAAACTCCACAAAAAAATTGCTAGAAGCAAGTGGCTTCTATATGTAGATGGTCAATTATCACAGATTTATTGAATTTTCTATGGACATATCTGTTAAAATTAAAAAAAAATGTCATAAGGTCTGTCAGATGTTTTGAAATCTTTTATAAACTTCACCACCATCAATGATTATTGTTTGGTTCATCTTTTCTTCTCATTCTCGAAATAGAATGTTCATAGGATGACTACCCCACACTACCTTGTGATTGTCATCATCTGGAAATAAAGCAGAAGGTGGGTTCCATTTAATCTTTAATTTTTCAAAAAAATCTAGTTAATTAACAAATCCGTTAGTCTGCAACACACACACACAACACACACACACACACAACAAATACTATATATATTACACAATACTAACGTTAAACAGGAAATACTGAATCAAGATATACTTATCTGGACATGCTTAATTCCTCGCAACAAACAAGTGGGCAATAGTTTGTTTTGAAGAATAGCCTCCTGTCTTTGAAACATTGGTTAATTACACAAAGTTCCAATAGACAGAAATACCAAAACACTTTTCAAAGACAAAGACCAACACCCATAACGCAGGTCATGTCCTGAGTAATATAGAAATTAAAACACGTTATAAAAGAAAATAAGCAGTGTGTTATTAGCAAGGGTTTAAAGTGAAAGGATAAAAAAGATAATATTTTTCCAAGGGAGGATCTTAATTAATTTTTTTAAAAAATGGCTGGAAATAATTTTTTTTTTTTAAAAATTTAAAAATGTTTCAGTGTTAAATTGTAAAATGAAAAAAGTAAATCATTTTTAACTCACGAGCCAACGTGCTAAAGGTAGTTTTTTGTGCGCCCTTTGTCCGTTGTGTGTGTGCGACTGCGTCGTCAAAAATTTGGCTTTTAACACTCTAGGGGCCAAATTTTTTTGGGTCTCTTCAGAAATTTTGTCAGAATTTTCCTCCAAAAAATTTTGGAAAATTTTTTAATTTATGTCTGTGGGGTAAAAAAGTAAGTCCGAGGTAAAATCTTGAAAAACCTTTTTAAACTCAAAAGGCAACATTTTTTGGCCAATCTTTATAAAATTTTGGTCAGAGTTGCTTCCATAAAATCTTGGAAATTTCAAAATTTTGGGTCATGGGGGGGTCAAAAAAAAAGGCCACAGGTAAAATCTTAGAAAACCTTGTTAACATCAAGGGACACTTTTTTGACCCAACTTCATGAAATTTGGGTCAAAAAGTTTTTATGCCCCACAAATGGGTGCTTAGGTGCACTTGCCGCGTCCGTCAGTCCGTCAGTCCACTCCGTCAGCCACAGCCTCATCCGTCCGTACGTCCCCCAATTTGTGAACGCAACCCCTCTTAAAACCCGGGTGCAATTTTGCTTTAAAATTCCCGGATAACAACCTAAGGGAAAAAGGAAAAGAAAGGAATTTTCGGGCGACCAAAATTTTAAAAGAATTAGGGCCCCTTTTTTGATTTGTTTACTATTACCCATTAAAATTTGTGAACGCAAATCCTCAACCCGGGTGGAGATTTTGCTTAAAATTCCCGGGATGAACAAACCTTAATGTTGATGGGAGTAAAAAAGGAATTTTCGCGGCGACCAAATTTAAAAAGAATTATGGCCCTTTTTTGATTTTTCACTAATACCAAAAAAATTTTTTGAACGCAATCCCCTTTAACCGGGTGGCAGATTTGCTTTAAAATTCCAGGGATAACAACCTTTTAAAGGTAGAGGGAAAAAGGAAGGAATTTTCGCGGCGACCAAATTTAACAGAAAAAATGGGCCCTTTTTTTGATTTTTTCACTATATCCATATAAAATTTTTTGAACCAACTCCCCTTTAACCGGGGTGGCAATTTTGCTTAAACTTTCCCGGGTGAACAAACCCTTTAAAGTGTAATGGGAAATAAAGGGGAAATTTTTCGTGGCGACCCAAAATTTAAAAAATTAGGGCCCCTTTTTTGATTTTCACTATATACCATAAGAAATTTTGTGAAAGCAATCCTTTAAACCCGATGGCAGATTTTGCTTTAAAATTCCAGTTGAAAACCCTTTAAAGTGTGAAGGAAGAAAGGAAGTAATTTTTGCGGGGACCAAAAATTTAAAAGAATTTTGGCCCTTTGTTGATTTGTTCACTATATACCATATATAAATAATTAAATTGATTCAGTTTGGTACAGAAGACTATCTGAATCTCTGCTTAATTTATCGCCAGTGTGTGACATTACCAACACACTTAAGTGGATCTATTATTGATCTTGTCTATGTAAAATGAGAGTTGCCACAGCCAAAAGTAACTGTATACCCAACATATTTCTCTGATCACAGCATTGTGTTCCTGCAGTTTTAGGGACCAGACATGTGTTTCAAAGTTTTGTTTTATTCAGACACTAATATTGTATTCCATCTGTAAAGAAACCAAATATGATCCTCAAGAGTTAGGTAACTTTTTTATCATTAATACATAATTGAGGAAATTTCAACTGAAACGCTATAATAAGAACAGAATTTGTAGACATTAAATGAAGCTGCTCTTGTTTACGAGCACATCTGCACAGTGGGGCATCCGTGTCCTTTGGACACAGTTCTAGTTTTCCATAAAATCATTGACAAGTTCGAAATTGGGTCATGTGGGTAAAAAGTAGGTCATAGGTCAATCTTAGAAAAACTTAACACTCTAAGGCCACATTTTGGCCATATCTTCATGAAACTTGGTCAGAAGTCTGTTTCCATAAAATCTTGAACAAGTTCGAAAGTGGGTCATGTGGGGTCAAAAAGTAGGTCAATATGAAAAATCCAACATATGTTGCTCATTTATAATCGGGTGAGCGATTCAGGGCCATCATGGCCCTCTTGTTTAATGATAAACATATAATTAAATACTGTTTCAATTGAGTAATGTGTTTTAATAATTAGTGTTTAAACATTTGATAAATTTTAAGAAAAATCATGGCAAATTCAGTTTCGTTTCAAAAAGACCCTTTGAAAGATATATATATATGAACATCTTTAGCAACAAAAAATTTAAAAACCATACACATTCCTAAAATTGGGTTTGTCATAACATAAAATTTCATTCAATTCACAAACTAAATAAATCTCATTTTTATTCAAAAAACTGAATAATCTAATTTGATACTGAATGTCCTCCCTCTATCATATGATGACTTGTCAGTTGTTTGCATGCTTAATAACTTGAACCAAGGGGCAATGTGCTAATGAATAAATGTTTCCAATAGTTATTTAAAGAAATGTATTGATCAGTAAACCAAAGGAACTGTTGAAGCTTCAGAACTGTCCAAAATAAAAAACAAGTACCTGAAACATATTAAAAAATCAATATATATATATATATATATAAACAAATCACAGAAGAAGAACAATAGGTTATCGCACTGTGAGGTGCGAAATCCAAAAAAAATATCAACAGAAGAAAACAATAGATTTTCGCACTGCGGGTGCGAAAACCAAAATCATTTTGAAAAATAAAAATCACCACAGAACAGTAACTTTCAACAACCAACGGGTACTCTGTTGTGCATATGCTAAAAACAACAATGTAGTTCCATGTAAATTTTCCTCTTGGATAAAACTATTGAAAGCGAAAAGAAAAAAAAGAGAGAATTGTGCTTTTTAAAATAAAAGGAGTAGCCCAAACAAGTACGGCCCGGAGGTTCATATTTGCCGTTTTTTAGCTCACCTGAGCACATGTGCTCAGGATGAGCTATTAGGATCAATGAATGTCCGTCGCCCCCGCCCTTTCCCCCAACTAGTTTTTTTTTGACTTTTCCCTTCATTTCTTTGGCAATCACTTTAAACTTTATGCAATATTTTACCACAATTTTGGGCCCAAAAATTTATTTGGGGTGATACGGCCCAATTTGGGCAGGGGTTATCCCCTTTTTATATTTAAAAGCAGATTTCACACTGTTTGCACCTAGCACTTCATTTCTTAAAACCATCATTTCAAATTTTTAAAATATTACATATTTTTAGCATATCCCTTTCGTTCAAGTTGATTTTGGTGAATCGGGGATGAGGGCAGAATTATGCCCCTTTAATATAAAAAATGACAGATTTCACTTTGTTTTAGGGCCCCTTCATTTTTAAGAAATCATCTTCAAATTTATGACAATGTTATTACCCCAAAAACTCTTGGCCAAGATTGATTATGCTGATATCGGCCAATTAGGGCAGGAGCAATGCCCATTTTAATATTAAAAAAAAAGCCAGATTTCACATTGTTTTCACTCTAGCATCTTTATTTCTCAAACAATCATCTTCAAACTTATGACAGTGTTTAAAGCAATATTCTTGCAGCCAAGTTCGAGTATGGCTGATATCGGATAAATATGTCAGAAGTTATGTCCCTTTAATATAAAAAAAACTAGATTCACTTAGTTTGCACTCTAGCCTCTACATTCTTAACCAATCATCTACAAACTTTATGACAATGTTTTTTACCACAATCTCTTCGCCAAGTTTGATTATGGTTGATATTAAAAAATGCCAGATTTCACTGTGTTTGTACTCTAGCATCTTCATTTCTTTATCAATCATCTTCAAACTTTATGACTATATTTTATTACCATTATCTCTTGCTAAGTTCGATTATGGCTGATATCGCCCAATTTGGACAGGAGTTATGGCCTTTTTAATATTAAAAAATCGCCGGATTTCACTTTCTTTGCGGTGAAGAAATGATTATTATTTTTGTATGTAAAGTTCTGTTATAGTTAACATTGTAAATTTGAATTATTATCGAAGTTTACGATATACTAGGACAGCCAACGAACATGAGGAAATTACAATGATCTTGACAAGGCCCATTTCTTATCCCGAAGAGTGACCTTGACATTTCAACTACGTATCTGAGTCATTGGCCTGCTCATGGTAAAACAATTGTGCCAAGTTTGTGTGTGTGTGGTGTTGTGTGTTTCCCTCCCTTCAAATCCTTAAATACAGGAGGAAGATACAGCTGGTGTCACAAAGACACATTTCTTTGTATAATATACATATATATTTTTATTCTATTGATGTATGTAATACATTTTATATTTATTCAAATAAATGTTATTTATATTATTTCTACTTAGATTTAGCTTAATTTCAACTGAAGGCAAAGATTCATTTAGTCTGATCCTTCAATATTCTGAAAAAAATATATAATATATATTTTAAATTGTTTCACCGAAGCGTTGAAAAATTGCAAAATGCACTGGATATCTGAGTCATTGCATAACAAGTAGAACTAATAAATGCCCTTTGTTGGTTTATCACAGATTTATTCATTTTTTTAATGCTACTGATACACGGTTGTACTGCCATTTATCAAATTACCCCATAAAAGTTTATGAGTCCAGCTATCTTCATGCCTGATACTGTGATTTATTGGACGTTTTATCTGATTTCCCGGTGTAACTCGGAAGGCCAAACACATACCGCTTCCTCTGTCAGATAACCATTGAACTTAGATATCTTTTCAGTTAACATAACTAAATTGCCGGAGCTGTAACACAGAAAGAGCAACATATTCAGAAAATAATGTACACAATTTGAAAAATGGTTTATTGATGCCGCGGGGAAACGCGATGAAGTATGGAATAGGGTTTTAATTTGGCCCAGGGACTGCATAAAAAAAAAAAAAAAAAAAAAAAAAAAGGGGAGAACCCTTTTATTTTTGTAAAATAAAATTTGTAAATGTTTGAAATAACCCCTTTAGAATCATTTAATACTGTAAACTGAAGTGAAAAAAAAGATTAAAATAACATGTTTTCTCTCGTTATTAAAAAAATTTCGAAATTTAAATGGATATCAATAACTTCCCCCTAACTTCCTGGCTAGGGGTTTTAAACTTTCTTAACGACCTTCAAGCAGTCCAAACATTAAAGCCAGAAAAAATTTTTGGGAAGATGTTTTATGACCAAAAATTTTCCCAGAGTTTCAATTACATATCGTAAACTTGAAAAATCAAAAAAACGATTTAACGATACAATAACAGTATGATGTAAAAGTTAACAAGAAATGTTTGGAAAACTATTCCCCCTCATATCCCATAATATTATATAGCATATTCATAAAGGATTTTGCCTTCATAATTTTGGCTTGTCACAAAAAATTCTAAAACTTAAAAAATTTGAGTGAAAATATAATGAGCTAAAATTGAACAAAACTTTTACTGAAAAAAATGGCTGGAAAAAATATTTACAAAAGCCCAAAAAGGGTTTAAGTGAAAGAACATTGTCATTATAAAAAACAAAACATTATTTGGGCAAGGCCAAGTCATCAAACATATATACAAAAGCAACCCTTTTGACCTTGACCTTTGAGGGATTGACACCAAAATTTATAGGGGTCACACTAAAAAACAACAACCAATGAAGTTTGAGACTTAAAGTCAAAAAAACTTTAAATTTCACTCGGGCAAGGGGGTATTTTAACATAACAAAATGTGACCTTGACCTTTTAGGGTTTACACCAAAATCAAAGGGGTCATCTACAATCTGAGCAAAAACACATAATTTGAGACTTTAAAGGGCAAATAGAACTTAAGTTACACTCGACAAGGCTGGATTATACATCACAAATGTGACCTTGACCTTGAGGGGGGAAAAAACCAAATCAATAGGGGATCTAATAATCATAGCAAAAAACCACATGAAGTTTGAGACTAAAGGTCAAATAGAACTTAAGTTATCCTCGGACAGCCTGGTCTTGACCAAACGACGAACCGACGACCGACCGACATGACAAAGCAATATTAACGCACTTCTTCGAAGGGGCATAATAAACAAAACATTATACATTTGCGTATCGGACATGTTAATTGCCGCTCCAGGCCCAATCTGCGGCCCAGTATGATAAAGTTCTGAAACTAGTAAATTTACCTGAATATTGTAGCATATGTTGTAAGTATGTAAATTTATCATCACGCTACTTTACGTATCAAGGGAAGTAATAACTATACGTATCAAGGGAAGTTAATCGTAATAACTATAGGGAAGATAGTAAAATCCGGGACTTATCCCTCCATAGCGTACCAAATAAAACTTATCTCTGCTGATTTGTTTGGTTACAGTGTTCTTGATGAATGAATGTTTTTATATCGGTATTAACACCGCTTTAGCAGCTTACTGTCTAGAATTGCATGCATCTTGCAGACCCAATAATTACATATAAAAAATTGATAATAATAGATAAACCTATTATAATAAATAAAGGTCGAAGACACTCTTCATTTACATGAATTTAATTCAAAATTTAGAAATCTCTTAACCAAACGACCTACAGCTGATGATATATTTGACAAAATGGCGTGTATCATTGCCTAGAAGGAATATTAGACCCGCTGTTTGTAAATAATACTTTCACATGGTATTTAATTATTCTGAAATGGCTCTGCTTTATTTAAGTCGTGCTCAATATGCGCAGCGTCTTTGATGCTTTGCATCAAAATAAGTCTTGTAATCTAATTGAAGGATTTGGTACAAACTACCAGCGTAAAGATCTGAATTATCCATAAAGAAAGGCTTTAATGCAGTAATGTCAGCATGCACGATCATATTTTATCTTCAGATATCGTTTTCTTTTTTTTCCCCCTAAGTATAACGAACCTGCCTAATGATTGAGTTGAGTTTATCCTGTTCTTATCATTTTAGTAGAGTTTATCAAAGTTTTTTGTTCCGTATCCAGATTAGATGTTTCAGCCTTCGTTTCTACATTATTTAGCAAGATTAATAAAATACAACATCCAGTATTGTTTATATTATCATATTTCATTGATTTAATTCATCAATTCGATTTAAATGCTTATCTCACGGCCATGTTTTCTTTCATGGAAAGGTTTCACCCTGGAAGAATTTTATGTTTTGTAGGCCACGTAACTTGTAGAAAAGCGGATCCGCTCAGTTTTTTCAGTCAGTCTGTGTTCAACTGACATCAGAGTAAGATCTCATATAGCACAATTACACCGTTGTTGAGTGTTAGGCTTTGGTATCTCGATGCAAGTTCTGTGTCCCGAGTAGTCACCTAGCATTGTTTAACAGGGCGAAGATTCAGAACTTTCTTCAATATCTACAGCATACGTTGACGTCACACTTGACTATTATGCAACGATGATTACGGTCAAAGAGATGAAGAAGGAGAATAGAACAGCCAGAAGAGTTGTGATAGTTAAAAGATAAAATTAGGTAAAAATTAGTGTCACACACCTACGTTTTTCGCCCCTTTATCCTAAGCCTTTCCGCTTACGGTGGCCGCTGTCGGCTCAGCCTCAACAATCAATAGGGACTCCTTGAAGCTAAGCTGGTCAGTGTTTTTAAAAGGTCATGATGATTGCGTCTGCTTGAAAGATACCAAGTCAATGGCCTCCGCTATAGCTGATGGTAGGCTATCCAAAGTTCTGTTCACGTGAAAAAGAAAATTTGTGGTATGTGGTGGATTTGAATCTTTGAATATAGCGGTTTTTCAACTTTAATTCGCCATTTACATTGAGTTTATGTATCAAAATATTCACATTCCAATAAATCTTACGTTCACTACCCATGTCTTTGTAAATAAAAAATTCACTATGTATAAAACAACAAGGTTACCAACTTCAGCAGGATGCTGAAGGGCACCCATCGGGAATAAGTGTCAACAAATCAATAAAATGCGCCCATCGATAATATTGGAAAATCCCACTGTCAGCGGATAATTTTCCTTCATAACTGTTTCACATGAAATACAGGTATTATTATTTTTAATGCCTGAAATTTCATGATTCTACTCGGATTTAGACCACGAAGGTCAGCTCAGGTTGCGATTGTATATGATACAGAGCGGGAAGGTAAGAGTGTTCCGAAAATATTTGTAAACAAAATAACTCGGAATACTCGCACCGTTCCCTTCTGTACATAAATAAATCGCGGCGCCGACCTCATAGACATCGAGTTGGTTCACTTCCGTTCATCGTGGTTCGAATGGGGTTAAATCACTAAATCCCACTCGAAATCTTGACATTTCAGACATAAGAAATAATTATTTTGTATTTCGTTTGAAATTTTCCCGTTGACATGGGAACTCCCAATTTTTACCTTTAAATCATTATCATAATTAAAAAAAAAAACTGCAAAATAAAAAAAAATTATTATGATTATTCTTTAAATAATCATAATAATAATAATGAAATAACTATAATTTCGACTGAAATAAAAAGGGTAAATTGGGGGGAAAGGGTTCGAGTCGGGTAAATTTGCTCAAACATACACAACAGTTTATTTTGACCTTTGCGGAACGTTTTTCGCTAACTTTGCGAGCCTTGATCGTCACAAGCTTTTGGGAAGCGGTAGGGTTTTTTTTGGAAACAGAAATAACGCGGGGGAATATCATTGTCATATTTTCTTTTCTAATTATCCCAAAAAAGAAAATGACTTGACGTCGTTTTTATGGGTGCGCCAGGAGCGCGATGTGTGTTATTGTAAACCGTATTTTCTAATTTGAAAAAAATTTTTTCACAGAATTTCAGATTTATTTATTATAGTTTCAAAACAATACAAACTTTTGGGCTGATTTTCCCAAAATGATTTTATCTACGAAAAAGCCCAGTTTTTTTGGAAAACCCCCTCGTGGGTTTTTGGGTTTTGGGAGGTTTTTTCCTGACCTAAGATTTTTACAAAGAATCCTAGAGTACTTCCCCTTCTTAATAACCTTGTAAATTGGGGGTTTTCCCATGTAAGTTCTGCTTTTAGATGTACCCTGGGTACTTGTTGCAACCTCAGAATCCAAGGTGGTCTTTGATGGTGAGTTAAAAACCCATAGAAGACCTTTTAAATAGACATAGGATGGAGTATTTTTCTGTTAGAAGGCATACCCATTTGTTCTTTTTTTTCGCCATTTAAATATTAGATTAAAACTGATTTTCCCGATAGACCCCCAAAATCATCTGCAAAAGCAATTACGGCGGCTTTCATAGACAAACCGTAAAACCCGGTCTTACAGTACTAGGGAGTTGTGTTTTGGGACCAATAGTATCGGGTTCACGTGCTTTTTATGCGTACTTTGGGTATACTTAACATCGGGGTTTATGACACTGAGTAGTTTTTTTACTGACTGAAAGCGTAGGACGCATACGGTTTGCATACTGAATGCACCCCCGGATTGTACGTTCAGTGGTAAATCATTTAGGGAAAGGGATACTTCCTGTAGAGGGCGCTGAAGGGGTGGGGCTCGATGTGCCCCATAAACGATGAAGCCCGTTGTATTCAAAAGGGAAAGGTTTGGATCCAGGTAAAAGTGTTCTTTGTAATCCCATAGGGGTTAAACGGGACAGCAGTCGTTGTGTGGAGCTTTGTTGAAAATTTTAGAGAAACCCGGGAAAGGCTGATGTATTGTTTTCCTCCTCTAAATAGTATTAGTCACCCGGGGTTAGAACTCGAGTCTCACAGTGCATTTGCTAAGATTTTCTCATGTTCAATGTTCACTAGTTTATTTAAGTTTTGCCATGGTGCCCTTCTTTGACCCATATACCAAGTTTCAAATTTTATCCATACTAATATAAACAAACATTATGTTACAGAGGTTAGGCCAAAATTGTGGCTTCTGGGGTTACAATTTTTTTTTATGACTTTTCCTATCCTATTTTTACTCATTTACCCATTCGAATTATCCAATTTCATGAGATAAACATTTGACCATTCTTGGGTGGTTGGACCAAAATGTGGCTCCTGTTTTCACAAATTGTCAAGATTTTCTAAAATTTTTATCTAGTGTCTTGTTTTTTTATCCCCATGGCCCCCTGAACTCAATGAGATTTTAATGAGACAAAATCCGACCAAATTTTAAAGAAGATTAGCAAACTGTGGGGTCTAGAGTGTTTACAGGGGTTTTTCTAAGATTTGACCTGGGACCTAGTATTTTTTTACCCACAGACCCAATTTCGAACCATCCGAAATTCATTTTGAACACCCTCCTACCCAAAATTTTGAAGTTTTTGGCTAAAACTGTGGGCTCTGGAGTGTTCACAAGTGTTTTTTTTTTTTTTAAAATTTTCTAAGATTTTTCATGGTGACCCATTTTTTACCCACAACCCATTTCGAACTTTTTCCCATATATATTAGGAAAAAAATCCCGGCCACTTTTCATGAAGATTGGGGAAAACTGTGGCCTCTAAGTGTTCATAGCAATGTTTTACGACGGACGACGGACAAAAGTCGGGCACAAAAGCATATCCTGAGGTGAGCTAAAAGGACGTCAAAATTTACGTTCAGTGGGTAATTTGGTTTCAAACTTGTATAACGTCAATCGGGCTAACTGGTCTAAACCTTCTAAAATATGTACATGTGAACACTGAAGAGGCTACATTTTTTATCCCAGTTCTTCATAAAACTTGATAAGAATGTTGTTTGCATGAAATCCCAGATTAGTGCAAATTTGGTAGGGTCATGTTGTATTGGGGTTTACCGTCGCTGCGATGGTATTTCAATCATATAGCGACGTCCAGCTAATTACATGTGGAGGAAGACCCCGAGTACACAGAGGTACCCGGGTAGAACCACCGACCTACCGCAAGCCAGCTGGAAGGCTTCCTCTCATGAAAAATCCGAAGTCCCTACCGGGATTCGAACCACAGCGGTGAGGGGTGAGAGATTGTAGTCCACGACTGTAACCACTCGGCACGGCGGCCCCGTTAGGTAGGTCAAAATCTAGGTCACTTAGTCAAAAGTTAAAAAAGAAAACAACATTGCACACACTTTTTGTTTGCACATATTTAGTAATTATGACAAACACAGCAATCTTACTAAGGTGAGCGACACAGCGCCATCTTGGCCCTCTTGTTTAAGTTCACAACCTGAGGTTTGAAGATGTAGACAATTGCAGTTTCAGTACATTTGAAAAACATTTTCCTTGAATTAAATTCTGTTTTATTTATAATTCACGAACTATCACCAGTATATAGTTAGAAAGATGTAGGCGGGCGGCAAGCGTTTAACATTTTTTTTGTCAGGAGTTAACTTTGTCATGCATTGTTATGATCCATTAGTTGAAGCACATGACAAAGGCCATAGCTTCTAGCTTAATGTCACACTTGAGTTTAAATAAAAAATACATCAGCTGCATTACACGATGAAGCAATAGCATGAAACGCTGTTGGAACAATAATTTAATATTTTCACACTCAACTTTTTTCAGACAAATGTTCTTGCTTAAACATCGTTAGAACATAGGACAATGTAAGCCAAATGAATGCAATGTCCAGACTGAGAACAACAATAATTGTTACATGTCAATGTTAATCAGCATCTGCTTGAGTTTGTAAGGTATCATTTAAAAAGATAAATGACCACTGCACATAGGCTGACATTATATACTCCCAAAAACTTCATTCTCTGTAATGTACATGTCAAAGTAACTCATGCATGTTCACTTGAAACAATGTCCAAGCAACTTGTACAACTGAAGGTTTCCGACACATGCATACATACATCCATATGGGGTACAGACATTACATTTCGAAGACAAATAGGCAGTCAAAGCTTAGTTTATGGCCAACTTTGGATAACTGTCATTTTTTAAAGGCTAATCTTCCAACTCTCCAAATAAAGGTTCATTACTTTCCATTCATAGGCTTGTGTTTTAATGTTTTTCTTTGTACACAGTACATTTTCCTATTGGTAAATACATACATGAGTTTTCAAACTTTTTAGGACAAATATATTTAAAGGATTAAGTTTACAGCAAAAACTAATAGTCAAATACTTCAGTGCCTTTGAGTTACTTTAAGTCAGCACCATACATTTATTCTTGCATGTTTCTTGTCCTGCTAAACTTAAGATGTACAGTTTTTTTAATGAAAATGTAAGGGTAACCTTTTTGTTCATAACATCAAACTAAAACTGCCATTGTAATGGCGCAACTACCCCCCCACCATGTCGCTTTGTCACAGGAATGAAGTTACAAAAAAAAAAAAAAAAAACAAAAAAAAAAAAAAAAAACTCTTGCGTCATATGATATCCACTTAGAACCTTTTCGCATTTAAATTTAACCAGATTTTTATCCAAAAAGGTTCTGTGACTTTTACAATAGTATCTTCTTTTTTTTTTAATTTAAATTAATTAGATAACAGTATACAGATATACAGCCTCG
>CM037780.1:4919754-4939502 GCA_021229015.1 Solen grandis | reverse complement strand
AACCCATCCCCTTTGAAAAGCCCCAAAAAAGCTTTATAAACCAAGCCGAGAAATACCGGACAATAATTGCTTATAGTACTAAGGCCGAAAAACCAAATTGTTTTAATTTTTTTGAAAATTGAAGGAACCAGGAAAAGGAAAATGCCTTTTATCTACTCTTGGTGTAAACTTCCCATAAATTTGGTTGATCAAGCCAAAAATCCATGGGAACCCACAAGAATATGCAATATGAAAATACCAAAAATCAAGGGGCCTCTAAACTCTTGAAAAATTTAAAAAAAAAGACTGGTCATCTGACAATACGCATCCCTCGGAAAAAAACTTAAAATTTCCCGTTGGAAAAACCCAATACCTAAAAACCCAAAAATACAACAATATTAAACTAAAGGCCAAAATAAAATGGGGAACCAAACCTGTGAAAAATTCAGGGAATCGGGTCATGGCTGACATTCCACTCCTTTTGGGAAAATAAAGCCTTCCAAAAAAAACTTGATTAACCGTTTCCTAAAATATGACAAAATTCGAGAAGGGCCCAGAACACCAAGCCCGACTATACTTCATTTGAAAAAAATAAAACCCCAAAAGAAAAAATCAAAGGTTTTGCCTTTACAAGGCAAATCAAAAATAAAGGCCTAAACATAAAAAAAATATAAAAAAAAATGAAAAAATTGGGCCAAAAATTAAAGGTTTTTGAAAACCGTACAAACTCCAAAAAAGAAATAAATTTTTTGGAACACTTGGGGTTTCAGGTTTTTGGAAAATTTAAAAAGGATCGCTTTACACAGCAAAAACAAAAGGACCACCGGCCAAAAGTGGGAGTACTTCGTTGTGGTAAAACAATATTTGGACTACAAAAAAAAATTTGGGAAAGTTTCAAATAAAAGACCCCACCGAAATTACTAAAAGGAGTCGTTTGTGGACTGAAAATTTCAAAACAAAAACTACATTTTAAAAAAACAACAAAAAATTTCCAGAAATGAAGAAGGAAAACTTCAAACCAAAAATGCTGAAGGAAAAAAACCCCACAAAAAACACATCAAATTTTTAAAAGGAATACCATTCAACGTCTAAAAAATTTTTAAAAAAACAAAAATCCTGTTTTTGAAAAAATTAAAAAATGGGACGCCTTTCAAACGCTTTTCAGAAAAGGAAATTTGAAAAAACATGACCCCAACTGTATATCCAATACATTTATCCCGTCAATTTTACAAAGAAACCCCATAATCCGAAAGTAAAAATTTAAATTTGAATTTTTTTTCCAAAACCCAAACAGTCCAATAAAAACCCCTTTACCAAACAGAGCTGGAATAAGGAAGGGGTCTTTTAATTAAAAAACCCCTCCACACCGGACCATGCCGCCCCTTAAAAAATTTTCCACGACTAACAGGGGGGGTTTAAACCTTTTTGTAAAAGGCAACATCGACAGAAACGCCCCAAAGGGATAACAAAAAAAATGATTTTTTCCGGCTACTTTTCCGTTGAAACCACGTCAAACCATCACTTAAATCATTTGAACTTAAAACCTTTTTACATGCGCCTTATTTGCCAAACGTTGTTTAAAATGATAAGAGAAAATTTTAAAAAAAGTAAAATATACCTCTAAATTTTAATTTTCAAATTATACGAATTAAAAAACACATTTAATTCAAATCCTTTCCTTTCAAAATTTTTAAATTTTAAGAACCCCTTTCAAACTAAATACATAATTTAAACAATGAAGAAAAAACAAAAATTTAAAGTAAAAAAAAATTAAATTTTAATTTTCTAAATTTTAAGTTTAGGGGATTTTAGCAAAATACAAAGCCCCCCAAAAAATTTCTTATTTATGATCGTTGACAAGAGAATTTTCTAATATCCAAACAAAAGGGGTGGTTTTGTTATATTCAGGTGTCATTTTTTAAAGTTGAATTTAACCTTCCCCGCATTTTTTTTTCCGTCCCGTGGCCCAATTTTTTGAGGGCGCCCAAACTCGGAGCCGGCACTCTGGGTAAAATTCGCCGGCAAACATAAACCAAGTCTAAATAAATAAAACGAAAAGGGACCATTTGGCGCCAAGCAGAAAAAGGGTAAATTTTAAAGGACTTTTTTGGCCCGGTGGGTAAAAAAGGGGTGTGGAAAATGACAATTCAAAACCAAAAGAACTCAATTGGCAAAATAAGGGCTCGAAACATCCTAAATGACTGAAATATTCAAGGGCGAAAACCAACAAAATCAAACTTTGTTCATTTGGCCTGGTTCAGGACTTTTCCTGATAATTATCATGGGTGGAGGCACCCGGGTAAAACCACCCGGGCTTTCCCTCCTTTGTGTAAAACCAATTGTACCACAAAATTTGATTTAAATTCCTACCGAAATTACGGGGATCAGCTTAGAAAAAAAAATTTTAATATTAGTAAATAATGATTTACTTTATACAGAATTTTTTAACTTAAAAGCCCTTTAAAGGGAAAAATTTTAAAACACAAAAACTATCTTCTTAATTTTCCCCCAAAGAAATCCCAACACTCTCAAATTTTTTAAAAACATTTTTTTGACCCATATGGCGTTATACAAACTTAAAAATAAAACCCCAAAAGGGTAGTCAAAAATTTTTCTCGCGTGAAAACCCTTTACAAAAATTAAAAAAAAAATTTTTGTTTTTAACGTTTAAGGGTTAATATCTTAAAACAAAGGCGCGGTATAAAATTTCCTTTAACCCTACCACCATCCGCCTTTAGTCCACGCCCAAAAGAATAAAATCGTATGAATTCAAAAATATTTAAGATATAACCAATTTTTCTTATTCCCGGTTGAGAACCCCTTAATCAAAACAGGAACTAACTTACAATTTAACTCCCGCTTATTGCCAATTTGTTTGATATAATTTAATAAACCTAAAACTTAATCCCCTAGATTTGATGTTTTCAAAGTTAATAAACCTAAATTTATATATGTCTCCCCATTTCTAAATCGGAAAACATAAAAAATTTCTTTAAAAATTTAAACCCTAAGGTTCAATCCTTTTGGGTCTAATTTCATGCGGTTTAGCAATTAAACAAAAAAATAAACTAATTTTTTAGGGGCAAAACGTATATCAATAAAAGGTAAATGAATACAGTGCCCAAAATGTGAATTTAAATGCCTTTAAATTACACTGGGCCATTTAAGGTCCGCTTTCAGGGGGGAGGGGGACCCGGCCCACCACCGTCTAATAAATTAGTTTGTTATTGGCGTAGATTGGGATGAAACGGGGCCTCTTTAATAAAATTTAGGGTTGGTACCCAAAGACCTTATATGACTCCTAATTTGTTTAAAAACAGTTTATAAATCGGGTAAAAATCAACGAAAAAGTAAATTTTGGGTTAAGTTTAAAGATAATGTCAATTATCATGGGGTACTTTACCCCCCCGCCCTACTTTTTTTAAATCCAACCTACCTTAAAAATTTTTTTCATTATCCCAGAACCTAAACTTTAATACTTTTTCAATTTATTAATGAATTCATGATAATTTTAAATTAACGAGCCCCCAATAAAGCAATTTTAACAACAAAACAAACCTTTAGAAGGCCCAAAAAATTAACAAATTCATTTGAAAACTTAGGACAAAATATTTCAAATAATAGCTGAAGTGGTTTTATATCCCTTCAAATTCAACATATAATTGAAATATAGAAAACAATAGTTTTAAAGTTTTTTAATCCAATTTTTTATCCTACTTTTTAAAATTTCAAACAAATAAGCCATATTTTAAGAAAAGAGAATTTCGTCCGGAATTAATTTTTTATCAGTTTATTACTTTTTCGATTATTTTTTCCCCAATATACATGAAAATTAGATTTTCAATAAAATAATTCCAAACTATAGCCCCTTTAAAGAAGTATCCACTTAACACAAAAACCCTTTAACCCTACAATCTTTTCCTTTCTTATTTCTGAACCCCATTCTAAATTATCACATTAATAAGTATACAAATTGAAATTAAAAAAATGAAACTCCAATGTTTTCACACTGACATACCAAAACAGAAATCCCCTCCAATACGAAGTTTTGATTTGGATACTTAAACCCTCCCTTAAAAACAATTGGGCCCAAAAATTTATTTATTAAAAAAAAGTCAAAGACAGAAATAAATTGATTTTTTTCTTAAAGAAAAATTTTTTTAAATGAACTTTCCTGCATCTTTTACTTTTTAATTAATTATCATACAAAAATTTGTCATTTGGAAAATTTTTTTTGAGAAGTTATTAGCGAGCCCTCGCGATTTACGCCGAAGACATGTGGCATTTTCCAAACCTGACTAAATATTTAAAAAAAGCAAATTTTATCTCACATTTTAAATCAAAAATATTAAAAAATATCAAAAAATTAGACATCAATATTTTCCACTTTTAGTTTCAACCCCTAATCTATAGAATTTTGAAATTTGTTTCCGAAATGTTTTACCAGATTCCTTTTGTTACCAATATTTAAATAACCCTTAAAATTTAAAATTATTGTGCCTTATAAACCCTTTGATTCTTTTAACAAAAACCCCAAAATCCTCCAACCCCCCATTTCCCATTTTTATTTATCGGTATTCTCAAATGCCGCTTCACAACACTATTAAAAAACGGAATTTACGGGGGAAAAATGGAGATGAAAAATTTCATAAGAATAAGTTTTACTTTAAATTCAATATTTGGAATTCTATCCGTTTTTTTATTATCAAATTTTTCAATTATACGACTTTTGGACATAGTGATTGATCGAAATTTAAAACCCGAAAACATGCATGTTACCCCTACCCACCCAGTTACATTATCCTGAAACCGGGCCAACCAGTCCCCAACTCCCCCGTAAGCTGATGCCAAGCAAGGGGGCATAACAAAACCATTTTTATGAGTTGGTATGTCGCGGCCCGGGAATCGAACCCACGACTTCCCGCCCCCTCGCGGACACTCTATACCACTCGGCCACCGGGAATGGTAAAATGGTCAGTCTAGAAGAAATAATTTAGTATCATCACAGAACGTCTTAAAAGGGTTATTCTTATTTTACAAGTCGAGAAAGACCTATTAACCATTTGTCAAATTAATGTAAATCTTCTCCAAAAAGGAAAGTTAAAACTGAAAAGGGAAATTAAGATGTTAAGAATCTAGTCTGTTTTAAAGATATTTTATGTTTCAGCAATTTAAATGAAATAATCGCTTTTTTAATTTAAGTCGATTTCTTTATGAAACTTATACTTCATTTAAAATCCTTACAATAATGGCTGGAGGAACAAACCACAAAAAATATTTTTATTTATCAGTTCTACTGTTTTTATAACCCCTTCCTAGTTAATAAACATTCTGTCGACCTGTTTTAAAATATGATAAACTATTAGCATGTATACAAGATTTGTTACTTTAAGACTTGGACATCCCCTGTCATATTAAACCTACGATTTGCGAAACAAACAATTAGCAAATCCTTTGTAAATATTGATTTAAGAGTTTGCACTCATAAAACACACCAATTTTGTAAAACATTTTACACAGTTTTTATTCATCAACTATCAATTGTTCATCTGTTTTACCATCGTACTAATTTTTGTTCAAGATCATTCTTTGTCCTACATCACTGCTTATTTTTAATGATATTACTGGTCATTTTCAACTACTGCAGATTTACCTTGCTGCGTCCAGTACTCGAACACAGATTTTAAAGTCCCACTTACTTCATTTTTTAAAACTTGTAATAAATGTATGATATTAAAATTCATGATGCGATTTTCATTTTAGTGGCGAAAGAAAAAAATCCAGTCAAAAAACACTACTATGACACCACCATAGAAATGTCATTTTAACCATCCACAGTGACTCGTGATACTTTTTACGAATATGGCAATATCCCTCCGGGAGATTGTGATGGTAATTTTTAATGAGATCTTTTTAAGTTAATCTTCAAAAGGCGCTATAAGTCGGGGTTAATCCCATGATGTTGGAATATGTTTTTTTAAGGGTTTACGTATAAACCCAAATATTTAGTATGCCGTTATTGTTTTGGGTCCACATGTAATTGACAGGTATTTCAAAAGAAGATTAAAAACCCAGACTAAATAAATGTTATACTAACTTCATCGGTTGTATGATGCAGAGAATGATCCCAGCCACTCATTAGTCTTAATTTTTAGGGATGTTATTAGAAGTCACGACCTTTCATTCCGGCAGGTGTTTGCAAACCTGCTGGCGTGGGCATATCTCATTTTCTGTACACTTGTAAGAACAGAAAACGGTATATAGGGTTAATTGAAATTCTCTTGCTTTTAAAAGGGTGGTTTCCCTGACCAAGTTTCTTTAAAGGCAAATGACCCTGGAAGGGGAACAACTAAATTGGACTCGCAAGGGATGCAGCAGGAAAAGTATTAATGACATATTGACGATGAAGGGTGACAAAACTAAAACAAAATTTAGAAGAAGCCCCTGACTAAGGTTCAAAAGTTTAAAAACGTTCAGTTGAAAAACACTTTTAAATATGTGCCGATGATATGAACACATAAAAATATAAACAGATGAACAGCTCTTCTATGAAGTTTTTACACAGTAACCACCAGTAATACTGTAACCTGCTTTATTGCATTTCGACCAAAAACAATATTGTGTTCTCAAATGGTTTACGCCGTATTGTTTTCAGTCAAAATGCAATACTGTATTTGCTCTTGTATTTCTTTGTGTTTTTTTTATAAATCTTGTGGGCGAAAATTCAAAAAGAGTGTGTTTTAACATAAACACTCCCATATGTCCTGTTACAGTGCTTATGAAATAATTCGGGATTCGGGTTACATGGCGAATATTGAGAAGTTACCCTTAAAATATGTACAACGGCCTCATGAAATTTAAAGAAAAAAACAAAAACGAGATATAGCTGGCAGCAAAGAAAGGTGAAATTAGAGACAATACTTAGAAGATCATAGTATCCTTCATATAAAATAGAAAAATTCGCGATTTAGAGAGAATCATTTTAAAATACAAGGCGAAAGTCAATTTTAAAATAATTGTTCAATAGACACATCGTTATATTATCTATAATCGTTGTTTGAACTATAAGGTACATGTATGTTAAAAAATGAAACTATGTAGGATTATGCTTTAGTCAATAAGCACAGGCATATATTTTCAAAATAAATACATATGTTTTTCATTCATCAGGAAAGGAAAGAATAATAATGTTTCCAATTCATGGACTTAACAGTGCTGAGCGCTCTTCTAATTGTTTTTTAGTATGGTAACATAAAAACACGAGATTTTCATTATTTTTCCTCCAGACGGAGTAAAGAATCTGATTTCATTGGTTCTTATTTGATTCATTTTAACTAGCATATGCATTTCAATGTGACCCCAGTTTTTAGTTAATTTAAACTTAATTTAATTAGAAATACACGTATATATTATTTTTTGGACTAAAACGATTTCCTAAAACTGTCGAAATGAAAGAAAATTTTTATCACGGTGATCATACAATGTTCATGGTGTATGTCAAACGATATCTTTTTGGACGAAAAAGTTATCCCTGTTATAAGAAAATGACTGGGTATATACTTCTGTTGAAAACGATATATTTTAAATTTAAAGTCAATATCATCAACATAAACATATTTTTTTTTATTTAATTATTTTTAAAGATATCAACAATGATACTTATAACGATAATATGAAATAAAGTAATTATAATAAAAAACAACAAATTTATACTTTTGACGATAATATGAAATACGTAATTATAAAAACAACAACAATGATACTTATGACGATAATATGAAATACGTATTATAATAACAACAAAAATGATACGTATGACGATAATAATGAAATACGTATTTAAAAATACAAAACAATGATACGTATGTCGATAATATGAAATACGTAATTATAATAACAACAACAATTGATACTTATACGATAAATATGAAATACGTAATTATAATAACAACAACAATGTGATTATTCGATAATATGAAATACGTAATTATATAACAACAACAATGATACTTATGCGATAATATGAATACGTAATTATAATAACAACAACAATGATAATAATACGATAATATGAAATACGTAATTATAATAACAACAACAATGATGATTATACGATAATATGAAATACGTAATTATAAAAAACAACATTGATAACTTATGACGATAAAATGAAATACGTAATTATAATAACAACAACAATGAACTTATGACGATAATTGAAATACGTAATTATAATAACAACAACAATGATACTTATGTCGATAATATGAAATACGTAATTATAATAAAAACAACAACAGCAACAATAATACTTATAATGATAATATGAAACACATAATTATGATAACAACAACATTGATACTTATGACGATAATATGAAATACGTTATTATAATAACAACAACAACAGCAACAATGATACTTATAATGATAATATGAAACACATAATTATAATAACAACAACAATGATACTTATGACGATAATTGAATTACATAATTATGATAACAACAACAATGATACTTATAACGATAATTGAAATACATAATTTTGATAACAACAACAATGATAACAATGAAGACAGTTGTAGTAAATATTTCGTAAAATAAATTTCATTTAAGGGGAATGAAAACCGACAAAAAAATTTACCTGGAGAGATGAGAATAAATGCGAAAGCAGGAATCTTCAATGATTAGTTTGCACAGAAGATTTCTTATCCGTCAATGACACAATGAAATCCGTCTTCAAAAACCCAATGTCCCCGGTCCGAATCAAAGACGCACACGGAAAGCAACAGTTAAAACTAGTCCAATCTATTCTTGCTTAACGACTGAAAAATCACTTTAAACCATTATATTCACTTCCGACTTTGATAGCGTAAACCGATTCACTCAAAAAAAACACCTAGACTTGCGTTTTAAACCTATCGACAACGCTAGACCTTCAGATCCACTGTCCGGCTCGGCACCCGTTGCTGTTATATTCATGGGGTTAACGTTTATACCAATGAAAAAGTTTGGCAAATCACCTAGATTTTTGGATAAAATCGTAAACCCTGGATTGATAAACAGAAAATTCTCTTCCCTCCACATCGAGGGATATTGATAAGAAAAATATCATTGAAAGGGCTTTTTTTTCTCATAATGGATATTTTTCAAGCAAACGACATCTTGTTTCTTCTTGAACCAGATAATAAAAACACAAAAAAGAGTCAAACATAATCAAATTTGAGAACCAAATGAAAACATAGGGCATATTTTTTAAAATCGACTCATATTTATCTCGGGTTTTTTTTAAACAACAACGTATAGAGCACTAAAAGAAAAATTGTTTGCAATAAGCTTAAACTATTGTGACGTGTAATTCAAGCAATTGCAAAAAATACTCGTATAGAAAAGACTGACTTTCATGTGTTATGTAAAAAAGTAAATTGCTTTCAATACATTTATGATAAAAAAACAAAACAATATATGAACACTTGAAAAAAATACTTTTGTAATAAATTTGCTGTAAATGGTTGGACTGGTGTTTTAAAAGTTATATAATAATTTTTCAAAGGTTTACCATTTGTTCACCAATCAGCATTTTTATTAATGTACTCTATTTCTATGGCCTATTAACACAAACTTTGCGAATGAAGTGCAATAAAAACTTGTATTGAAACACACTTTACTCCGTGGAAGGTATATCAAGCCCGGTTATATCTCCTCATTGTCGTATGGTCCCTGGGGTCGAGTGATTAAAGTATCCACTCCGTAACAGACCCGGGTGCGAGTGCGACACTCATGTCGTTAAACACATTTTTGTTTGGGCCCTCAGCACATAGACCCAGGTCGAATTCCACCAACAATTCATAGCACAATTATACTAAATATTGAGGGATGAGTTCTTTCTGTATCTCTATGAAAAGTACACAACCAGACATTTCTTAACAAATAACAAATAATTATAATAAATAAAATATAAATAAAATAAAATCTTAACAAATAATATGTTAATAAGGTGATGCATTATGCCATTTTAATCATTTTTATGAATAGGATATAAAAAAGGAATTGTAGAGTGCGTTCCTATTTAGCGCTAAGTATTGTGGGTGGAATCTGAGGACTGGTTAGCCCTGTGTCAGGATAATGTGAGTGGTATTGTACCATGCCACTGTCTACGCTTTAGGCAATACTAAAGTATCTTAAGTCCCAACACTGTTGGTGAGATGTTAAACCAAAACGATAACTTTAGTAAGGTATGATTAAATCCGATTTTACTTAGTATATCAAAGTCATATGAGGCAGGTTAATGTCGTATAACATTTTATTTTTCATGTACACTTGTTAATGCCAGGAAGGGCGTTACTACAAATGACCCCATCCACATTATTAAAAATGCATTCGGTCCAATTTTATCTCTACCAAATAATGACAAAAGTTGTAAGCTGAAAACACACGGAAATATAGCTTGCAAACATTCATATTCCCAGAAACTCGACTGAATCAGACAAAGTTATATGAACATAACGAAAATCTTAAAAAAAACGCCGACATTTTAACTCACGAGTACACACGAGGATTACCCAACATACTCGGAAACAATCAGATCGCACTGGAAACGCGCGGAACTCATGAATATTAATGTGGCAACAAACTTGCTACAACGTTTTTTCTCGCCAAATTACATTTACTTTGGGGACTGACAACATTAACACCGACATTAGACACGTTTGTTTACATAAGACAACCGCACAGCGTTCCAGTTCCTCGAGTATTGTCATTACATCAACAGCTGAAAGCAAGAATGCCTCCAAATCACCAAGCTTATTTTCATAACCAAAAGAAAAGGTTTAAGTGTAAGAAACGTCTCAAATTATCCCATATCTCATAGAAGAAAGTTTAACATATATCGGCCCTGTGAGCTTATATATGTCTTTTCTATGTTTTCGGAACTTTATAGAACTTTTATTTTCGTCATTGTCAAAATGTGTTCAGCCATTTTGTATCGTGACTTTTTTGCCTCATGAACTTACGGTACTGTATGTATATTAAATTACCAGCGAGTCTTCCCGATAGTGGCAGAGGCATTTCCGTATACTCCTGTGACAAGGTTTATACTGGTGTCAACGGCCGTATTGTTCTTGTATATTTACGCAGATATGGTTTTATTAGCTTTAATGTTTCAAAAGGTGAATTTTTGTGTATCCGACATTATTTGAAAGTTGAGTCTAATACATATGTAACTTTAAAAGTTATTGATTTGGCACCATCATGCATAGCGAATATTAGCCTAGGATATTTCAAATTGTTCATCTTGGGAAAATGATATCTCGGTTTGCACTTCATCTCTTAACCCTTTCCCTCATATAGCCTCATTTTGACGCACTCATTAGGTACCACATAAAGCCTGATCTTCAGAAAACCACAGTTAAACCTTACCAAATTTAATTACAAAATCCTCATTTCCAGACCACTGAAGAGCAGCGAACAGCATAAAACCTGATCAGCCTGCGAGTTAACTCGAAGGCTGATCTGGTTTTATGCTGTTCGCATAGGTCTTTTCATGATGTCCTCTATGAGGGAAAGGTTAAACATAGAAATAACTAGAACAACAGAATGTTCGTTCGCCCAATACGTCATTTTCATTGAACATTTTCAAATACGGCTCCAACGTCACTGTGATAACGCTCATTGTAGTTAACAAACAATATGCGTGTGCCAATTTGATGTAGACATCTAATTGAGTTGGACGTAAATTATAGGTGAGCACTTGATATAATAGGGTCACGTGGACACGATAAGAAAGAACTTGTGGACCTTTGACATCGACCCTGTTTAACTTTAGACATCAAATGCTTATTTGCCGATTAATCACCGGGAAGTTGAATAAGCGATGTTGTGGTTTTGTACTTGAAATGAACTGGGCGAGCTGTATTTTCGCTGTAAAAAGAAAATAAATGAGAGAAATTTATTCGTTACTGTAATTTGAGGGAGATGTTTGTATAATGCATGTTGAAACTTGCAGGTGTGTAAGAAATGAGGTTAGTAAAGGAGAACGTGTCACTCGACATTTGATAAAAATCACATATCGTTCACACTTAAACGATTGAATACAACCATCTAAAGAGATCTTAACTTGAAATAAAATCATCATTCAGGGCGCTCAGTGATAATAAATGATGACTGTTTTATAACTGAATCAATTAAGTTATCTCCAAGTCAATGTCACAGCTCTGTATAAGAGTGGAATAGTGTAAGCGAATTTGGACCGAATCTGGGAAGAGATACTATAATAGTTTTGTTGTTGTTTTTGACATTGTGTAATTTTTTTTGCGAATTTGTCCTTAAACAATCATTCTATGTCAGTAAAATTCTGCGAATATCTTTGGTGCGAATTCTGAATACAGGAATTAATGGAACTCCGTTTGCGGGGCAAGAATCTGTCATTGTTGTCCCATGAATATTTGGTAAGAAATATAAGAAATTATTTCCCAACTGACGTCAAAAAAAGTTCAAGTAAGTTAACGAAATTGTATTCGAATTACTGTTGATCAAGGGATATTATTTTTTGTTCATAACTAAATTTTACAGTATAAACATAATTTAATTAAGAATAGCAACAGTGAAGCAAAATCGGAGGTTATCGAAATCTAGTAGAATATCAGGGTCAAATAATTCGCTGAAAGCACCACCATTATCTGGGAAGGGTTTTGTATTAGAAACCATCAGAAACTAATTCGACTATGAAGTGTAAAGTGGGGATATAATTACCAGTAGCTGAGTATCATCATTTTCGATGGCATATAGACTTGGGCGCACTCACTAAAAGAAAAAAATAGTCAATTTTTTTTTCATCTTTTTCTGATAGAGAGTACATGTATTTCTGTTTTATCTTTCCTATAATTTGTTTAAAATAATATTTATGAAATTATTAAATTTAAAATAATACACATGATAAAAATAACGTTTTCACGAATCTTTTTGACTATCGTGATACCCACAGATAAAGACCACGTTTCTGTTTTAATTTCACAGGTCTTTATCAAAAGTCACGAAGAAATACATCAGCTCGTCAATATCGCATTTTGACCAAAACATAAACATACATGTTCTAGCCATCCAAAGTGGGACCGTTTAAGTCGAGGCCGTTTGAAGAGCATTCTGCATATAATTGTTCCGTTATATCTGTTAAATCAACTGTTAAGCATGAGAATTAGAAAGGTTTATAACAATATTAAGCTAATTTTAAGATGTTTTGTTCCAAAAACTAACTGGAAGTCAAGTATTATCGGATTCGATCCTCGATCGCAACACGTCAACGTCGTTTATCATGTTACAGGTAGTTATAGCTCCCTGCTTGGCGCTCAGTAAATATACACTCGGGGCATTTGGCCCGGTCTCAGGATTATGTGCCAGGGTGTGGTATCATGCCACATGACTTCGGCCTTGTACAGCAGTGTAGTAGCAGTTTTGAGTCTATTGTCGACTAGATATTAAACACACCAAACAAATGACATTATTTCAGCGATGTTTTCACTGCAGGAGCCATTATGTCCTATCAGTGCAAAATATGTTCACGTTCCCAGCAAAATGTGTTCACGTTCCCAGCAAAATATGTTCACGTTCCCAGCAAAATGTGCAATTTGTTGACACACGATAAGTAATGAGCCTGGAGCAAAACTCTCCAAGATGCGGTTGTGACAGACTGTATACCGTGTCAGTTACCAGTAATCAGAAATAATTACACTGAAGATTGGTCCCGACAGTAAATTAGTATGGCAGGCTATTTGTGATTCCTGTAATTTCACCTTTATTGTCTGGTTCACCAAAACAGAGCTCAGAAGTTACCCCAAATATGTGGCCGATCAGAAGCTCTGAAATTTATCCACAATTTTTTTTAATAGAACACCTTTCTATTTTACAATATTTTCCAAATAGATCGATGTTTCAATGCGCTTGTGCAACAAACTCGTTGCTTTTTGATCATACACAGACTGTAAAAAGCTAGCCTAAACATGTTACTCTTTCTTTAATCTTGTCATTTTCCCCCATTTTTCTTTCTTATTTCTGACTCACGGTTTCAAAAGATATTTCTCTTCCTTGGTCGTAAACATGAAACATGTTTACATTTCGCATTTTTACTAGGTTCAGGTTGCCGTCTGGCTATAAAGTCGTTGTTCCGTGTGTGAATTGAATACAGACTGATTGAACCGTGCATAAAATATGGTAGCATACATTTGCAAAAAGTTACGACCTCCGTAATCAAGATATGTCAGATTCCATTCCTTACGATGTTCAATAAACAGTACATAGGAACAAAAAAATCGTAATCAGGATTCCAATGAATTTGACAATTCTGCGATTCTAGTGGCAGTGACCCTGACGAGAGGACTCTTGTACATATGTCACTATGTGCCTCAGTGTATGTGTGTGTGTGGGTGGGGGGGGGGATGGAGTGGGATACATCAGTTTTTTATGAAAACATATCTCAAGTTTTAGCTGTCAGACTCTATGAGAGATACGGTCAGGAATACTCCCGGTCAGTGGTCCAGTATTTTACATCTCCACGATGCTTTCTACCACTTTTTTCGTCAATGTTTATTTGGATAATTAGAATAAGAAAAAAGAAATCATTAGGAATTGATACCAATCACGTCGCCCAATCTGCGGTTTGGTCATTAAATTATTCACGTTGAAATATCTTGATCAAATTATTATTAAACATTAATTCAAATTTGCTGCCATCCACTCGCCATTTTCACTTGTTGATGTCCAAGTAGTAAATAATAAAAACGTGGTGTGAAAGTAACATTCAAGTTTAGTCTATAATATCCAGGGTTTAATATTGACTTTTTTATTTTGGGGATATATGTCCCCTAATGGTTAGAATATCTTGTAAAGGAGGCTTACTAAATTGGGGAATAAAAATAAACAATCAAAGCAATCTTCAGTTTTAGTTTTGTTTTTAACATCTATTTCTAGTAAAAAAAAAAAGACTATGTACATACTCTTACACCATGTAACGGTTACTTGTCACATTTTAATTCTGTCTCACTTTCTCACTTTAGAGAAGCAAATTCTGTAGCAGCTGCAAAAAGTCAATTTGGACCATTAAGTCTGATCATCAGTAGTCTGTTAACTCTATCAGGATTTAGCCTGTTTCTGACATTTAGAATTAAGAACATTCTGATAGGAGAAACCTCTTTCACGGGGAGCACTAAATACAGAAATGATCATAGCAATTGGCACTAGTTTAACAAGGCCTGTGTAAACATCAGAATAGTCATTTATTAGACGTTTTCAGAGTTTACCAAAATCAGAGTACACACCTTTGTGAGCCATACTGTAAAAACTGACACGTATATACATCTCATTAACACTGTTTGCATACTTGATACAAAGTTCATTCAGCTGCTCATGTGCATACCTTCGCAGTTCTTGGTTATTGTCTGGATACCATTTAGGGTTTAGTACAACATCAAAAGATTCTAACAAGTTCAGATCGTCCTTAGGAAATCTGTTCTCAATTTTTGCAACTAAATTGTAATAAAGCTCCTTCTATTTGTATTGAACCTTGTTCTCAGTTTTGATTGTCAGTATTTTTTACATGTTCATACTCAGTTTGGTTCTCCTGTAGTTGAGGGTCAAGATCCTCTAACACCTGATCCACAGTTGGGGAACCATTTCTCATAGTGTCCAATATGCTAACTGAAGATTCTACATTGATTTATATAGAAGAAAGATTCACACTGTCCTTCTGAAGAATTAAACTTAAAATTCCAGCAACAGTTAGGACATCAAATCAGCAGTGCAGTTACAGGTAAAAATAAAGAGTCAGAAAAAATCCATAACCCGACAGCTTTGTCTGTCTCGTCTTTGTCATCCTCCAACTGTTGTTACGCTATAATTATACAGTTTGTGTGGGTGCCTGGATAGCGTATGCGTCCCGGTCACGTACATAAGAGGGTACAGTGGTCGCCCGTCCAATCGAGATTCTCTGGTTTCCTCCGACAATAGTGACCACATACTCCGCCACCTGAGCCATCGAGAGTGATAAATATAAGTTGTGAGAACCTTGACCCATTAACTTTGAATAATCTTCCCAAGTTATGATACCAGTCTCCTCTAAGAACATACACAAAGCAATCTCAATGCCATCATCGTACGGTCTGTTGCTTTTTTTTTTTTTTACCTAAGTATCAAACACATGCATCATCATCTTTAATTAAACGAACATAGACTACAAGTACCTTTACAAAAGATATATCACACGTTTTATCCAGCATGATACCAAAGAAAATTGTTTCAATCAAATGCTTGTGTCGCTTGCTTTCACCTTGACAGTCTACTCCGATTTGACCGTTTCAGATTTTTTCGCGCGCCAGCAAAATGATTGACAGATGTCTTCAGGGCCTATCTGATTTGCATATTTTCCACAACATTTTTAACTGTAGCACTCCGCGCTTTGTACGGATCCATACAATGCAAGCTGAGCTAACGAAAGCGAGTGGAGTGTTTTACGTAGATGTGTTGCAATGACGTTTAAATGACATTTAGAAACTCTTTTAATGTGTGAAGTTTGTGTGCCCACTCTTCTTTTACGAATTCCTCAAGCTAAATACAACCATTTTCAGCGTGAACAAAATACCTGCGTCGTTTACAAAACAGAAATTTAACCCAACTGGAGTACATGTAGATCCACTCATGCAATTAAGAAAAATAGTGCTTCGCATAAGTATACACGTAATTAACCCAAAGTAGTTCAGCAGCGTTTCGCACGATAATGATATATTTTATTGCATTTCTGTTATATTACGTCGCATTTCTGTCTTCTCATAAACTTAATAGCTACACAAAAGCTAAAAAAGTGAAAAAAGCGGTCATACTTAAGTGGAATGGGAGATCACGTGACCCAATGTTTTGAAGCGGTAGGCCTAAAACATGCAATGAAAATTTTATGGAGCAATGGACGCAATGAAAATATTACCGAGCAATGGAAATTTTATTTTCAGAATAGCAGTATTAAATGATATAAAACTACTTTAAACCATCTGTTACTATTTTATTATATATAAACATTAATTTAAGACAATAGCATACGAATTGACTTGGTGGAGTTATTAAATTGGAGATTATACGTGTATATATTCATATAGGCTTCGGGGAAATGGAATGTCCATTATGCCTCGATAAAACACACAAAGGAAGTTTGCTAGACACAATGCGTTGAAATTTGTTATATTATGCTTGAATGAGTTAAAATAATAATACAATACTAATGCTCTGGTATACGCTTTTAATATGTCCTCTCTAAATAAAGCAGACACACGTACGATGTTTACACTGCTAGCTCCACTCTCCAGGCTAAGTATAAAACAATGTACAGTGTATCCAGATGAACAAGCATCATATGATCAATATAATGCTTTAAATTTAATGAATATTATTACTTTGTGTAGGCTATCTATATCATCAAGATTTTTCATATACCTCACAATGTAAATAACCGGGAAATGGAAATTCCATTGCACGTTAAAAATACCACGCAGATGAAAGTTATATGTTCATATGCAAACTCTTACCAACGACAAGATATGAAGACATGTTATATATATATATATATATATATATATATAATATATATATATATTAGATACTCCAAATTAAAACTGCTCAATTCATTATAAATGTGTCATGTACCATACTATACACAGTGGATATATTTCAAATAAAACAAAATAAAAAAACTACTTGTCATGTCCTTTCAAGGTGATACCGGTCGCATGGTACACATACCGCATTGACTGGCTCGTGTATGCCACACTTCCAATAAATGAATCAAACACGCGCATGCTGACGCAATAGAAGTATAAAGAAGGAAAATAAAGATCAAGTTTAGGCTTCTGTTCAAATCACCATCATCAGCATGTAATAATTTTATATTATGAAAAAAAAATGATTGACAAATTTATAATCAATAAAATTTAGAACTGTGAATTCTGTGTGTGTGTGTGTGTGTGTGTGTGTTTGTGTGTGGTATTGACACATGCCATTAAGGGCCTTCTTCACACCTTGTCAACTGGGAAGGGCGGTGAAACTTGCCACATACCCCCTTTTTAAATAGATAAGAATGCAGCAAATATTTGGGTTACAATCTAGCGCTCTTGCTGCTCACCACGACCAACCCGCCGACAGTCTATCAGTGCCTTCGGCGCTTTGATTTTTTTAACCAGGAGGGACTCCACACGGGGTTATGCAACTAGTATATGTTACAAAGGGAAGAAACTTCGGCTCGAAAAAAAACCGTCTTTTCCCTTACGACACGGTAAATGAAAACAGAATTTAACTGTTTCATATTTTTATATGCGTACTTTGTTAACTTTTTTATTTATTTTTCTATAAGGTATGAGGTTTCAACTCATGAATTTATACTGACTTCCAAACACGATATCAATTTTGTATCACTGCACACTAAGCGAGTTAATGTCAACATCACCTAGTTTCAAAATTCCATTGGTCCGAAAGTGATAAGGTGTTCAAAATACCATTTCCGCAAATAAGAGAGTTTTCAAAAAAGTCCAAAACAGGCTTGGTGTTCAAAATTCCACTCCGTAAAAAGGGAATATGTTATGATATTATTATAAACTATGATTAAAAGTATTATATAAATTGTTCATTATCCAAGTTATATACTCTACGAAGTTTTAGACTTTACCTGTCCAAATTTATCCGTAAACACTTTAATTTTATACTTTTGCATGGATTTGATATAGATAAAACTTATAGGTGATGATTTCGAAGCGAAATTTTAAAAATATATCATTGCTTTTTTCCAAAATGAAATAATAAAAAAATCTGGCAGATGCAGTAATTTATTTCATCTCGTGACCTTTGCAAAAACGAATACATGTACATATTCTTTATAAATACAACTCACTGAATTATATATGCTCACTATTTACTCTGATAAATATTTCTCTCCACCCGCTTTCTTTCTCTAATACATATCTGCCTATCGCTCTTATGGAAGGCCGGATCAGTCGTAAGTAGTCATCTAAATTTATTATTTATTATGGGGTCCGTCAGAAGAACCAACCTGTTACCTGTGTACATCCAGGGCTACACGGTCATTTCTTGTCAGCGTGTAAGACGTCCTTACCGCAGAGATACGGAATTCTTTTAGGGCCATCGCCTACATTGCATAAATGAAATAATCTGAAACGCGAAATCACGAAATAACGATGAGTGACACGCAAAAACACGATGGCGAAAAGTGAAAGTACGATGACGAAAACGCGAAATCACGAAAGTGCGATTTATGTAAACATGAAAACACGGTGATAAAAAAACGCGAAAGTACGATGGCAAAAATGCGAAAATATGATGATGAAAGTGCGATGTAATATCGCGTTATCGTCATCGTGGTTTCGCGTTTTCGCCGTCGTACCTTCATATTTATAGTGTTTCAGTAGTCGTACTTTCTAGTTTTCGTCATCGTGTTTTCGCGTTTTCGTCATCTAACTTTCGTAGGGGCTTTACCGAACAAAGAGTTTATCTTTACCGGTCTGGCTATTCTATCCATTTTAAATAAATTTCAGCGAATAGTGTATTGATATTTAATAAACAAATAGATCATAGAAATAAATAACATAACGTTGCATATCTATACACAGAATATAAATAGGCATTAAATATTAATATAAAAATAGATATTTTATATTAATCATACATATATGTTAAGCTGAAAATAATAAAAAAAATGTATGACAGAGCAGTCCCTATATTAAC
>CM037780.1:4907880-4919654 GCA_021229015.1 Solen grandis | reverse complement strand
ACAGTAACTGTTAAAAAGGGGTTTAGGTCAATATGAAAATTAGCTTGTTGCTCATTTATAATCGGTGAGCAATTCAGGGCCATCATGGCCATCTTGTTTATTTTATGCCATTGAAGTGAAATTTCTTTATGGAAAGAATTTGATGAAAGGAAGTCTCATGCTCAATGTCCATTACTCTGGCCTCAGCATTTTGAGTTATCCCCCTTTTTCACATTTTCTGGTCTGGAAAATAACTCCTATTGATGTTAATATAATCTGTGGAAAGTCTTATGCTATTGAAAGAAATTTCATTTGGAACACCAAATTTCATGTTGACTTCATATACATGCTGCGAAAGTTTTGATTCACAGGATTTTTTTTTTTGAGGGGAGGGGACATACGTTTTCTAGATGAAAACAAAAACCTCTAGTCTTGATTAAAGTATATCTTACTTCTGATTTGATAAATTTGTCAAACATTATTAAACTTTGAAAGATACAATTTCAGGTAATCTATTTGTCTCTGATTGGCGGTAAACATGCAGTAGGCATGGTTAGGATGATTGTAGCTCCACAATGAAAAGCCAGCTGGTCACCTTATACAACTGTATGGGAAGAAGAGTAAGCTGGCATTTGGAAAATTGAAAACTGCAGATTGTTATCTGCAGTTAGTATTGGATTTTTTAATTAATTTCTTTTCATGTAAATCAAACCACTGACTTGTCAAAAAAACTTAAATGGAGTTTGATCCCCAGCACCATGAGGTATGGAATAGTTGCACTCCTAATCCATTATACTAGGTATCACTAAATCCTGGGAGTCAGTTAACTCAAAAATAATAATAATAACAATAATAATTTAATAATAATAATAATAATTAACACATTAGATTTGTTAATTTAAGCATTCCAGAGCAGGATTATTAAGAATGCCATATAATAATTATAGCATCCATTCGAGTGGTTTACTTTGTGGTGTCAGCGCATGAGGGGATGTGAGTGTAACATCGAGCCGCGTAGCTGCTACCACACAGTAACCACAAGAAAGGGTGCAATAACTGTTTTATTGCATGGATATCATTATCAAAATAAATGTTATTAAGTCAAATCTTAATCTGTTTATCGAATTCTGATCTCCCCATTGATTCAATTGGGTGGTCAGACAGCTGCACGTCTTATGATGACATGACGTTATTGTGTCAAGTGCACACGCTGTAGTTCAGATATTCCAGTCCTGTCAATTACAGTTGGTGGAATATGCGGCACAGGCAAGGCTTGTTCACATTTATATACCCGAGTGACTCCGGGGCTAGAACCAACAGAAGTATGGGGCGAAGAAATAATAGATCTACGTAAGTTTGGTTAAATAACCATCGCCAACTTCATTGCAACTATCTAGGATAGCCATTAATAATTATTGCTCAATTAAAAGGAAGGTACATATATCCCCCTTATTATTTTGATATTAAAATATAATGTTAATCTGTTAAAAAAATCCTAGATAATTTGTTGACGTGTTATTGAAAAAATGACTTCAGGCTTAAATAGAAATTAGAATAAAAGTTTTATTTTACTTAATCTAGATCTGTAACACTAAGTGTATTTGCCATGTCTTATAGTAACATTTAGTTTCAGTGACATTTGGTAGACAATTTTTTGCTCATTCAACGCTTATATATTTTTTTTTCTCCATTTTTTTCTATATCAAAACGCTTTTTTGCTTGTTTTAAATGTGTATCCATTGACATGCTATGACTTTCACCCATCCACTGATCTAAAAATAAATTGTGGGTTACAAGATGATGACGTCAAGAATAGGGGTTATAGAAATACCGCTCGGTAAAAGTGTAAGTTACAGATTATTTTCAAAGCAAAAAGTCTTAGATATCGCAACATCCATGCAATAAGAAACGATAATAAACATATTTATTCAAAATTAAATAGAATAAGACATATGTTTCATCCTTTCTCATATTAAGACAGTTTTCCACAAGAATTTAAGATGTGTTGAAAAGCCTCTATATTTTAGAATATAATTTCAGAGGCTGTACAGAGGACATATCCTGGCACAAACCACATCTCAGATAGAGATTGTTGTAAGGGAATAACTTCGAACAGTCAGTGATAAAAGACGGTGGTCGCAAAAACAGAAAACGACCTCAACCTTCAAGCGCCCCATGGAGTAAGATAAATAAGATTAAACGGCATAACTGATGAAAATATTTGTTTTCAGTTTTATGTTAGACTATTTCGGAATAATTGACAATAATGCCTATTCAGGATTGTGAAAACCTTAATTTAAAAATTTTCTTTGACTTGAAGTACCCATGGGCTAATGAAATGGTTTGATGCAGCTGGTTGTAGTTCGTCTGTTCATTTAACATGATTTTGCATATTAATTTATTTTATCATTATGTCTCAATACCTTATTTTGGCGGGGTGGTTGTTCTTATAGTAATAGTGTTATTGACTATCAAATAATAGATTACCCGAACATGCATTGTATAAATGATTTTGTTGTGCATTTCTTTTGTGAATGGTTAGATCATGCATAGCCCTCTTATTACAACTTATGTAACAAATTGCAACTAAAAGGGGACTTTATTTGGAGCAAAGACACTGTCATGGAATATAGTGAAATGAAATGCATTTTTGGAGAAACTAAATTGATCCATTATATAACATTATTTTTTTAATCTTTAGTCTGTTTTTTCACTGGTGGGGACTATAACGTCCGTCCTGTGTCCATCTGTCTGCAAAACTGGATCCTGCGATAAATCAAACAGTATCTGGAATATTTTTCATGAAAATTAAAATATTGAATAAATAGCAATCTGAAGATTATGCACATTATTTTATTTTGTCCCTATGTTGAGAAGTGTATCTGCTATGGCAACAAATAGACTTTTAAACTTGCTATATGATTTGAGAATCGAAAGACCAGTTAATATGTCATGTCTCATAACTCTGACCTCTGATTTCACAAAGTTATCCCCCTTTTTCATATTGAAAGTGTAGAAAAAAATCTGCATTTCTTTGAATATTTCTGGGACCTATAGATGCATTTGACTGAAACTTTATGCTAACTTTATTGGTGGTATTGTTACTTTACAAATACGTTTCATAACTCTTCCCTTAACTTGACAAAATGTTATGCCCATTTTTACTCAGAAACTATAGCAAATTGTTTATTCTCTTGAATGTTTTTTCTTCCAGTTACTTTTGTACTTATACAGAACCTTTACAACTAAAGTCAAGAACTGTCTAACAGATCACGTCACAGCAAGGTGCATTTATAAGTCAGTTCTTTGTATCAAAAAATGTATGCACCTTTTTTGCACAATTGTTTTTTCACTTTGGAAAAGGAAGCTTCAAACAATGGCTTCATTTCGTTGGTTGAGGAAACTACCCATTAACTTGGATCTGTCCTGGATACATTACCTCACTATAACTACCCGTCTGGATGTTGTTGTGTTGACAACATACTTGTGCACTATTTCTTCCACCACCTGATCTCTGTCCACATGAAAATCGGTTGTAAAAATCATACCTTCAAATATCATTAACAACAAACTATTGATCTCATTAAACTTTTTGTCATATATTTGAATTTTGGTTCTGTTAAGTGGGAAAAAGGCCTTTTGTGGTAGTGGACTTTTATTTCTTGGCAATAGTCGTATTTGTTTTCTCTGTATTTGGTATGTACGTGTTTTCTTTCTGTTATTTTGTTTGTATTTACAGAATGTTAAGAATATATGAAGTATTACCGGTAGATGAATGTGGAAATGGTTATAGTTTTTTATGCCCCTCCGCCAACTCTGTTTGGGGGGGGGGGAATATAGATTTTCGATCCGTTCGTCCGTCCGTCACACCTCAGGTTTACCTTTACGTTTAAGATTTTTTCTATGAAGATGACTTCACATCTTGATGAAACTAGGTACACATGTACATATTATATGATCTTTCTAATATTTATGCAAATTTATTGCTGTAAACATTATTACACGGTTGGAAGAACATGCTGGAATTGATTGTTCTCCTCAGGTTAACCTTTGCCTTTAAGTTTGTTTTTTTCTCATTGAAAATGACTTCACATCTTGATAAAACTAGGTAAATATGTATTTCTTGATATGATCTATTTAATATGTATGTGAATTCATGCTGTGACTATATTTCACGGTTGGATGAACATGCTGAAATGGATTGTTCTTCATCAGGTTTACCTTTGCATTTAAGCATTTTACTTTACATCTTGATGAAACTAGATACACATGTACATCATGATATGATCTATCTAATATTTTTGCAACTGTATTGTTATGACCATTATTACACGGTTTGATGAACATGCTGAAATTAATTGTTTTTCCTCAGGTTTACCTTTACGTTTCAGCTTTTTCTATAAAGATGACTTCACATCTTGATGAAACTAGGTACACATGTACATCATTATATAATCTACCTAATATTCATGCAAATTGATTGCTGTGAACATTATTTCACGGTTGGATGAACATGCTGAAATTGATTGTTCTTCCTCAGGTTTCAGGCAGAAACCAAGGCCAAGCGCAACTATTCTCGTGTAATGAGAGAAACTCACTAGCAAAGCTTTGTGGGGGAAATTTTAAGGGTTGCTTCCAAAATAGCCTGCAATCGATTTTTCTTTTAGATAAAAACCAGAAAAAAGTAAAACGCCTGTGATTTCAGGGAATTTTATTTAGAAAGATATTCGAACCAAATCAAAGGTAACCACACTCGTTTTTTTCATTTAGAAAAAAACCCAGAAAAAAATTAAACCCCCAGGATTCAGCGAATTTTCATTTGAAAGATTTTCGAACCATAGTATCTTCTTTCGAGTATCATGGCCGTGCAGTACGAATAAGCAATCTGCTTAGGAAGGGCTGATAAACCCCTAAACGTATGCAAAGGGCCCTTGCTGCGCTTACACAACAGGGGCCCCCAAAATCCGCCCCACGGGGGGGGGGCCCAACAGAGTACTGCCGGCAAGGGTTTTAAAAACTGATGAAGAATTTCGATATATTTTCGGTGATCTCTTTGATTGGCCAGGAGGCCTATCCTGCCCCAAGGGGGCCAAACCCCACCCCCACAAAAACCCAAATACCTGCTCCACCCCAACCTGCCCCAAGGAGGCCTACTCCTGCCCGGGGCCAATCCCTTGTCCACGTACTCCCCCCCCACGTACTACCCAACCTATCCAACACCGGGCCAATACCTGCTCCACGTGGGCCCACAGTTTCGTAGGACCTTTGGTCCATGGTAGCTTCTTGAGGGTTGGAGTGGATGGCCAAAGGGACGGGGTGCAGCCCCCAGAGCCTTTCTTCCGAAGTCGAACCTAGCATCCGAAAAAATTGGTAGAAGAGTTGAAGGCTCTAAAAGGGCTGAATTTCCCAGCTTGTATCAACGTCAATCTCCAAAAGGGCCAATCCAGAGGGCAGGAAAGCACCGACCCTGCTTCTAGAAAGTGGACCAATAGAGGGTCTGGATGGGTTGTAGAAAAGGCACAGACCCTTTGCTAGACATTGCCAGGTACCAACCGCTGAAAGGCGGGACGAAGAAGTTCAAATACCTCGGAGTTGAAGAAAAAGAAGGCCGTTGTAAACGTGGAAAGCAATCTGGAAAAACTACTGTTTCGTGTGGGCGATGCTTGCTCTATTGTTTCCAGCTGCGCGCAACTCGAACAGACCCTCTAGCTACCCAACCAAAGACGGTCTAGACAAAACAGGCCTCCATTTCCTCGAGGAAGAGGAGCGTAAAATAGAAGACGCCAACCCCTCGAGGATGACAAAGGAGGACCGGCAAGCCTACAGTGCTGCTACAACATGCTACGTATGCGAAAAAGCCGCTTTGGGGAGACGCCGTCCGTGACCACTGCATACAGACAGGGAAATACAGGAGTAGCCACAGAAAGGTGTAAGCTGCGACTTGGAGAACCACTTTACCAGTGGTCTTCCACAACCTGCGGGGCTAACGACTCCACCTGCCTATGCAGGCCATCTCAAAGGTCCAAGGTGAACTGCATCCCCAACAATACAGAAAAAAATAATTTCATTCGAACTTGGCCGGCCCGCGCTTCATCGACAGCGTCCAGTTCCTGTTGGCACCTCTGGACAAACTTGTGGCGGGCAAAAAAGCCAGAGGCTTTCCTATTTTATTACGCGCTATACAGCCAGTTGCAGCAAGCTGTTGTTGCGCAAGGGTGTGTACCCATACGAGTACATGGACTCCTGGGAGCGCTTCTCAGATACCCCAAATTCCGGCAAAAAAGTTCTATAGCAAACTTTCCGACGAGCAAATTTCCGACGAGGACTACGCCCCCGCCCAGAAAGTGTGTGACACTTTCGGGTGTCGAACCATGGGGGACTACAGCGACCTGTACTGTCGCACAGATGAACTCCTACTGGCAGATGTCTTTGAAACATTCCGAAAGACGTGCCTCCCAAAAATATGGCTTGGACCCGGCACACTGCTATACAAGCCCGGTCTTTCGTGGGACGCCCTACTCAAAAACACGGGCATAGAGCTTGACTTGCTCACAGACTACGACCAATATCTGTTCGTCGAGAAGGGAATGCGGGGAGGTATCTCCATGGTTGTCCAAGCGCCACGCCAAAGCCAACAATCCTCTGGTCGAGGGGTACGACCCTGAAAAGCCTAGTAGCCACATACTGTACCTGGAGCCAACAACCTCTACGGATGGGCCATGTCCCAGCCTCTGCCAACAAGCGGCTTCCGTTAGGTGGAAAATTGCGAACAACTGGCCATTGTAGATCACCCTGCCGGCGACCTGTGGGTTAATCCTCGAAGTAGACTTGGGAGTACCTACAAGAGCTACCGACAAACACAACGCATATCCTTGGCACCAGAGCGCATGGTAGTAAAAAAAGGTGAATGTCCGAATACCAGTATAGCCTTTTAGGGGTACCGAGTTTGAAAAATTGGTTTTCTCAACCTCCGAAACAAGGACCGATTACGTGCTTCACTACCGAAATCTGCAGCTATATCTCTTGGCCTTCGCCTATCTAAGATTCACCGCGCGCTGCGTTTCAACCAAAGTCCTTGGATGGAACCCTACATTCGGAAAAATACGGAGCTCCGAAAAAATGCCAACAGCGACTTTGAGAAGGACCCGTACAAACTCATGAACAACAGCGTATTCGGTAAAACTACGGAAAAACCCGCGCAAAAGGGTGGATGTGAAACTAGTACGATCACACGAGGAGGACAAGCTCCGACGGCTCATTTCCCGCGCCGAGCAAAGATATTCAACGACGACCTTGCAGTAATCCAGGTCCGCAAAAGTTGACTACTTCTAAACCGCCCCTTTTTTGTGGGAATGAGCGTTCTTGACCTCTCAAAACATCTTATGTACGACTTCTATTACAACTAAACTCGCCGCGAGGTATGGCGACCGTTGTCAACTCCTATACACCGACACTGCCCGTCGTGACCCATTCTACATGGAATAGGGGGTGCAAAATTGGTTAGACACAACGGAGTCGAAAAAGGGTTGCAAGGAAAATGCTTAAAAATGCTTAAAATGGCTTGGCAATGCTTGGCAAATGCTTAAAAATGCTTTGAAAAGATCGCAAAGGTCATTCGGTCCAGAATCGCGGTAGCTTCCGCAAAAAATTACGCTTGTCGGGCCTGCAAAATTGGGGTTCAAGTATAGAGGGCTGCAAGAAAAAGATCGCAAAGGTCATTCGGTGCAAAAAATCAGTCTGGACCACCCAAAATTTTTTTGGGCGACAACCAAAAGACATCGTGCTATCCCCAGTGTTGTACCTACCTGGTACCTACCTGGTCGGGTTTGGACCTGGCTAGTGTCCCGAATACAAAAAAAGGCCGGCAAAATTTGCGGGCCAGCAAAATTGAGGTAAAAAGACGGGTTTAAAGAAAGTGTGGAATATTTGCAAACTATTGCAAACGTCTGTTGTAGGGGTCACTCTCCCTGCAGCCCTGCCCCCCTGGTTGTGGCGTATGCTTGGTTGTGGTGCCTGCCGACTCACCTGTGGTTGTTGCCGCAAAAAGGTCGTTCGGTGCAAAAATTCTGCTCTCCCCGATGTGCCGCAAAAGGTTGACGAAACCGCGGTAGCTTCCGCAAAAATTGCGCTATAGTAAAAAACATATAGGGACCCCACTACACGGAATAGCCCGGGGGGTACGTATAGAAATTGGGGCCCGCAAAATTGGGGTTCAAAATAAAAGATATAGAGGGCTCTATTTGTAAGAAAAACGTCCGGAAAAAAATCGCAAAAGTCATTCGGTGCAAAGTGAGCCAAAACCCCGTCGTGTATACTTCTACATCTGGGTGAAACTGGATACACATGTACATCATGACATGATATATTAAATATTTTAATGCGATTTATGGCTGTGACCTATATTTCATGGTTGGATGATCATGGTATAATTGATTATTCTGCTTCAGGTTTAACTTTGTGTTTAAGTATTTTTTTTTATGAAGATGACTTCATATCTTTATGAAACTATGTACACATGTACATCAAAATATTAATGCAAATTTGTGGCTTTGACATGGTCTATATTTCATAGTTTGATGAAATTGTAAAATTGTTTCTGCCTAAGTTTCACATCAGGCTTACCTACGTGTTTTAAGCCTTTTTCTATGAGGATGAATTCACATCTTGATGAAACACATGTACATCATGCTATGATCTATTAAATATTTAAGCAGTTTTATAGTTGACATATATTTTATGGTTGGATGAACATGGTAAAACTGATTGGTCTGCCCTAGGTTTACCTTTGTGTTTGAACGTTATTCTATGAAAATGACTTCATATCTTTATGAAATTTAAGGAACACATGTACATCATGATATGATATATTTAATATTTATGAAAATTTATTGCTGTGACTATTATTTCATGGGTTGGATTTAACTTAGTGAAATTGATTGTTCTGCATTTGTTGTTTTTTGTTTTTGTTTTTTCTATGAAGATGACTTTACATCTTTTTTGAAACTTTACTTACATGTACATCATGATATGGATTATCTTTCTGGTGTATTTATTCAATTTATATGGCTAAATCTGGTAAAACTGATTATTCTGCCACAGGTTTACCTCTGTTTTAAAGCTACTTTTTTTTCTAAAGGTATCTTCACATCATCATGAAACTTTGTAAAAATGTATATCATTATATAAACAATACAAGCAAATATTTTTGGGTTTTGACCATATCCCGGCGGGCATAAGTGTCTCACAAACACATTTTCTTGTTTTCTTTATCTAAAATGTAAATGCTTTATTTCTTGGTGATATATTTTATAAGTCCATAGTGGAAAACATGAAAAGGTAAAATTAAATAAAAAATAAGGAATATTGGAGAGAAAAAAAAAGAACATTTTTTTTGCCCCTTGAATTTTTTGTATACTTATGTGAATGCTTAATCAAGATTTGTATTATAAGTACATTATTATTCTTTTTTAGCACCCGCTTTACGCGGTCTGAGGTGACCATAGGGATCACTTTTCAGTACTGTCCGTTACACTTTTTCCGTCTGCTTCAGAAGGTGACCCATGTTTTCCAGAGAAAACTCTTTTTTTCTTTTTCACCCTCAAAAAGTAATTTTAAAATATTAAATTTATTTGAAAAAAAATCTTTTCAATGATTAATATCTTTTTATCTATGTTTTTTCCTGAGCGAGGGGAAACCCAATGATTAAAAATCCGACTCTTACTAACGTCGAGGTCTTTTGCTTATATGCATATATTTTAAATATACAAATGTGTTGTATGTTTGTTCTGAATTGTTTTTTATAAGATTTCCGTAAGTTTTTCGTGCAATTAACTTGTCAGTACGTTTGGGGCGTAAACAAATGCATTGTTTGTTTTTTGTTGAAATCCCTGACCTAATGGTGAGTGGTTAAAAAAAACCCAACATGTACTCACTCGTGAAGGTTCTATTTTAGACACTGTAATCCCATTTTATATTTCCTTCGCCCAAAATTTAAAAAATATGTAATCACAAGCATATATCATTTAGGCATATGGTTCAATAGACCAAAGTATATATATTTTGGATTAAAACTTTAAAAAAATTCCCAAAATCAGGGAAACCTTAAAACTTCCTAGAATGTGTACATCATTTTGTTGTGTTGTTTTTCATAAAAGGACTTTTGTATATTTTTTTTTAAAACTAGAAGCCAAAAAGAACATTTTCTAGAGCATTGCTAAAGATAAGTTTCAGACACGAGAATAATTTCCCAATTTTCCTTGTAGATGTTTGAAGCTTTTGTTTGATTTAAAGTGTACAAGCGCTCTACAGGGAAATCCCGAAAGGAAAAAAACTGATTTGATTTCAGTTCTTGCCACCCCCGGGAAAAAGCCAGAGAGGGAAGAATGTTAGTTAAAGTCTTGAATATTTGTTAGAAAAAAAATAGGGAAAAAAACTTTGGTCTCATTTGGGAAAAAAAGTTTGAAAATGTGTTGTTGTTTACACTGCACATGATATTATATTTAATTGAAGAGTGCGAACTCGTTTAAGTGACATAATCATACTTCTTTTGATACTAAATTTAAATCTTTGTAATACGAAAGGGATTTCTTTTAAAAAAGGAAAATCACTTTTTAAAATGTTTTTTTTGGTCATAAGGGGGGTCCCGTGGACCTGTGGTAACGATTCGATTAGGATCTGAAGGTTGTGGGTTCGAATTCGTTGAAGGAAGAATTCTTCATGCCCTTCCGGGCGCGAAGTACTGGCCCAAACCCCGGGAACCGTCGAGAGGGATAGTATAACTTGAAAGAACTTTTTTTCCAATGACGTAAAAAAAATAATTAAAATTTATAACCCGCTATTTAAACCCTGTACAGTCGAGCTTCGGTGACTCGAACACGAAATTTGAACCCATACTTCCGAACACATTTCAAGGCCCCCGGAAAACTGTACTTTACTCTTATTGTTCGCCTGGGAGAGTGGGACATTTTGGCGGGAAACTCTCGAACTTAATTTCCGGCCCCAGGTTTAAAGTGCTATGTTTTTCCCACTGGCACTAGAACCGCAGATTAACTTTTTTTGTCCCTTATATTGTATTATGAAATGGTAAGGAACGGAATCTGCATCACTGATAAGGAGGTCGAACATTGTACTAATGTATGTTTCCCATTATATTAAGCCGGTTAAATCAATCCGTTGTTATTTAAAACAGGGTGTAAGAATTATTTTTAAAATGAACCTTTAAAGTAATAATCGAAATGTCACGTTTTTACCATTTTTAAATCGCTCCACCCCGGAGGTACATTAAAACTGGTTTTTTCATCTCTGGCTCAATTCAATTTGGTTTGGGTTTCTCGGCATTCCCATTGAAGGAGTAATAAATACGCGCAAGAATTTCCACAATCTAAAGTGTCAAATTTTTAAACGTCAAAACATATCGTCGATTCAAAAACGACCGAACAAAAACGGAAGTTGATAGTGGAGCACTTATAAAGAGGAATAAAAGTATACATTTCGTTATTATTCGTTATGGGTGCCATTTGCGGGTTGTTATACCATGTGTTAAAAAAATATAGACGACAAACCTGCAAAGAATAGATGGTAGCTACATTTATACAAAATTTTTCGACCTTTTTAAACCAAAAAATGTGATTCCCTTTTTTACCATGTTTCAATGTATAGTGAAGGAAAAAAACTTATTTTTAAATGACTATCTTTGATATTATTAAGATTCCCAAAGTGTGTGGTAATTTTGCGGTTTGGCGCCAGTGTATTTCACATTTACCGGTCGAACCAATTAACACCTACTGGAAAGTTCG
>CM037780.1:4857780-4907780 GCA_021229015.1 Solen grandis | reverse complement strand
AAAAATTTAAATGCACCTAGTCTTAAATCTTCAATTTGAATAATCAAATTTCCCCAAAATTAAAATATTAAAAAACAAGGTGCCGTAAGATTTTATCTTAACACACGTTCATTAAGATTTTGTTATTATCATCTGCATTAAATGGTCAATGGTTATTTCATTAAAACAATAGCAGTTGGAGGGGGGTTTTTATTATCAAACTGCTGCATTGTCATATTTCAATGCCCATTGTAAAAATGGAATATACATATGTTTATCTATCACTGTTCATTTTTTTTTAATTTCATATTGGATTTGAAAAGAAGGCATGATCTTGGACTAAGTTTTTTCTAGATATAAGTCATAAACATAACAGCCAGCTAATTTTGGTAGTAGATAGTTTGTTTGTTGGATTTAACGTCCCACCGACAGTATTTCATTTTATTTGGTGATGATGTGTACTTGAGACAGATATAGTGCTTCCTCACTGCATTATCACGCCGTAGACATATGGCATGATATTATACCCAGTCACATTATTCTAACACTGGGCCAACAAGTCCTACACAATACCCTTATATGCTGAGCACCAAGCAAGGGAGCTATACCAGTACCATTTTTTACGACTTTGGTATGCCGCGACCGGGGGATCGAACCCACGACCTCCGTTTCCGTGGCGGACGCTCTAACCAATAGGCCCCCGGGGGGCGGTAAATATATATGTGATATTTGGATATTAACACTCACCTATACACAAAACGTACTTCGTTTAGAGTGATTAACATTAGTTTCCTTTATTTACACTCTTTAACATTAACTGGGTAAGCCTGATTAAAATTGTACATGTGCATCCCCCAACAAATTTTTATACTCTCAAGTCACAACTGTGGTCCTGTAACCAAAAATTGGGGATATTATGAATTAAAGATAACAAAGGTATGGCTCCTCTGTTGTGAAATACGTTCCTAAAAAACTCGAATATGAAAGACATATGTGTATATGTGTGATTTTTAATATTCATAATACATATACACTTAGACGAATCCAACCTTTGGGCGACATGTGTCGCCGAAAGGTCGTAACGATGTAACCAAAAGGTTGGTTTTGTCTAAATATATATATGATATTATGAATATTAACACTCACACACAAAATGAACTTCTTATTGGAGTGTTGATATAATTAGTTTCCTTTATTTTACACCTTTTTTAGCTCACATGAGCACGTGTGCTCAGGATGAGCTTTTAGGATCGATGAATGTCCGTCCGTCCGTCCGTCGTCCGTCGTCCACAATTTGTTCGTTTGCACTCTAGCATCTTCATTTTATGAGCAATTATCTTCAAACTTTAAAACAATGTTTATAACCATAAAATCTCGGCCAAGTTCGATTATGGCTGATATCGGAACATTAGGTCAGGAGTTATGTCCCTTTTAAAATTCAAAAAAGCCAGATTTCACATTGTTTGCACTCTAGCATCTTCATTTCATGAGCAATTATCTTTAAACTTTATATCAATGTTTATAACCATAAAATCACGGCCAAGTTCGATTATGGCTGATATCGTACCATTAGGTCAGGAGTTATGCCCCTTTTAATATTCAAAAAATGCCATATTTCAAGTTGTTTACACTATAGCATCTTAATCTGTTGAGCAATCATCTTCAAACTTTATGGCAATGCTTATGGCCATAATCTCTCGATTGAGTTCGATATGGCTTAGATTAGCCAATTAGGTAAGGGTTATGCCCCTTTTAATATTAAAAAATGCCATATTTCACTTTGTTTACACTCTAGCATCTTCATCTTTTGAGCAATCATCTTCAAACTTTATGGCAATGCTTATGACCATAATGTCTCGATAAGTTTGATTATGGCTGAGATCCGTCAATAAGGTCAGGAGTTATGCCCCTTTTAATATAAAAAGCCAGATTTCACTTTGTTTACACTCTAGCATCTTCATCATTTTAGCAATCATCTTCAAACTTTATGACATTGTTAATGACCATAATGTCTCGATTGAGTTCAATTGTGGCTGAGATGGGTCATTTAGGTCAGGAGTTATGCCCCTTTTAATACAAAAAATGCAAGATTTCACTTTGTTTATTCTCTACCAACTTCATTTTTTTAACAATCATTTTTTAAACTTTAAGACAATGTTTATGCCCATAATCTCACAATCGGGTTCAATTATAACTGATATTGACTTGTAAATTTAGGAGTTATGCCCATTTCACCATAAAAAAAGCCAGATTTCACTTTTATATCGTACCATTAGGTCAGGAGTTATGCCCCTTTTAATATTCAAAAAATGCCATATTTCAAGTTGTTACACTATAGCATCTTCATCTTTTGAGCATCCTCTTCAAACTTTAGGCAATGCTTATGACCATAAGGTCTCGATTGAGTTCGATTATGGCTGAGATTCATCAATTAGGTCAGGAGTTATGCCCCTTTTAATATTAAAAAAATGCCATATTTCACTTTGTTTACACTCTAGCATCTTCATCTTTTGAGCAATCATCTTCAAACTTTATGGCAATGCTTATGACCATAATGTCTCGATTGAGTTTGATTATGACTGAGATCATTATTATTCAGAGTTAGCCCCTTCACGTTGGTTACACTCTAGCATCTTCATCTTTTGAGCAATCATCTTCAAACTTTATAACAATGTTAATGACCATAAGGTCTCGATTGAGTTTGATTAATGCTGAGATCCATCAATTAGTTCAGAAGTTATGCCCCTTTTAATATTAAAAAAATACCATATTTCACTTTGTTTACACTCTAGCATCTTCATCTTTTGAGCAATCATCTTCAAACTTTATGACAATGCTTATGACCATAAGGTCTCGATAAAGTTTGATTATGGCTGAGATCCGTCAATAAGGTCAGGAGTTATGCCCCTTTTAATATAAAAAAGCCATATTTCACTTTGTTTACACTCTAGCATCTTAATCATTTTAGCAATCATCTTCAAACTTTAATGACATTGTTAAGACCAAAAATTTTCTCGATTGAGTTAATTGTGGCTGAGAGGGGTATTTGGGGTCAGGAGTTATGCCCCTTTTAATACAAAAAATGAAAGATTTCATTTTGGGTTTATTTCTCCCAATTCATTTTTTTAACAATCTTTTTAAAAATTTTAAGACAATGTTTAGCCCATAATTCACAATGGGGGTTCAATTTAATGATATTGACCCCGTAAATGTGGGGAGTTATGCCCATTTCCCCAAAAAAAAAAGCCAGATTTCCTTTTACACTAAAGGCTCTTTATTTCTTAAGAAATCTTTCTTTCCAGGTGAGCGCCCAAAGGGCCTTTTGGGCCCCTCTTGTTTACTTTTACCGTACATTAAAAAATTAGGTGTGAATGGTGCTTTTTTCCCTTTGGGTTTTATGTAGTGCTTTTCTTCGGACCAGATCCCGGGGCCTCAGTCCCCCAGGAGAAAACCCATCCCGCTCTATCGATATGTTACTAATAGAAAAGTTAAACAATGTTCAAATTTGGGGGGTTTTGACTGGCCTATAAATGATGGAAGTTTTTATATAATGCAACTTTAAAATTTTCCTGAAAGTCTAACGTATTGTTATATTATTCTATTGAAAACCTGAAAATTAAATTATGGAGTTTAGTCCGAGGCCGATTCTAAACCCAAAACCCGGGAACCCCTTTAAAAACAAGCAACTGGTGTTGTATGAAACCACACGAGTCTCCCACCGGTGAGGTGCATATTTTTCTGTTAAATAGCAACCAGAAATTTTTGGGCCGAGAAAAAAACAAACAAAGAGGCGTGTTTAAACATATACAACGTTTCATAAAATTATCCCGAAGGTTTTTAAGTTTCCGCGGGATCCAGATTTCCGGACATCCGGGGCGTACGGACGGGCGGGGCAGACGATGGAGACAGACGAAAAGGGAAACCAAAGGGCCCCCCCGGTGGGAAACTCGGTACAGGACAAACAAGTTTATTAATTTGGGCAGTTGCACTATATGTTTTTTCTGAACATTGAAAAAGTAATTTATGAATATATATTTAAAAAAAACACGCATTGCAAACTTTCGGTCCCGTCTCCCAAAAAAGTTGCCTTTTTCATGAAAAACCAGTGTTTACCTTTTGGCGCCGCGAAAAAATGTAAAATTTTTTGACATGTATTCACTACTCCAGTATCATCGAGCCACCCGGGATTTTACTGGTCATATTTATAGGAAATCTTACCAATTCATAGAAAGGCTATGACTTAAAACATGTGTAAATGTCATTTCAATATTTTTACCTTTAGCACACTTAATTATTTGTTAGAATCACCACCTATACCACGGCGGTCAGACTCAATAGGAATATATGCTACCCTAGTATCACCGCTCCACCTGGGTTTTTACTGCTCATATTTATATGAAATCTTACCCATCAAGAAAAGACTATGAACTAAAACATGTGTAAATTTCATTTCAAATTTACAATGTTTTATGCATTTTAATTATTTTTAAAATCCCCACCTATACCACGGCGGTCAGACTCAAATAGGAATATACGCTTCTCTATAATATTACCGCGCCACCTGGGTTTTTACTGGCCATAATAAGAAATACTACCAATTCATAGCAAAACACTTTGACCTAAAACATGTGTAAATGTCATTTCAAAATTTTATCTTTTACCGCACTTTATCTTTTTTTAATCCAATCCTATACAACGGCGGTCAGACTCAAATAGGAATATTCACTACACCAGTATCAACTAGACACCCGGGTTATTAATGGTCATATTTATAAAAAAAAATCATACCAATTGATAAAGAAGACTATATCCTAAAATGTGTGTAAATATCATTTCAAAATTTTATTCTTGTACTGCATTTTTTCATATCACACCCGGAGGCCGGTTAGACTCTAATTGGAATATACAGTTACCTTTTGGTTCACCGCGCCACATGGGTTTCTACTGGTCATATTAACATAAATACTTGCCAAATCAATGAGACTACTCGAACAATGTGTTTAAGTTTCATTTCAAAATTGCATTCTTTTAGCGCAATTTTGTCATATCGCACCCTATACGACGCCGGTAAATTGGAATATCCGCTACTCTATATTACCATCGTGCCAATCGTGTTATTAATGATCATATTTATAAGAAATCTTTCTAATTCATAGAGAAGACTATATCCTAAAATGTGCGTAAATTTCATTTCAAAATTTTATTCTTTTAGAAAACTTTAAGGATTTTTCATATCGCACCCTATACGACGCTAGTAAGACTCTAAGTGGAATATACGCTACTCTATAGTATGATCGCGCCACCTGGGTTATTAAAAGTCATATCAACATAAATATTTGCCAAATCAAAAAGAATACTAGATTGTGTGTAAATGTCATTTCAAAGTTTCATTGTTTTAGCGCAATTTAAGAAGTTTTCATATCGCACCCTATACGACGCCCGTGAGACTATACGCTACCCCGTAGTATCATCGCGCCACCCGGATTTCTACTGGTCATATTAACATGGAAACTTACCAAGTCATGAAGAATGTTATAATCAATACTGTGTGTAAATGTCATTATAAAATTTCATGCTTTAAGCGCACTTTCAGGAATTTTCATATCGCACCCTATACAACTGCGGTAAGACTTTAATTGGAATATACGTTACTCTATAGTATTATTTCGCCACGGTTTTATTAAAAGTTATATTTGCAAGAAAACTTGCGAAATCAAAGAGAATTCATTATACGATTTTGTAACCATACATAAACTGAATGTTGTCACGACACAACAAACGCCATGAATAACATGCATATACTTTCACATCAGCTAGAAAAGTATATTTTATATCGAAATAGATGATTTTATATTGAGAAAAGCAAACGACATTTACATGTGTTGGGAAAAAATTGTAACCAAAGCATGTGATTTAATAAAACGATTAACTTAACACATAGATTTAAAAAAGTCGTATATCGTGTCTTAAGTATGAATAAAGAATTAAATCTACATTTATGTTATACATATATTATATGATACATTGTTAAATATTTTATATACTGATTTCTGTCAAAACAAACGTCATAATTAACGTATTCTTTTATGTATAAAAAAAGCACACACACACACACACAAAATCATGGACATATTTTTCCTGTTGCATTAAACATATTCAGAGCAAGAATGATGATAATATGTTGTAATTCCTACGGTTCCCGCTATATGTACATATGTGTATTTACTAACAGATAACGGAGCGTTTAAATTATAATTAATAATTTTAATTTTTTCTTGTCACAAGCAAATTTCGTTGTACAAAACACAAGCAGAAATATACAAGCAGAAAACATCGATAGAGAGAGAGAGGATAATTGTACTAAAAAGTAAGTCAATTCAGAACAAAGAAAGTACAAGAAAGTGTATTTTTCCCAAGAATGGAACGAATGAATTCTCATGAATATAAATAATTCTTTTAATTAGGGCTTTCTGCCTCAAGCAGAAAGACCTATTGGGCTTGTTATGTTTTTTATTAGGACTTTCTGCCTAAAGCAGAAAGTCCTATTGGGTTTGTACTGTTTTTTTATTAGACTTTCTGCCTAAAGCAGAAAGTCCTATTGGGTTTGTTATGTTTATTATTAGGACTTTCTGCCTAAAGCAGAAAGTCCTATTGGATTTGTACTGTTTATCTTATTCTTCTTCTTATTATTCTTTTTTTCTTCCTAACTAAACGCTTATTTTTCTATGTTGCAATACTCCTAGGACGATGAAATTTTTATGACTTATTAGTCACGTGAGGAAATTTTGATTTCTATGATTTTCATATGCCTATGACGTCATATGACGTCACATTTGAAATATGCTACAAAAGTTTGTACGCGGTCTACAGCCATTGTTTGTGAACCGATTTGCATCAAATTTTTACAGATTGTGTATATTAAGTTCTAGTTGTGCATCCCGGTGTCCGTTTTTCAAAATTCGAAAAGTCCATGGATCTATAGCGAATCCAGATTCGAACCAAGGTCGTAAATTTTTAAAATGCTTATAAATATGTCCTATTTAAGATAGAAAGTTGATATTTAGTCAGCATATAGGTCTCTAGAAGTTTTAAACATTTTGTGAAAATATTTGTCATAAACGTCACGTGACGTCATTATATGATAATGTTTCTAATATAACAAAAATTATTTTAAAATTTGAAATTTTCAAAAGGGAAAATAAAATTTTTAAAAAGCCCATGCTTCAAAGCTGAAATTTGATTTCAATAAATTTTCAAACCCCCTATGACTCATATAAACGTCACATTTGAAATTGCTACAAAGTTTGTACGCGGCCCAAGCCATTTTTGAAACCGTTTTTTCAAAAATTTTCACAAAATTGTGAAATTTTAAATTTCTATTTTGTGATCCCCGGTGTCCGTTTTTAAAAATTTCGAAAAGTCCAAGGTTCTATACGATTCCAAGATTCGAACCAAGGTCGAAAATTTTAAAATTTTCTTAAAAAATCGGTCCAAATTTGAAAAAAAAAAATTTAAATTGGGCCCAGTATATGGGTCTCGGGGGCCCTTAAACCTTTTAAAAAAAATAAATTCAAAAGCTCACGTGATTTTTTTTAAATTATGAAAAATTTTTTTCCCAAATTTTAACAAAAAAATTATTTCAAATTTTAAAAAAATTTTTTTAAAAGGGAATTTAAAAATTTTTAAGCCGCATGCTTCAGGCTAAAATTTCGATTTCAAATTTTCAAAAGCTATGACGTCTATGACGTACTTTGAAATGACTAAAAAAGTTGTAAACGGTCCAGACCCATTAAAAAGGGGCCATTTTCATCAAATTTTCCAGAATTGTTTTTAAATTCTTTTTGGGGTTTTCCGGCCCCCTTTTTTTTTAAAAATTTTCCGAAAAGTCCAGGTTCTTAGGGGAATTAAAGATTCAAAAAAGGGGGTCGAAAAAATTTTAAAAATGTTTAAAAAAAACGGTCCAATTTGAGATAGAAAAGTGTATTTGGTCAGTATATAGGTCTCAAAATTTTTAAAAAATTTTTGGTGAAAAAAAAAATTATATGACTTTACGGGGCAAAAAATAATGTTTTTTAAATTTTAAAAGGTATTTTAATGTTAAAATTTTTAAAAAAGGGTCAATAAAAAAAATGAAAAAAAAACAAAAAAAATTTTCCCGATTTCAATTTTTTCCCGCCCCCTATGCCCCCATTCCCCCCCCAAAATTTAAAATTTGATAAAAAAGTTTGAAAAAACCTTCCAAGCCTTTATTAATGGGCCGATTTTCATAAAAATTTTTCACAGAATGTTTTAATTACGTTCTTATTTTTAAAATCCGGGGTCCTTTTTTTTAAATTTTTTAAAAAAAAGCCCAAAAGGATAATGGGGGAAACCCAAGTTCCCGAACCATAAACGAAAATTTTTAAAAAATGTTAAAAAAAAATTTCCTATTTGAGATAGAAAGTTAAATTTTTTCCCGTTAGTAGGTTTTGGGTTTGTTTTAAAAAATTTTATTGAAAAAAAACTTTAAAAATACGTCACGTGAGTTTTTTGTTTTTTTTATTATTTTTTCTTTTTCCAAACCCAAACGCTTTTTTTAATTTTTTTCAATAGCCCTAGGCTAAAAATTTTTGGGTTTTTGGGGACGTGGGGGAAAATTTGATTTCCCCCCAAGAAAAAAATGTACCAAAATTTTTAATAAAAACTTTTTTGAAAAATATAGTTTTAATAAGAATTAACTGAATAATTGACTTTCCCCAAAAAAAATTTGTTTTTTAAAAATTTTTAAAGGGCAATAAAAAATTAAAAAAAAAAAATAAAAAAAAAGAAAAATTTTTTCTGATAATTCCCTGTTTTCTGGGGGTTTAAAAACAGCCCAAAATCTCAGAAACGACTGAAAAAAATTTTTTTACTTTTATGCGTATAAAATGTAGAAATGTTTTAAAAAGCTTTCTAACGGTAACCAATTTATTGAAATTGGACTTTATTAAAAAAGTTACATGGAAAATAAGATATTTTATAATAATGCATCATAAAAATATGGAAAAAAGGGGGCCCCCAGGGGACCAAATTAAATACTTGCGCAACGAAAAAAAAAAAAAAAAAACAAAAGATGGGGGGTATCTTGATTTTGTTGGGTTTTTTTTTTTTTTGAAAATTTTAAATGTTTTTCCCAAAAAAAACCCTTGAAGGGGTTTAAAACATGTCAACGGGACAGACAAAAAACCGTAATTTTTAAAAAACTATGTAGCTTGGAGCGTTTGCAAGCCTGAAAAATTTACAAAGGGGCCCCCCATTTTGACCACTAAAAACTGCATTTTTATGCTAAAAAAAAATTCATATTTCTCAGTTTTTTGGGGGAGTTACCTTTTTAAAAAAAATCCCTAGTTTTGAATTCCCGGAATTTATGGCAAAAATTCAAAAACCAAAAAAGCCAAAAACGTAAATACGTTTTTAAAAAAAAGGGTTCCCGGGTCGAAAGGATTAGCAAATAACCAAAATTTTTTTACTTTTCCCACTAGGCTAAAATTAAACAAGGTTACAAATGAAACTTGGGGGGATGAAAATTTTTTGTTGAAAAAATTAGAAACCCTTTTAAAATTTTTTAAAAATTTCATTTTTCTTTCATGTCCTTTTGGGGCATTATAATTTTGTAAATAAAAAATTGCAAGATATTTGGGGGATTTTAAATTTAAAATTTTTAGAAGTGTTCTATTTGTTTCTATTTTATTAGAAAAAGAGGAATAGAAAGTTTTAATTTGGACCCGATTAAACATTATGATCTTTTATATAAAAAATAAAAAAAAAGTTGCAGAAAGTCCTTCAAAACGTTTTTTTTTGGACTTTTTGCCTAAACAGAAAATCCTTTGGGTTGACTGTTTTTTTAGGGCTTTCTGCCTCAAGCAGAAGAAAAACCTTTTTTGGGTTTTTTTAAATTTATTAGGAAATTTTGCCTAAAGAGAAACCCCCCTTTTTTTTTTAAGTTTATTTGGGGGTTTTGCCTAAGGAGAAAGTTATTGGGTTTGGGACTGTTTTTTTTGGCTTTTTGCCCAAAGCAGAAAACCCATTTGGGGGTTTTACTTTTTTTTCTTCTTCTTTTAAAATTATTATTATTCTTTTTTTTTCCTAACTAAACGTTATTTTTCTTTTGTTTCAATACTCCTAGGGGGGGGAAAAATTTTTTTGACTTAAAATTTTTCCCCGTCAGGAAATTTTGATTTCTATGATTTTCATATGCCTATGACGTCCCTTTGAAAGGGCAATAAAAAAATTAATGCCGATGCTTCAGATGCTTAATTTCGTTTAAAAAAAATTTTCAGAAGCCATGCTCATATTAGTACTTTGAAATTACACGAAAGTTTGTACCGGCCCCAGACCCATTATTAAGGGGCCGATTTTTAAAAATTTTCAAGAAGTGATTTAATTTTAGTTTTCATCTCGTTGTCCTTTTTTTTAAAATGCAAAAGTATGGTTTTTATGCGTTTTCCAAAAATTGAACCAAGGCAAAAAAATTTTTTAAAACTTAAAAATCGTTCCTTTTTGAGATAAAAAAATGTTTTTGGTCGTTATAGGTCCCTAAAGTCTTAAAATTTTTTGAAAAAAAATGTCATATACGTCAGTGACGATTATTATAATGTATTTTAATTTTAACAAGAGTATTTCTTAAAAATTTGAATTGTCGAAGGGCAAGAAAATTTAAAAAAGATTCGACACAAAAATTTGATTTCAAAAATTTTTTAAAGCCTTGAGTCATTACGTCACTTTAAATTGACTACGAAATTTACACGGCCAAAAGCCTTTTAAAGGGGCCATTTTCAAAAAATTTTTTAAAAATGTTTATTTACGTTTTATTGTGTAACCGGTGTCCTTTTTTTTAAAAATTGAAAAGTCCAAGCATCTATGGGGGGTCCAAGATTCAAACCCAAAAGGACGTAAATTTTTTAAACTTAAAAAATGTCCATTTGGATAGAAAGTTAAATTTTTTCAGTTAGTAGGTCTCTGGGAGTTTTTAAAATTATGTGAAAAAAAAAGTATATGAACGTCACGTGACGTCATTTTTTTTCATTATTATTCTTTTCTTTTCCAAAAAAACGCTTTTTTTAATATTTGCAATTTTCCAGGGGATGAAATTTTTTTGGGTTATTATCACGTGAGGAAATTTTTATTTCAATGATTGTCACACGCTTAGTCACATAACGTACAGCAAAAAAAGGAAAAAGGGGTTCGCGCTCTACAGCCTCTTTATGGTCGGTTTTTTTAAAAAAATTTTTTCAAAAGGTCTTTGAAAAAAAGGGTCAACCGTCAGCTAAAACCCAAATTCCCCAAAAACCGAAATTTTTGGTGAAATAAATTCAACATAGGGGCGAAAAAATTTATTTTGTTTAAAAGTGCTGGATGAGATGGAAAGTTTAAATTACACTTTTCAGTTTTAAATTTCTTAATAATTTTGATTTTTGACGTCATATGACGTCATGTGACGTCATAACTACATCGAATTTTCATTTAAAAGGGAAAGATTTCGACATGATCCGTTGTTCAGAATAATGAAAATTTCGGTTATGACAAAAGATGCGCTTTTGAAAAAAAAATCTTCACACCCATGAGTCATTATCAGAGTTTAAAAATGAAAAATGGGGTTCACGCTCTACACCCCATTTATGGTTTGAAGTTTTTCAAATTTTCAAGAGGGGTATCTTTAAAAATAAAAGGTATATCCTTTCACTAAAACCGAAATCCGAAAGACCGAAGTTCGTGGGTTTTAAAAAGATTCGAACTAGGACCGAAAATTTTATTTTAGGATTTTAAAAGTTCGGATGAAAAAAGAAAGTTAAACTTCACAGCTTTTATTCTGCAGAATTTCTTAAAATATTTTTGGGCGTGCGTATAGACGCATGTGGGCGTCATAAGCATCTCTTAATTTTAATTTTGGGGGAAGATTTTTTAAAATTTCAGTTTTTTAGATAATGAAAATTTGGTTATGACAGAATGATGCGCTTTTGAAAAAAAAGCATCATCAGCACCCTATGACGCATGTGCCAAGCTAAAAATAGTGAAAAAGGGTTCACCTCTACACCCGCCATTTTTTGGTCGAATTTTTTAAAATTTTTTACAGATTATATCTTGAAACAAGTTGATACCCTTTTGCAACCGAAATTTCCGAAAGACAAGTTCTGTGGCTGAAATAAGATTCGAACATAGGACCAAAAATTTTCTTTTTGGATTAAAACTTCAGGAGATAAAAATTGAAACTACCATTTGCAGTTTGCAGAATTTCTACAAAAAATTTTAGTCGGAGTCAAAAGCATCTTCTTAATTTTTTTTTTGGACAATTTTTTTGCATGAGCCATTTTTTTAGAAAAAGGAAAATTTCAGGTTATAACAGTAAAGATCATTTTTGAGCAAAAACATTTAGCACCAAAGGGCGTAGGGGACGTTGACTAAAAAATAAAAAAAGGGTTCACGCTTACAGCCGCCATTTAGGTCGGATTTTTTTAAAAAATTTACGATTTTACATCTTGAAACTAAGGGTGCAACCGTCAGCTAACCAAATTCCGAAAGACCAAAGTTTGGGGAAATAAGATTCGAAAGGGGACCGAAAATTTCATTTGGTTTAAAAGACTTAGGGAAAAAGTTTAAAAATTACACTTTTTCATTTGTAATTTCTTAAAATTTTTTGAGTCGTGACTCAAATGTGTCTGGCTCTAAGTATTCAAAATTTTTCATATTAGGGCTGATTTCGACTGTTCAGTTTTCAGAAAATAAAAAAATTTAGTGTTATGACAGTAAAGTATGAGCTTTTGAAAAAAAACACTTCACACCCTATGACGTCCTGTGACGTAAGCAAAAAAATTTTTTAAACATGGTGTTCGGGGGTCTACGCCGCCTTTTGGGGGATTTTTTAAAATTTTTTACAGTGGAAACCCTTTTAAATAAGGTGTGCAATCCCCGCTAACCGAAAAACCAAAAAAAAACCAAGTTCTGGGGCTGAAATAAAATTCGAACATGGCCCCCAAAAATTTTTTTGGATTAAGACTTCGGATGAGAAAAAAGTTAAAAAATTACCAGTTTGCAGTTCTGCAGCATTTTACAATATTTTAATCGGGGGCTCATTGGACCAAAAAGTTTCCCCCTTAAATTTTTAATTTTGGGGGCAATGATTTGACAGATGCAGTTTTTTGAATAATGAAAATTTCAGGTTATTCAGTAAAGTGGCGTTTTTGGCAACAGCATTTTCGCCCCCCAGATCAGGACGTCAGAGCAAAAAATAGTGAAAAATGGTTTCGCGCTTACAGCCGCCTTTTTGTAAATTTTTTCTTAAATTTTTACAGAGGGTAATCTTGAAACAAGGGTGGAATATTTTGTCACAAACCTTTTAATTTTCCAAAAACCAAATTGTGGTGAAGCAAGATTCAAAACATAGGCCCTTTTTAAAAGAATTTTAAATTTGCAGTTTGCCCCCACGAATTAAAATCATTTACGTCACAGATTACAAGTTCTTATCATTTCCCATAATTTCGGAATATAATGTCAATTGTTTAGATGAACATGAAAACTACCAAGGGAATATTATAAACTTTATTTCCCTTTTTTTTATTAAAAAAGCTTGCAGAAAGTCCCACATTCTTTCCCCAATACATCAGTTTTAAATTTTTTTTTCTTATTTTTATTTTTTTTTTTTCCCTTTATTTTTGTTAATTTTAGGTTTGCCCCCTTTACTCAGAACAATGAAAATTTTTTGGATAATTTCAAACCAGAGCTTTCGGGTGCAATGAATTTTTTTCTAGCTCATATAACGTCAGATTTGACGTCAGGTGAAAAATTTGTAGCGGGTTCAGCATTATTTGGACGATTTTTTTCAAAATTTTTCAGAAGTGATGTTGGCTCTAGTGTGCATCCCGGGGCCGTTTTTTTTAAAAATTTGAAAAGTCCTGGTTCTATAGGAATCCAAGTTCAACCAATCGTAAAATTTTAAAAAATTAAAAAATTTTCCTTTTTAAGATAGAAAGTTATATTTCGTCAGTTTATAGGTCTCTAGAAATTTTAACATTTTTTTAAAAAAAATGTATAGAGTCACGTGACGTTTATATATAATTATTTTAATAAAAAAGAATATTTTATATGTTGAAATTTTCAAAGGGCAAGAAAATTTAATGCCCCATGCTTCAAACGCGAAATTTTTTTTTCTTGATTTTTATGCCCCTGACGTCATATGACGTCACACTTGAAAATTCAACAAAAAAAATTTTTACGCGGGCTACAGCCATTGTTTTGAAGATTTTTCCAAATTTTTTTCAGAATGTTATATTAAGTTCTAGTTGGCACTCGGGTCCGTTTTTAAAATTCCAAAATCCATGGTTCTATAGCGAATTTAAATTTTAACCAAGGCGGAAATTTTAAATGCTTTTTAAAAACGGATTTATTTGAGATAGAAAAGGATATTGGTAGTATATGGCTCTGGTCTTTAAAAATTTTGGGAAAAAAAACGTCCATACTTTTACGTGAGTCTTATATGAAATTTTTTTAATATTAAAAAAAATTTTTTTATGTTGAAATTTTTAAAAATGGGAAAATTTAATGAAAAGATTCAGACGAGTAATTTTTTTATTTCAATGATTTTCAGAAGCCATACGTAAAATGACGCCCCTTTGAAATTATACGAAATTTGTACACGACCAGAGCCTTTTAAGGGGGCCCCTTTTTTTTCAAATTTTCCAGAATGTATATATCGTTCTTATTGGGTATCCCCGGGTCCGTTTTTAAAAAATTTAAAAGCCCCAAACTCTATGGGGATCCAAAATTGAACCAAGGACGAAATTTTTAAATGTTAAAAAAACCCTGTCCATTTGAGATAGAAAGTTGGTTTTTTTTTCAGTTGAAGGTCCGGGGCCCTACATATGTGAAGAAACATATAGCGTACATGACGCATTTTTTTACTATTATTATTTTTTCTTCTTCCTAACAAAAAGCTTATTTTAAAGTTCAATAGTCCAGGCATGAAATTTTTTTGGGTTATAGCACGTGGGGAAAAATTTTGATTAAATTTTATTGTCAGCCCTAGACGATATGAGTCAAGCTAAAAATAGTGAAAAATGGTTTTTGCGCTCTACAGCCTCATTTTAGTCGGATTTTCTTCAAATTTCCCAGATAGAATCTTGAAAATAAGGTGTGATACCTGTCAGTTTCCCAAAATTTTCCCAAAGACCGAAGTTCTGTGGGGAAATAAATTAAAAGGCCAAAAAAATTTCATTTTAGGATTAAAGAGCTTCAGGGTAAGATAGAAAGTTGAAAATTACACAGTTTGCAGTTCTGCAGAATTTTAAATAAATTTGAGTCGTGACATCATATGACGTCATGTGACGTCTAAGCATACTTCTAATTTTCATTTTAGGGCAATGATTTCGACTATGCAAGTTGTTCAAAAAATGAAAAATTTCAGAGTTATGACAGTAAAGTATGCGTTTTTGAAAAAGCATCTTCAGCACCCTAGTCGTCATATACGTCAGAGCTAAAAAATAGTGAAAAGGTGTTTCACGTTCACAGCCGCCATTTATGGTCGGTTTTTCTTAAAATTTTCACAGATGGTACATCTTGAAAAAAGGTGGCATATCCTTCAGCTGACAGAATTTCCGAAAGACCGAATTCTGTGGCTGAAATAAATTCGAACATAGGACCGAAAATTTCAATTTAGCATAAAGAGTTTCAGGATGAGATAAAAGTTGAAACTTACACATTTGAGTTCTAAAAAAATTTTCTACATATATTTTGAGTCGTGACGCAAATGTCGTCAGGGACGTCAAAGCATCTTCTTTTAATTTTCTTTTTAAAGGGCAATGATTTCAACATGAGCCAGTTGTTCAGAATAATGAAAATTTTAGATTATGACAGTAAAGTAGCGCTTTTGAACAAAAGCATCTTCAGCACCCTAAGACGTCATGTGATCAGACCTAAATATATTGAAAAAGGGTTGGGCGCTCTAAAAACGCCATTTTGGTCGGATTTTCTTCTAATTTTCACAGATGGACACCTTGAACTAAGGTGTACAATCCTGCCAGCTTACCGAAATTCCGAAAAACCAATTTTCTGTGGCTGAAGTAATATTCGAACATGGACCAAAAATTTCATTTTAGAGTTAAAGAGCTTCAGGATGAGATAGAAAGTTGAAACTTACACAGTTTGCAGTTCTGCAGCATTTCTACAAATTTTTTTGAATCGTGCGTCAGAGGACGTCATAAGCAACCATTTAAATTTTTTAATTTGGGGCAATGATTTCGACATGATCCCGTTGTTCAGAATAATGAAAATTTCAGATTATTGCAGTAACGTATGCTTTTTGGCAACGCATTTTCAGCACCCTATGACGTCACGTGACGTCAGAGCTAAAAATAGTGAAAAATGGTGTTTGCGCCCTACAGCCGCCATTTATGATCAGATTTTCTTCAAATTTTTACAGATGGTACATCTTGAAACTAAATTTGAATATTTTGCAGCTAACCTTTAAATTTTCCCCGAAAAACCGAAGTATTGTGGCTGAAATAAGATTCGAACATAGGACCAAAAATTTCATTTAGGGTTAAAGAACTTCGGGAATAGAAAGTTGAAACTTACCGTTTGCAGTTCTGCATAATTTCTACATATATTTTGAGTCGTGACGTCATATGACGTCATAAGCATACTACTACATGCTACTTATTTTTTTTTTTTTCGTAACTAAACCTTATTTTTCGCGGAATACAAGTCAATTTTTCAGCATAACATAAATACTATCAAGATGAGTCATTCCATGAAAATTCTATCTCCTGCTTTTTGCATAAACACAGGTTGCAGAAAGTCCTATCATTCGTTTTGACGAATGACACTAGTTATTATCTTTTTTTTCTTCCTAACAAACGCTTATTTTTCTATGTTGCAATACTCCTAGGACGATGAAATTTTTATGACTTATTAGCCACGTGAGGAAATTTTGATTTCTATGTTTTTTCATATGCCTATGACGTCATATGACGTCATATTTGAAATATGCTACAAAAGTTTGTACGCGGTCTACAGCCATTGTTTGTGAACCGATTTTCATCAAATTTTCACAGATTGTGTATATTAAGTTCTAGTTGTGCATCCTGGTGTCCGTTTTTCAAAATTCGAAAAGTCCAAGGTTCTATAGCGAATCCAAGATTCGAACCAAGGTCGTAAATTTTTAAATGCTTATAAAATCTGTCCTATTTAAGAAAGAAAGTTGATATTTAGTCAGTATATAGGTCTCTAGAAGTTTTAAACATTTTGTGAAAATATATGTCATATGACGTCACGTGACGTCATTATATGATAATGTATTTCTAATATTAACAAGAATATTTCTATATGTTGAAATTGTCGAAAGGCAATGAAAATTTAAAGACACATGCTTCAATCGCTGAAATTTTGATTTCTATGATTTTCATATGCCTATGTACGTCATATGACGTCACACTGGAAATATGCAACAAAAGATTGTACGCGGTCTACAGCCATTGTTTATGAACCGATTTTCATCAAATTTTCACAGAATGTGTATATTAAGTTCTAGTTGTGCATCCCGGTGTCCGTTTTTCAAAATTCGAAAAGTCAAGGTTCTATAGCGATTCCAAGATTGAACCAAGGTCGTAAATTTTCAAATTCTTATAAAATCGGTCCTATTTAAGATAGAAAGATGATATTGGGTCAGTATATAGGTCTCTGAGAGTCTTGAACATTTTGTGAAAATAAATGTCATATGACGTCGCGTGACGTCATTATATGATAATGAATTTCTAATTCTAACAAGATTATTTCTATATCTTGAAATTTTCGAAGGGCAATGAAAAATTAATGACGCATGCTTCAGATACTGTAATTTCGATTTCAAAGACTTTCAGAAGCCTATGACGTCATATGACGTCACATTGAAATTGACTACGAAAGTTTGTACACGGTCCAGAGCCATTATTAATGGGCCGATTTTCATCAAATTTTCACAGAATGTGTATATTAAGTTCTAGGTTTGCATCTCGTTGTCCGTTTTTCAAAATGCGAAAAGTCCATGGTTCTATAGCGATTCCAAGATTCGAACCAAGGTCGTAAAATTTTTAAATGCTTATAAAATCGGTCCTATTTGAGATAGAAAATTGATATTTGGTCAGTATATAGGTCTCTAAGAGTCTTAAATATTTTGTTGAAAATAAATGTCATATGACGTCACGTGACGTCATTATATGATAATGTATTTCTAATATTAACAAGAGTATTTCTATATATTTAAATTGTCGAAGGGCAATGAAAATTTAATGACAAATGATTCAGACACTGAAATTTCGATTTCAATAATTTTCAGAAGCTATGACGTCATATGACGTCACATTTGAAATTGACTACGAAAGTGTGTACACGGTCCAGAGCCATTATTAATAGGCCGATTTTTAAATTTTCACAGAATGTGTATATTACGTTCTTATTGTGTATACCGGTGTCCTTTTTTTTCAAAATTCGAAAAGTCCAAGTATCTATGGCGGATCCAAGATTCGAACTAAGGACGTCAATTTTTAAATGCTTATAAAAACTGTCCTATTTGAGATAGAAAGTTGAAATTTTGTCAGTTAGTAGGTCTCTGGGAGTCTTAACAATTATGTGAAAATAAACGTCATATGACGTCACGTGACGTCATTTTTTATTATTATTATTCTTTTCTTCTTCCTAACTAAACGCTTATTTTAATATGTTGCAATAGTCCTAGGACGATGAAATTTTTATGGGTTATTAGTCACGTGAGGAAAATTTTGATTTCACCCTACTGCATATATGTAGCCATATCTCAATTAATATCGATTTTTGTAAATATATGTATGAATAAGAATTATAGCTGAATAATTGACGTTTCCAAAAATATTTAGTTTATTAAAATTTGTTTACGCAATACAAAGTTATAAGCAAACAAACTAAATGAAATGAAGCTAATTTTGCTGATAATATGCTGTTTTCTTGAGGTTTAACAGTCAATATCTCAGAAACGACTGAAGATAAGTTTATACATTATGAATATAAAATGTAGCATGTTTTAAGAGCTTTCTAACGGTACCAAGTTTATTGAAATTGGACTTCATATAAGAAAGTTACATGGAAAATAAGATATTTCATAATCATGCATCATAAAAATATGGAAAAGGTCACGCGCAGGGGTCACCAAGCTTAAATACTTGCGCAACGACTTAAAAAAAAAAAAAAAAAAAAATATCAAATTGCAATTGATGGGCTATATCTTGATTTTGTTTTGTTGTTGTTTTTTTTGTCGAATGTTGACTGTTTCCAAAATAAGCATTGAAGTTTAATACATGTACAACGGCACAAGACAAAAATCCGTATTTGCAACACTATGTAGCTAGCGAGCAGTTTGCAAGCCTTGAAAAATTCACACGCAGCCCCACATTTTAGACCATCTAAAAACTGCATTGTTATGCTAACGATATTCATATTGCATCAGTTTGTAGGCTGGGATGTTACCTTTCAAAATATCACCATAGTTCGAAATTCCAGGAATTTATGGCAAAACTACGGAAGCCCAAACACGCCAAAATCGCTAAATACGTTTAACTACGTTACAGGTGTCGAAAGGATATAGCACTATACAAATATTCAATACTTCTTCCTAATGAGGCTAAAATTAAACAAGGTTACAACTGAGCTGGAGTGATGAAATTCTATGTGTGATGAAAGTTAGAAACTAACATTTGAACACTGATTCATTTTTCTTTCATGTCATATGACATAGTATAAATTTTGTATGTAAACTACATGTGCAAGATATGGGCGGACTTTTATTAAAATTCACAGAATGTGTTCTATTTGTGCTATTTTATATAGAAATAGAGGAGATAGAAAGTTGCAATTTGGACAGATTAATTATGTCATCTTCGATATATATTCTATATAAAGCAGATGTTGCAGAAAGTCCTATCATTCGTTTAAACGAATGACATCTAGTTCTTCTTCTTCTTCTTCTTCTTCTTCTTATTATTCTTTTTTTCTTCCTAACTAAACGCTTATTTTTCTATGTTGCAATACTCCTAGGACGATGAAATTTTTATGACTTATTAGTCACGTGAGGAAATTTTGATTTCATGATTTTCATATGCCTATGACGTCATATGACGTCACATTTGAAATATGCTACAAAAGTTTGTACGCGGTCTACAGCCATTGTTTGTGAACCGATTTGCATCAAATTTTTACAGATTGTGTATATTAAGTTCTAGTTGTGCATCCGGTGTCCTTTTTTTCAAAATTCGAAAAGTATGTAAAACGTTAGCACATATTTTAGAAGTTTTAAACATTTTGTGAAAATATTTTTAAAATGCTTATAAAATCTGTCCTATTTAAGATAGAAAGTTGATATTTAGTCAGTATATAGGTCTCTAGAAGTTTTAAACATTTTGTGAAAATATATGTCATATGACGTCACGTGACGTCATTATATGATAATGTATTTCTAATATTAACAAGAATATTTCTATATGTTGAAATTGTCGAAAGGCAATGAAAATTTAAAGACACATGCTTCAAACGGTTGAAATTTTGATTTCTATGATATTCATATGCCTATGACGTCATATGACGTCACACTGGAAATATGCAACAAAAGTTTGTACGCTGTCTACAGCCACTGTTTATGAACCGATTTTCATCAAATTTTCACAGAATGTGTATATTAAGTTCTAGTTGTGCATCCGGTGTCCGTTTTTCAAAATTCGAAAAGTCCAAGGTGCTATAGCGATTCCAAGATTCGAACCAAGGTCGTAAATTTTCAAATTCTTATAAAATCGGTCCTATTTGAGATGAAAAGATGATATTGGGTCAGTATATAGGTCTCTGGGAGTTTTAAACATTTTGTGAAAATAAATGTCATATGACGTCACGTGACGTCATTATATGATAATGAATTTCTAATACTAACAAGATTATTTCTATATCTTGAAATTTTCGAAGGGCAATGAAAAATTAATGCCGCATGCTTCAGATGCTGAAATTTCGATTTCAATGATTTTCAGAAGCCTATGACGTCATATGACATCACATTTGAAATTGACTACGAAAGTTTGTACACGGTCCAGAGCCATTATAAATGGGCCGATTTTCATCAAATTTTCACAGAATGTGTATATTACGTTCTTATTGTGTATACCGGTGTCCGGTTTTTCAAAATTCGAAAATCCAAGCATCTATGGCGGATCCAAGATTCGAACCAAGGACGTCAATTTTTAAATGCTTATAAAAACTGTCCTATTTGAGATAGAAAGTTGAAATTTTATCAGTTAGTAGGTCTCTGGGTGTCTTAACAATTATGTGAAAATAAATATCATATGACGTCACGTGACGTCATTTTTTATTATTATTATTCTTTACTTCTTCCTAACTAAACGCTTATTTTAATATGTTGCAATATTCCTAGGACGATGAAATTTTTATGGGTTATTAGTCACGTGAGGAAATTTTGATTTCAGTGATTGTCAGCACCCTATGACGTCACATGACGTCACAGCTAAAAATAGTGAAAAATGGTGTTAGCGCTCTACAGCCGTCATTTATAGTCGGATTTTCTTCAAATTTTCACAGATGGTACATCTTGAAACTAAGGTGTGCATATCCTGTCAGCTAACCGAAATTCCGAAAGACCGAAGTTCTGTGGCTGAAATAAGATTCCAACATAGGACCGAATATTTCATTTTAGGATTAAAGAACTTCAGGATGAGATAGAAAGTTGAAACTTACACAGTTTGCAGTTCTGCAGCATTTCTACAAATATTTTGAATCGTGACGTCAGAGGACGTCATAAGCATACCACTTATTTTTAATTTGGGGCAATGATTTCGACATGATGCCAGCTGTTCAGAATAATGAAAATTTCAGAGTTATTGCAGTAAAGTATACGCTTTTGAGCAACAGCATTTTCAGCACCCTATGACGTCACGTGACGTCAGAGCTAAAAATAGTGAAAAATGGTGTTAGCGCTCTACAGCCACTATTTATGATCAGATTTTCTTCAAATTTTTACAGATGGTACATCTTGAAACTAAGGTGTGAATGTTTTGTCAGCTAACCTTCATTCCGAAAAACCGAAGTTTTGTGGCTGAAGTAAGATTCGAACATAGGACCAAAATTTCATTTTAGGGTTTAAAGAACTTCGGGATGAGATAGAAAGTTGAAACTTACACAGTTTGCAGTTCTGCATAATTTCTACATATATTTTGAGTCGTGACGTCATATGACGTCATACGCATACTACTACTACTGCTACTTATTTTTTTTCTTCGTAACGAAATGCTTATTTTTCGCGGAATACAATGTCAATTGTTCAGCATGAACATGAAATACTACCAGAGGTGAGTCATTACATGAAACTTCTATCTCCTGCTTTTTGCATTAACACAGGTTGCAGAAAGTCCTATCATTCGTTTAGACGAATGACATCTAGTTATTATTATTATTCTTTTCTTCTTCCTAACTAAACGCTTATTTTTATATGTTGCAATAGTCCTAGGACGATGAAATCTTTATGGCGTATTAGTCACGTGAGGAAATTTTGATTTCAATGATTTTCAGCACCATATGACGTCACATGACGTCACAGCTAAAAATAGTGAAAAATGGTGTTCGCGCTCTACAGCCGTCATTTATGGTCGGATTTTCTTCAAATTTTCACAGATGGTACATCATGAATCAAAGGTGTGCATATCCTGTCAGCTAACCAAAATTCCGAAAGACCGAAGTTCTGTGGCTGAAATAAGATTCGAACATAGGACCAAAAATTTCATTTTAGTATTAAAGAGATTCAGGATGAGATAAAAAGTTGAATCTTACACAGTTTGCAGTTCTGCAGAATTTCTATATATATTTTGAGTCGTGACGTCATATGACGTCATGTGACGTCATAGGCATACTTCTTAATTTTCATTTTAGGGCAATGATTTCGACATGACGTCAGTTGTTCAGAATAATGAAAATTTCAGAGTTATGACAGTAAAGGATGCGCTATTGAACAAAAGCATCTTCAGAACCCTATGACATCACATGACGTCACAGCTAAAAATAGTGAAAAATGGTGTTCGCGCTCTACAGCCGTCATTTATGGTCGGATTTTCTTCAAATTTTCACAGATGGTACATCTTGAAACTAAAGTGTGCATATCCTGTTAGCTAACCGAAATTCCGGAAGACCGAAGTTCTGTGGTTGAAATAAGATTCGAACATAGGACCGAAAATTTCATTTTAGGATTAAAGAGCTTCAGGATGAGATAGAAAGCTGAAACTTACACAGTTTGCAGTTCTGCAGAATTTCTACATATATTTTGAGTCGTAACGTCATATGACGTCATGTGACGTCATAAGCATACTTATTAATTTTCATTTAGTGCAATAATATCGACATGATGCCAGTTGTTCAGAATTATGAAAATTTCAGAGTTATAAGCAACATATGCGCTTTTGAACAAATGCACTTACAGCACCCTATGACGTCATGTGACGTCACAGTTAAAAATAGTGAAAAATAGTGTTCACGCTCTACAGCCGCCATTTATGGTCGGATTTTCTTCAAATTTTCACAGATGGTACATCTTGAAACTAAGGTGTGCATATCCTGTCAGCTAACATTAATTTCGAAAGACCGAAGTTCTGTAGCTGAAATAAGATTCGAACATAGGACCGAAAATTTCATTTTAGTATTAAAGAGCTTCAGGATGAGATGGAAAGTTGAAACTTACACAGTTTACAGTTCTGCAGAATTTCTACATATAATTTGAGTCTTTACGTTATATGACGTCATGTGACGTCATAAGCATACTTCTTAATTTTCATTTTAGAGCAATGATTTCGACATGATGCCAGTTGTTCAGAATAATGAAAATTTCAGAGGTACGACAGTAAAGTATGCGCTTTTGAACAAAAGAATTTTCAGCACCTTATCTCGTCATGTGACGTCAAAGCTAAAAGAAGTCCATACGAAAAAAAAAAAAAATAAGTAAAGGGTAGAAAATTTAAAATTTATTCTTTCTTACGGAATTAATCTTAATATTTTTCAATTTTAGCAGAAAGTCCTATCATTCGTATCAACGAATGAAATCTAGTTATTCTTTTCTTCTTCCTAACTAAACGCTTATTTTTATATGTTGCAATAGTCCTAGGACGATGAAATTTTTATAGCTTATTAGTCACGTGAGGAAATTTTGATTTCAATGATTTTCAGCACCCTATGACGTCACATGACGTCACAGCTAAAATAGTGAAAAATGGTGTTAGCGCTCTACAGCCGTCATTTATGGTCGGATTTTCTTCAAATTTTCACAGATGGTACATCTTGAAACTAAGGTGTGCATATCCTGTCAGCTAACCGAAATTCCGAAAGACCGAAGTTCTGTGGCTGAAATAAGATTCCAACATAGGACCGAATATTTCATTTTAGGATTAAAGAACTTCAGGATGAGATAGAAAGTTGAAACTTACACAGTTTGCAGTTCTGCAGCATTTCTACAAATATTTTGAATCGTGACGTCAGAGGACGTCATAAGCATACCACTTATTTTTAATTTGGGGCAATGATTTCGACATGATGCCAGTTGTTCAGAATAATGAAAATTTCAGAGTTATTGCAGTAAAGTATACGCTTTTGAGCAACAGCATTTTCAGCACCCTATGACGTCACGTGACGTCAGAGCTAAAAATAGTGAAAAATGGTGTTAGCGCTCTACAGCCACTATTTATGATCAGATTTTCTTCAAATTTTTACAGATGGTACATCTTGAAACTAAGGTGTGAATGTTTTGTCAGCTAACCTTCATTCCGAAAAACCGAAGTTTTGTGGCTGAAGTAAGATTCGAACATAGGACCAAAAATTTCATTTTAGGGTTAAAGAACTTCGGGATGAGATAGAAAGTTGAAACTTACACAGTTTGCAGTTCTGCATAATTTCTACATATATTTTGAGTCGTGACGTCATATGACGTCATACGCATACTACTACTACTGCTACTTATTTTTTTTCTTCGTAACGAAATGCTTATTTTTCGCGGAATACAATGTCAATTGTTCAGCATGAACATGAAATACTACCAGAGGTGAGTCATTACATGAAACTTCTATCCTGCTTTTTGCATTAACACAGGTTGCAGAAAGTCCTATCATTCGTTTAGACGATTGACATCTAGTTATTATTATTATTCTTTTCTTCTTCCTAACTAAACGCTTATTTTTATATGTTGCAATAGTCCTAGGACGATGAAATCTTTATGGCGTATTAGTCACGTGAGGAAATTTTGATTTCAATGATTTTCAGCACCATATGACGTCACATGACGTCACAGCTAAAAATAGTGAAAAATGGTGTTCGCGCTCTACAGCCGTCATTTATGGTCGGATTTTCTTCAAATTTTCACAGATGGTACATCATGAATCAAAGGTGTGCATATCCTGTCAGCTAACCAAAATTCCGAAAGACCGAAGTTCTGTGGCTGAAATAAGATTCGAACATAGGACCAAAAATTTCATTTTAGTATTAAAGAGATTCAGGATGAGATAGAAAGTTGAATCTTACACAGTTTGCAGTTCTGCAGAATTTCTATATATATTTTGAGTCGTGACGTCATATGACGTCATGTGACGTCATAGGCATACTTCTTAATTTTCATTTTAGGGCAATGATTTCGACATGACGTCAGTTGTTCAGATAATGAAAATTTCAGAGTTATGACAGTAAAGGATGCGCTATTGAACAAAAGCATCTTCAGAACCTATGACATCACATGAGTCACAGCTAAAAATAGTGAAAAATGGTGTGTTCGCGTCTACAGCCGTCATTTATGGTGGATTTTCTCAAATTTTCACAGATGGTACATCATGAAACTAAAGTTGCGCTATCCTGTTAGCTAACCGAAATTCCGGAAGACCGAAGTTCTGTGTTGAAATAAGATTCGCAACTATAGGACCGAAATTTCATTTTAGGATTAAAGAGCTTCAGGATGAGATAGAAAGCTGAACTTACACAGTTTGCAGTTTGCAGAATTTCTACATATATTTTGAGTCGTAACGTCAATAGCATGTGCAGTCATAAGCATACTTATTAATTTTCATTTAGTGCAATAATATCGACTGATGCAGTTGTTCAGAATTATGAAAATTTCAGAGTTATAAGCAACAATGCGCTTTTGAACAATGCACTTACAGCACCTATGAGTCATGAGACGTCACAGTTATAAAATAGTGAAAAATAGTGTCCGCTTACAGCCGCCATTTATGTCGGATTTTCTTCAAATTTTCACAGATGGTACATCTTGAGAACTAAGAGTGTGCAATATCCTGTCAGCTACACTTAATTCCATCGAAAGACCGAATTTCTGTAGCTGAAATAAGATTCGAACAGGACCGAAAAATTTCATTTTAGTATTAAAGAGCTTCAGGAATGAGATGCGAAAGTTGAAACTTACACAGTTTACAGTTCTGCAGAATTTCACATATAATTTGTCTTTACGTTATATGACGTCATGTGACGTTAAAGCATACTCTTAATTTTCATTTTGAGCAATGATTTCGACATGATGCCAGTTGTTCAGAATAATGAAAATTTCAGAGGTACGACAGTAAAGTATGCGCTTTTGAACAAAAGAATTTTCAGCACCTTATTCGTCATGTGACGTCAAAGCTAAAAGAAGTCCATACGAAAAAAAAAAAAATAAGTAAAGGTATAAAATTAAAAATTTATTTTTCTTACGGAATTAATCTTATATTTTTCAATTTTAGCAGAAAGTCCTATCATTCGTATCAACGAATGAAATCTAGTTATTCTTTTTCTTCCTACTAAACGCTTATTTTTTATATGTTGCAATAGTCCTGGACGTGAAATTTTTATAGTTATTAGTCACGTGAGGAAATTTTGATTTCAATGATTTTCAACCCTATGACGTCACATGAGTCACAGTAAAATAGTGAAAATGGTGTTAGCGCTCTACAGCCGTCATTTATGGTGGATTTTCTTCAAATTTTCACAGATGGTACATCTTGAAACTAAGGTGTGCATATCTGTCAGCTAACCGAAATTCGAAAGCGAAGTTCTGTGGCTGAAATAAGATTCCAACAAGGACGAATATTTCTTTTAGGATTAAAGAACTTCAGGATGAGATAGAAAGTTGAAACTTACACAGTTTGCAGTTCTGCAGCATTTCTACAAATATTTTGAATCGTGACGTCAGAGGACGTCATAAGCATACCACTTATTTTAATTGGGGCAATGATTTCGAATGATGCAGTTGTTCAGAATAATGAAAATTCAGAGTTATTGCAGTAAAGTATACGCTTTGAGCAACAGCATTTTCAGCACCCTATGACGTCAGTGAGTCAGAGCTAAAAATAGTGAAAATGTGTTAGCGCTCTCAGCACTATTTATGATAGATTTTCTTCAAATTTTTAAGTGGTACATCTTGAAACTAAGGTGGAAGTTTTGCAGCTACCTTCATTCCGAAAAACCGAAGTTTTGTGGTGAAGTAAGATTCGAACATAGGACCAAAAATTTCATTTTAGGTTAAAGAACTTCGGGATGAGATAGAAAGTTGAAACTTACACAGTTTGCAGTTCTGCATAATTTCTACATATTTTTGAGTCGTGACGTCATATGACGTCATAGCATACTACTACTACTGTACTTATTTTTTCTTCGTAACGAATGCTTATTTTTCGCGGAATACATGTCAATTGTTCAGCATGAAATGAAATACTACCAGAGGTGAGTCATTACATGAAACTTCTATCTCCTGCTTTTTGCATTACACAGGTTGCAGAAAGTCTATCTTCGTTTAGACGATTGACATCTAGTTATTATTATTATTCTTTTCTTCTTCCTAACTAAACGCTTATTTTTATATGTTGCAATAGTCCTAGGACGATGAAATCTTTATGGCGTATTAGTCACGTGAGGAAATTTTGATTTCAATGATTTTCAGCACCATATGACGTCACATGACGTCACAGCTAAAAATAGTGAAAAATGGTGTTCGCGCTCTACAGCCGTCATTTATGGTCGGATTTTCTTCAAATTTTCACAGATGGTACATCATGAATCAAAGGTGTGCATATCCTGTCAGCTAACCAAAATTCCGAAAGACCGAAGTTCTGTGGCTGAAATAAGATTCGAACATAGGACCAAAAATTTCATTTTAGTATTAAAGAGATTCAGGATGAGATAAAAGTTGAATCTTACACAGTTTGCAGTTCTGCAGAATTTCTATATATATTTTGAGTCGTGACGTCATATGACGTCATGTGACGTCATAGGCATACTTCTTAATTTTCATTTTAGGGCAATGATTTCGACATGACGTCAGTTGTTCAGAATAATGAAAATTTCAGAGTTATGACAGTAAAGGATGCGCTATTGAACAAAAGCATCTTCAGAACCCTATGACATCACATGACGTCACAGCTAAAAATAGTGAAAAATGGTGTTCGCGCTCTACAGCCGTCATTTATGGTCGGATTTTCTTCAAATTTTCACAGATGGTACATCTTGAAACTAAAGTGTGCATATCCTGTTAGCTAACCGAAATTCCGGAAGACCGAAGTTCTGTGGTTGAAATAAGATTCGAACATAGGACCGAAAATTTCATTTTAGGATTAAAGAGCTTCAGGATGAGATAGAAAGCTGAAACTTACACAGTTTGCAGTTCTGCAGAATTTCTACATATATTTTGAGTCGTAACGTCATATGACGTCATGTGACGTCATAAGCATACTTATTAATTTTCATTTAGTGCAATAATATCGACATGATGCCAGTTGTTCAGAATTATGAAAATTTCAGAGTTATAAGCAACATATGCGCTTTTGAACAAATGCACTTACAGCACCCTATGACGTCATGTGACGTCACAGTTAAAAATAGTGAAAAATAGTGTTCACGCTCTACAGCCGCCATTTATGGTCGGATTTTCTTCAAATTTTCACAGATGGTACATCTTGAAACTAAGGTGTGCATATCCTGTCAGCTAACATTAATTTCGAAAGACCGAAGTTCTGTAGCTGAAATAAGATTCGAACATAGGACCGAAAATTTCATTTTAGTATTAAAGAGCTTCAGGATGAGATGGAAAGTTGAAACTTACACAGTTTACAGTTCTGCAGAATTTCTACATATAATTTGAGTCTTTACGTTATATGACGTCATGTGACGTCATAAGCATACTTCTTAATTTTCATTTTAGAGCAATGATTTCGACATGATGCCAGTTGTTCAGAATAATGAAAATTTCAGAGGTACGACAGTAAAGTATGCGCTTTTGAACAAAAGAATTTTCAGCACCTTATCTCGTCATGTGACGTCAAAGCTAAAAGAAGTCCATACGAAAAAAAAAAAAAATAAGTAAAGGGTAGAAAATTTAAAATTTATTCTTTCTTACGGAATTAATCTTAATATTTTTCAATTTTAGCAGAAAGTCCTATCATTCGTATCAACGAATGAAATCTAGTTATTCTTTTCTTCTTCCTAACTAAACGCTTATTTTTATATGTTGCAATAGTCCTAGGACGATGAAATTTTTATAGCTTATTAGTCACGTGAGGAAATTTTGATTTCAATGATTTTCAGCACCCTATGACGTCACATGACGTCACAGCTAAAAATAGTGAAAAATGGTGTTCGCGCTCTACAGCCGTCATTTATGGTCGGATTTTCTTCAAATTTTAACAGATTGTACATCTTGAATCAAAGGTGTGCATATCCTGTCAGCTAACCGAAATTGCGAAAGACCGAAGTTCTGTGGCTGAAATAAGATTCGAACATAGGACCGAAAATTTCATTTTAGGATAAAAGAGCTTCAGGATGAGATAGAAAGTTGAAACTTACACAGTTTGCAGTTCTGCAGAATTTCTACATACATTTTGAGTCCTGACGTCATATGACGTCATGTGACGTCATAGGCATACTTCTTAATTTTCATATTAGGGCAATGATTTCGACATGATGCCAGTTGTTCAGAATAATGAAAATTTCAGAGTTATGACAGAAAAGTATGCGCTTTTGAACAAAAGCATCTTCAGCACCTTATGACGTCACATGACGTCACAGCTAAAAATAGTGAAAAATGGTGTTCGCGCTCTACAGCCGTCATTTATGGTCGGATTTTCTTCAAATTTTCACAGATCGTACATCTTGAATCAAAGGTGTGCATATCCTGTCAGCTAACCGAATTTCCGAAAGACCGAAGTTCTGTGGCTGAAATAAGAATCGAACATAGGACCGAAAATTTCATTTTAGGATTAAAGAGCTTCAGGATGAGATAGAAAGTTGAAACTTACACATTTTGCAGTTCTGCAGTATTTCTACATATATTTTAAGTCGTGACGTCATATGACGTCATGTGACGTCATAGGCCTACTTCTTATTTTTCATTTTAGTGCAATGATTTCGATATGATGCCAGTTGTTCAGAATAATGAAAATTTCAGAGTTATGACAGTAAAGTATGCGCGTTTAAACAAATGCATCATCAGCACCCTATGACGTAACATGACGTCAGAGCTAAAAATAGTGAAAAATGGTGTTCGCGCTCTACAGCCGTCATTTATAGTCGGATTTTCTTCAAATTTTCACAGATGAAACAATTTAAAACTAATGTGTGCATATCCTGTCAGCTAACCGAAATTCCGAAAGACCGAAGTTCTGTGGCTGAAATAAGATTCGAACATAGGACCGAAAATTTCATTTTAGGATTAAAGAGCTTCAGGATGAGATAGAAAGTAGAAACTTACACAGTTTGCAGTTCTGCAGAATTTCTACAAATATTTTGAGTCGTGACGTCATATGACGTCATGTGACGTCATAAGCATACTTCTTGATATTCATTTTAGGGCAATGATTTCGACATGATGCCAGTTGTTCAGAAAAATGAAAAATTCAGAGTTATGAGAGTATGGTATGCGCTTTTGAACAAAGGCATCTTCAGCACCCTATAACGTCACATGACGTCACAGCCAAAAATAGTGGAAAATGGTGTTCGTGTTCTACAGCCGTCATTTATGATCAGATTTTCTTCACATTTTTACAGATGGTACATCTTGAAACTAAGGTGTGAATATTTTGTCACCTCACCTTAATTCCGAAAAACCGAAGTTCTGTTGCTGAAATAAGATTCGAACATAGGACCGTAAATTTCATTCTAGGAATAAGGAGCTTCAGGAAGTATTGTGGCTGGAGTAAGATTCGAACATAGGACTTTTAAACTAGAAATCAAGTTTGCGGTCATGTCCTGACGTCATATGACATCATGTTACGTCACAGACTAATACTTAGTTCTTATTGTTTGCACTAATTTCGGAATAAAATGTCAATTGTTCAGCATGAACATGTAATACAGAGGTGAGTCATTGCACGAAGCTTCTATCTCCTGCTTTTTGCATTAACACAGTTTGCAGAAAGTCCTATCATTCGTTTTCACGAATGACATCTAGTTATTCTTCTGCTTCTTCTTCTTCTTCTTATTCTTTTTTTCTTCCTCTTATATTTGTGTTAATTTCGAGGTGTTGCCATTGACTCAGAACAATGAAAATTTTATGGCATATATTTCAAACCATGCGCTTTCGGATGCAATGAATTGTATATTCATATGACGTCATATAACGTCAGATTTGACGTCAGGTGAAAAAGTTTGTACGCGGTCTACAGCCATTATTTCTGGATCGATTTTCATCAAAATTTCACAGAATGTGTATGTTAGGCTCTAGTTGTGCATCCCGGTGTCCGTTTTTCCAAATTCGAAAAGGCAAATGTTTTATGGCGAATCCAAGATTCGAACTATGACGTCAAATGACGTCATAATGCTCTTAAAACTTTCGTATTAAAACTTAACGGTTTTTAAGCCCTGTAGGCTTTATTTTTTGCATGATTTACTTGAAATTTTGTCTGAAGATGCAGTATTAGAATCTATAGAGCCATGTCACTTCCGTTTCCGGAAAATCCCAAAGTCCAAGGTCATATATCAATTATCGGGTTTTTCTTCGGCCTTAAATATCTCAAAACGGTAAATATTCTATCGAGACACTATGCGTATAATTTGTAGTGCTTAGAAAGACCTTTCAGATTATATTTAGTTTTTGATGATCGGGGTTGAATCGGTTGAGTTATGGCGGAAAAAACAAAATTCGTGCATATAGCTTTGGTGATTTTTTCATTTTTCAAGAGGTTTAAGAGCTTGTATCTCAAAAAGTATTAAACATATTCCTATAGATAAAGCGTGTGAAATGTAGAGAATTTTAAGACGATTATTTTGGTACCTAAAGTTTTGAAATTGATCCAAGTATAAGGAAGTTACATCTAAAATAAGAATTTAAACATGTAGAATTTCAGCGATTTTGTCGTTATGTAAGAGTTTTACGACTTATATCTTAAGAATATAAATAGTTTACTTAAAAATTGATCAAGAAATAAGGAAGTTACATAAAAAATACGAATATAAAGCCATTTGTAAGAATTTTCATAAAATATCCTACTTTCGCTTTCACCTTAATTGAAGCATTTTCGGAAAATGGAAGTTAGTCATATAAATTGAAAAAAAAAAAAAATTTTTACTTATATCATATTGATATTACTAGCTAAACAGGTGTACCGTTCCCGGTGGCCGAGTGTTTAGAGCGTCCGCCTCGAGAGCCGGAGGTCGTGGGTTCGATACCAAAGTCGTAAAAAATGGTACTGTTATAGCTCCCTTGCTTGACACTTAGCATATAAGGGTAGTTGCAGGACTGGTTGGCCCGGTATCAGGATAATGTGACTGGGTGTGATATCATGCCACATGTCTACGACGTGATACTGCAGTGTGGCAGCACTATAACTGCATTAAGTAGACATCGTCTCCAAATGACTGAAATACTGTCGGTGGACGTTAAACCGAACAAACAAACAAACAAATTAAACAAGTGTTGACAATGATTTAATGTTTTGTCAAATCATTTTATTTACGTTACTTATGAATATCAGTTGCAGCATTGTGTTACCCATAATCCTTTGAGCGTTTTGACACATGTCATTTAGACCGTTGTTGAAACATTGCAATTTCCCGACTTTATTGTTGCATCTATCGATAAATGTTGTACAAGCTATATTCCAAATTTATGATAAATGATAACCTATGTGAAAATATATGTTATAGTACAATGTAATTTAATTGCCAGCTTGAGATACCATGAGCGTGTATAAGTGTAGACGTTTTAAACAAAATGATCAACACATGTCATCCGTTCAAGACGCTGCAAGCTCATTTGTCTGTAATGCGGCGTTCACACAGTGTCGATTATGGCTCCCGTTTGAGATCAGACAGCGCTACGACACGAAAAGCGAAAAAGTCGGATTACTATCCTCAATGTCCTATCATTGTCTGAACGCAGTCGTATATGTTCGTAACAGAGTCCTACGGATCGGGAATGGTCCGGAGAGGTCGGCCAAGCACTCCTGACAGTTAGGTGCGTCCCGTAACATTCGGGAAACTCAGCCGATTTTGTCTAGTCGGATTACAATCGTGACTATGTCGTGACAAATTCTGCTGTATCGGATCAGAATCGGATTGAGAACGGATAATCGGGACGAATTCTGCTGGAAACGGCTGGATCGGGACGCCTCCTGAACAATATCTGATTGTTGTCGTGATTAAATAAATGTTTTTTACAAATTTTAATAAAAGTTTGAATTTCCAGCCACGAATCACAGGATCTTGATCAGACTTTTGACACATTTTAATCGGGAATGGTCCTATCAAGGACGGCAGTAAAAATCCTGAATGTGTGACCTAGGCCACAGGGACTTGCTCCCATACACCTCACACACCACACACACACACACACTGTACATACACTATCAATAAGGGTGGACATCTTTTCAGGGGTCGACTCGCTTCAACTCCGTTTTTTCAAATCATTCAAATAAATCTGTGAAGTTAACATACGGAATCACTCAAATATATATTTCTCTATCGAAATATACAAAATCGTCGTGAAAATAATCCTCCTTTGTATGTTTATTTGTTTGAAATATATGCGAATCCGAGAAAAGGACAACAACCTGGACCAGCGCGCAGTACATTTCGGGATGATTCGGATTTTTACGCTGCGAAATTGGTCAGCGATATTGCGATTATTTTCCCGCAATCTGTCAAACCGTTAAATTTAAATTATTAAAGGGCTGACTATTCGGGCGTTGAAAGAAAAAAAAAACCCAGGCAGTATGGAGAAATCAGCTATTTCTTGGTAATTTTCTTGTTGTAAAATAAATTATTTAAAGACTTAGATATAAATTCACTTGTCTGTGAGTGTGTGTTTTTAAATTGAAATAAATATCACAGGGATTTGAAGTTCAGTAATTTAAAATAAAATTCTGAAAATAATAGTACTCCATACATACAAAACATATTTTTTCTTATATATACGGAATACTAAAATAATTAATTTTACAACAAGAAAATTACCAAGAAACAGCTGATTTCTGCATACTGCCTGGGTTTTTTTTTTTTCTTTCAACGCCCGAATAGTCAGCCCTTTAATAATTTAAATTTAACGGTTTGACAGATTGCGGGGAAATAATCGCAATATCGCTGACCAATTTCGCAGCGTAAAAATCCGAATCATCCCGAAATGTACTGCGCGGCTGGTCCAGGTTGTTGTCCTTTTCTCGGATTCGCATATATTTCAAACAAATAAACATACAAAGGAGGATTATTTTCACGACGATTTTGTATATTTCGATAGAGAAATATATATTTGAGTGATTCCGTATGTTAACTTCATAGCTTTATTTGAATGATTTGAAAAAACGGAGTTGAAGAGAGTCGACCCCTGAAAAGATGTCCACCCTTGTTGATAGTGTATGTACAGTGTGTGTGTGTGTGGTGTGTGTGTGTGTATGGGAGCAAGTCCTTGTGCCTAGGCATTAGCTAAAAGCGCAAAATTTAGTAACTTTGTGTAATACAGTCGTCTCGATCGTATGTACACGTGTTATTTGAATTTTACTCACGAGGCTACACGCGTCGACGATTCTATTGCATGGTAGCATTTACTATTTCATTCCCGCGACTGTAAATGAAAAAAAAAAAAAAAAGATATGCAGAATTAAGAGGTTTAAGTTTAATTGTTTATATTTTGAATACCTATAAAACTAGACCCAAATATGCTACAATGGAATTTCAGGCCATTTATTTTGGTACCTAGAATAGTAAAATTGGTCTAGTTATAAGAAAGCTTTATCAAAATAAAGAATTATTAGTCCCCTACCGGTGTTCACACCGGAGAGGACTATAGGTTTGCCCTCCGTCTGTCCGTCCGTCTGTCTGTCCGCTCAAATCTGGATCCCGCGATAACTTAATAACTATGCAAGCTAACTTGATGAAACTTGGTTTATGACTAGATGCAATGTGTAGATTATGCACATTGTTTTATTTTTTTTATTCGACTAAAATTGTGGTTGCTATGGTAACGGAAATAGTGAAAATATGGCAAAAAAATAGATCCCGCGATAACTTTATAATAAGCAAGCTAACTTGATGAAACTTGGTTTATGACTAGATGGCAATGTGTAGATTATGCACATCATTTTAATTTTGTTCTTTGACTAAAATTGTGGTTGCTATGGTAACGGAAATAGTGAAAATATGGCAAAAAATGGGATCACGCGACCGCGATAACTTTATAATAAATTTTATAAGGCATGTATATAGTCAGGGTGGTGATGCAGAGTGAAAGTTCTCATTTCTCATCAACAAGACTAAAGACTAAAGAAAAACATTTTGGATCAGGCAAGCTAACTATTATTAATTCTATTTCTTGCATCTGTCTTGCTTGCATGAATTGTATAGTGTGCACAGCAGAGACAACAACTCTACATGTAAGTCTTGCTTAAATGGACATAACTTAAATATTCCCTTACATTTACTTTAACCAAAGTCTTGTTTTTCTTGGACCAAAATTCTGGTTGCTGTGGTAATGGAAAAATTATGCACCTCACCGGTAGGGGACTCAAGTGTTGCTTGCAACACCAGTTACTTGTTTATTTTTGGAATATGGCTTATTTCAAAAAGTTCATGCATGAGAAGTCCATACGAAAAAAAAAGAGTAAAAGGTAGGGAATTTAATATATTCTTTCTAACGGAATTAATCTTTATATTTTTCAATGTTAGCAGAAAGTCCTATCATTCATATCAACGAATGAAATCTAGTTAGGACTTTCTGCCTAAAGCAGAAAGTCCTATTGGGTTTGTTATGTTTATTATTAGGTTTTCGCCTCTGCTGGGCGAAAACCTATTGTTCTTCTTCTGTTGATTTGTTTTTTTTTTTGTTTTTTTTTTATTATTTTTCCAATTCCACCCATTTTTGTGTCCAGCCTAGCGGCCAGATGAGAAAAGCTACAGCTATGAAATTTTGGGCATGGAGTCATCTTTATCTGAACATGTGCCTAATTGGTCAAACCTTTCACATTTATTTCTGATTTAGCCACTAGGGGGCGCAATGCATGTAATCACTGTTTTGCTAATAACTCAAAAATTTGAAACCTGATTTAGATGCGGTTTTTTACATAATGTTCCTTGTTGACAGCCCAATCAAATATGATGGATATCTTATCATCGAGTACTGGAAAAAAATTGTTCTAGGAGAGGTTGAATGTTCGAACCTTGGAAAAAAGTGGAAAAATGAGGGTAGGTCTACGAAAAACCTACCCACTTTTGTTAGAGATCAGATAGAAGAATTCTGTTTGCTGCATACGATTTGCAAGACATATACGCACAAAATATATGGGGTGGCGAATTAAGGAAATGCATGGTTTGTCCTCTAGAAACGGTCAAACTTCACTAAATTTTAGGAAAAATTAAAATTTCAAAAACATGTTTTTGTCGCTCCTGACTTTATTTTCTGTTCATTCTTCATGAAATTTTCACACGATATGTATTGTTATGTTTGAAAGGCCTCACAATTCAAAAAATAAAAAAGAATTGAAAAGGTCAAGGTCATATTACGATTATTGTGTTTTTATTCGGCAACAAATAGCTCCAAAACTAAAAATATTTCATTGAGAGTATATGAACAAAAGTTTTAGTTCTTCAAGAGCTCTTTCCAGTGATACTTAGGTTTTGAAGATCGGACTTGTTTGGTCATTATACGGCAGTCCAAAGTTTGATCCTTTTTTGGAATAATTGTAAATCAGGTTTTATGCTTCAAATTCTGATACATAAGAATAAAAAGTTTGACTTGTGCGACTAGTATACTTGATTGAACTATTTGCTGCTTTGCTAGGTACCTAACAGTAACATTTTAATCAATTTTCTTTCTCATTTTGCCGCTAGGGGGCGCTTTTCTTGAAATCATTCTTTTGCTTATAACTAAAAAAGTTGAAGTCCGATGCGAATGCGGTTTTTTGCATTCTGTTCCCTGTTGATAGCCTTATAACATATGGTAGGATTCGAGGGTCCGTGTGGTTGAAAGCTTTTGAGCTACGAAAGGTTGAATGTTCGAACCTCGCAAAAAAAAATAAAAAAATGTGCAAATGAGGGTAGGTCTACGAAAAACCTATCCGGTTTTGGTAGAGATCAGATAGAATAATTCCGTCTCTGGCATAACATTTGAAAGACGTATACACACAAAATATATGGGGAGGCGAATTAAGGAAATGCGTGGTTTGTCCCCTAGAAACGGTCAAACTTCACTAAATTTTAGGAAAAATTAAAATTTCAAAAACATGTTTTTGTCGCTCCTGACTTTATTTTCTGTTCATTCTTCATGAATTTTTCACACGATATGTATTGTTATTTTATGTTATAAAATTTTTTTCACAAATAGCTCCAAAACTAAAAATATTTCATTGAGAGTATATGAACAAAAGTTTTAGTTCTTAAAGAGCTCTTTCCAGTGATGTTTAGTTTTTGAAGATCGGACTTGATTTGGTCATTATACGGCAGTCCAAAGTTTGATCCTTTTTTGGAATAATTGTAAATCAGGTTTTATGCTTCAAATTCTGATACATAAGAATAAAAAGTTTGACTTGTGCGACTAGTATACTTGATTGAACTATTTGCTGCTTTGCTAGGTACCTAACAGTAAAATTTTAATCAATTTTCTTTCTCATTTTGCCGCTAGGGGCGCTTTTCTTGAAATCATTCTTTTGCTTATAACTCAAAAAGTTGAAGTCCGATTCGAATGCGGTTTTTTTTGCATTCTGTTCCCTGTTGATAGCCTAATAACATATGGTAGGATTCGAGGGTCCGTGTGGCTGAAAGCTTTTGAGCTACGGAAGGTTGAATGATTTGAAAAAAAAAAATATTTGCGCTAGAAGAGTTTAAATGTTCTAACATTGCAAAAAAAAAAAAAAAAAAAAAAATGTGCAAATGAGAGTCTTCAAAAACCTTTTCGTTCTTGTTCATTTTGAAACTTGTGGCTGAGTTGAAATAAAGTGTTCAAGTTGATTAGGTTAAAAGCGAAAACCGAGATACCGCTTGCGGTTCTAGTTATTATTATTCTTTTCTTCTTCCTAACTAAACGCTTATTTTTATATGTTGCAATAGGCCTAGGACGATGAAATTTTTATGGCTTATTAGTCACGTGAGGAAATTTTGATTTCAATGATTTTCACCACTCTATGACGTCACATGACGTCACAGCTAAAAATAGTGAAAAATGGTGTTCGCGCTCTACAGCCGTCATTTATGGTCGGATTTTCTTCAAATTTTTACAGATGGTACATCTTGAATAAAAGGTGTGCATATCCTGTCAGCTAACCGAAATTCCGAAAGACCGAAGATCTGTAGCTGAAATAAGATTCGAACATAGGACCGAAAATTTCATTTTAGGATTAAAGAGCTTCAGGATGAGATAGAAAGTTGAAACTTACACAGTTTGCAGTTCTGCAGAATTTCTACATATATTTTGAGTCGTGACGTCATATGACGTCATGTGACGTCATAAGCATACTTCTTAATTTTCATTTTAGGGCAATTATTTCGACATGATGCCAGTTGTTCAGAATAATGAAAATTTCAGAGTCATGAGAGTAAAGTATGCGCTTTTGAACAAAAGCATCTTCAGCACCCTATGACGTCACATGACGTCACAGCTAAAAATAGTGAAAAATGGTGTTCGCGCTCTACAGCCGTCATTTATGGTCGGAATTTCTTCAAATTTTCACAGATGGTACATCTTGAATGAAAGGTGTGCATATCCTGTCAGCTAACCGAAATTCCGAAAGACCGAAGTTCTGTGGCTGAAATAAGATTCGAACATAGGACCGAAAATTTCATTTTAGGATGAAAGAGCTTCAGGATGAGATAGAAAGTTGAAACTTACACAGTTTGCAGTTCTGCAGAATTTCTACATATGTTTTGAGTTATGACGTCATATGACGTCATGTGACGTCATAAGCATACTTCTTAATTTTCATTTAAGGGCAATGATTTCGACATGATGCCAGTTGTTCAGAATAATTTAAATTTCAGAGTTATGAAAGTAAAGGATGCCCTTTTGAACAAAAGCATCTTCAGCACTCTATGACGTCACATGACGTCACAGCAAAAAATAGTGAAAAATGGTGTTCGCGCTCTACAGCCGTCATTTATGGTCGGATTTTCTTCAAATTTTCACAGATTGTACATCTTGTAACTAAGGTGTGCATATCCTGTCAGCTAAGGGAAATTCCGAAAGACCGAAGTTCTGTGGCTGAAATAAGATTCGAACATAGGACCGAAAATTTCATTTTAGGATTAAAGAGCTTCAGGATGAGATAGAAAGTTGAAACTTACAAAGTTTGCAGTTCTACAGAATTTCTACATATATTTTGAGTCATGACGTCATATTACGTCATAAGCAAACTTCTTAATTTTCATTTTAGGGCAATGATTTCGACATGTTGCCAGTTTTTCAGAATAATGAAAATTTCAGAGTTATGAAAGTAAAGTATGCGCTTTTCAACAAAAGCATCTTCAGCACCCTATGACGTCACATGACGTCACAGCTAAAAATATGGAAAAATGGTTTTCGCGCTCTACAGCCGTCATTTATGGTCGGATTTTCTTCAAACTTTCACAGATGGTACATCATGAAACCAAGGTGTGCATATCCTGTCAACTAACCGATATTCCGAAAAACCGAAGTTCTGTGGCTGAATGAAGATTCGAACATAGGACTGAACATTTCATTTTAGGATTGACGAGCATCAGGATGAGATAGAAAGTTGAAACTTAAACAGTTTGCAGTTCTGCAGAATTTCTAAATAAATTTTGAGTCGTGACGTCATATGACGTCATGTGACGTCATAAGCATACTTATTAATTTTCTATTAGGGCAATGATTTCGACATGATGCTAGTTGTTCAGAAGAATGCAAATTTCAGAGTTATGAGAGTAAAGTATGCGCTTTTCAACAAAAGCATCTTCAGCACCCTTTGACGTGATGTGACGTCAGAGCTAAAAATAGTGAAAAATGGTGTTCACGCTCTAAAACGGCCATTTATGGTCGGATTTTCTTCAAATTTTCACAGATGGTACATCATGAAACTAAGGTGTGCATATCCTGTCAACTAACCAAAATTCTGAAAGACCGAAGTTCTGTGGCTGAAATAAGATTCGAACATAGGACCGAAAATTTCATTTTAGGATTAAAGAGCTTCAGGATGAGATAGAAAGTTGAAACTTACAAAGTTTGCAGTTCTACAGAATTTCTACATACATTTTGAGTCATGACGTCATATGACGTCATATGACGTCATAAGTTTACTTCTTAATTATCATTTTAGGGCAATGATTTCGACATGTTGCCAGTTTTTCAGAATAATGAAAATTTCAGAGTTATTAAAGTAAAGTATGCTCTTTTGAACAAATGCATCTTGATCACCCTATGACGTCATGTGACGTCACAGCTAAAAATAGTGTAAACTGGTGTTCGCGCTCTACAGCCGTCATTTATGGTCGGATTTTCTTCAAATTTTCACAGATGGTACATCTTGAAACTAAGGTGTGCATATCCTGTCAGCTAACCGAAATTCCGAAAGACCAAAGTTCTGTGGCTGAAATAAGATTCGAACATAGGACCGAAAATTTCATTTTAGGATTAAAGAGCTTCAGGATGAGATGGAAAGTTGAACCTTATACAGTTTGCAGTTCTGCAGAATTCCTACATATATCTTGAGTCGTGACGTCATATGACTTCATGTGACGTCATAAGCATACTTCTTTATTTTCATTTTAGGGAAACGATTTTGACATGATGCCAGTTGTTCAGAATAATGAAAATTTCAGAGTTATGACAGTAATGTATGCGCTTTTGAATAAAAGCATCTTCAGCACCCTATGACGTCATGTTACGTTAGAGCTAAAAATAGTGAAAAAAGGTGTTCACGCTCTACAGCCGCCATTTATGGTCGGATTTCTTCAAATTTTCACAGATGGTACATCTTGAAAGTTAGGTGTGCATATCCTGCCAACTAACCGAAATTCCGAAAGACCGAAGTTCTGTGGCTGAAATAAGATTCGAACATAGGACCGAAAATTTCATTTTAGGATTAAAGAGCTGCTGGATGAGATGGAAAGTTGAAACTTACACAGATTGCAGTTCCTCATAATTTCTTAATATATTTTGAGTCGTGACGTCAAATTTTGTCATGTGACGTCATAGGCATACTATTTAATTTTCATTTTAGGGCAATGATTTCGACATGATGCCAGTTGTTTAGAATAATGAAAATTTCAGAGTTATGAAAGTAAAGTATACGCTTTTGAACAAAAGATCTTCAGCACCCTTTGACGTCATGTGACGTCAGAGCTAAAAATAGTGAAATACTTAGTTCTTATCATTTGCACTTATTTCGGAATATAATGTCAATTGTTCAGCATGAACATGAAATACTACCAGAGGTGAGTCATTACATGAAACTTCTATCTCCTGCCTTCTGCATTAACACAGCTTGCAGAAAGTCCTATCATTCGTTTTCACGAATGACATCTAGTTATTCTTCTTATTATTCTTTTTTTCTTCCTCTTATATTTTTGTTAATTTCGAGGTGTTGTCATTGACTCAGAACAATGAAAATTTTATGGCATATATTTCAAACCATTTGCTTTCGGATGCAATGAATTTCATATTCATATGACGTCACATTACGTCAGATTTGACGTCAGGTGAAAAAGTTTGTTCGCGGTCTACAGCCATTATTTCTGGACCGATTTTCATCAAAGTTTCACAGAATGTGTATGTTAGGCTCTAGCTGTGCATCCCGGTGTCCGTTTTTCAAAATTCGAAAAGTCCATGGTTCAATAGCGAATCCAAGTTTCGAACATAGGTCGTAAATATTTAAGTGCTTATAAAATCTGTCCTATTTAAGATAGAAAGTTGATATTTAGTCAGTATATAGGTCTCTAGAAGTTTTAAACATTTTGTGAAAATAAATGTCATATGACGTCACGTGACGTCATTATATGATAATGTATTTCTAATATTAACAAGAATATTTCTATTGTTGAAATTGTCGAAGGACAATGAAAATTTAATGACACATGCTTCAAACGCTGAAATTTTGATTTCTATGAATTTAATATGCCTATGACGTCATATGACGTCACACTTGAAATATGCAACAAAAGTTTGTACGCGGTCTACAGCCATTGTTTATGAACCGATTTTCATCAAATTTTCACAGAATGTGTATATTAAGTTCTAGTTGTGCAAGTCGGTGTCCGTTTCTCAAAATTCGAAAAGTCCATGGTTCTATAGCGAATTCAAGATTCGAACCAAGGTCGTAAATTTTTAAATGCTTATAAAATCGGTCCTTTTTGAGATAGAAAAGTGATATTTGGTCAGTATATAGGTCTCTGGGAGTCTTTAAGATTTTGTGAAAATAAACGTCATATGACGTCACGTGACGTTATTATATGATAATGAATTTCTAATATTAACAAGAGTATTTCTATATGTTGAAATTGTCGAATTGCAATGAAAATTTAATGACAAATGAGGCAGATGCGGAAATTTCGATTTCAATGATTTTCAGAAGCCTATGACGTCATATGACGTCACATTTGAAATTGACTACGAAAGTTTTAACACGGTCCAGAGCCATTATTAATGGGCCGATTTTCATCAAATTTTCACAGAATGTGTATATTACGTTCTTATTGTGTATACCGGTGTCCTTTTTTCAAAATTCGAAAAGTCCAAGCATCTATGGCGGATCCAAGATTCGAACCAAGGACGTCAATTCTTAAATGCTTATAAAAACTGTCCTATTTGAGATAGAAAGTTGAAATTTTGTCAGTTAGTAGGCCTCTGGGTGTCTTAACAATTATGTAAAAATAAACGTCATATGACGTCACGTGACGTCATTTTTTTATTATTATTATTCTTTTCTTCTTCCTAACTAAACGCTTATTTTAATATGTTGCAATAGTCCTAGGACGATGAAATTTTTACGGGTTATTAGGCACGTGAGGAAATTTTGATTTCACCCCTACTGCATATATGTAGCCATATCTCAATATATATCGATTTTTGTAAATATATGTATGAATAAGAATTATAGCTGAATAATAGACATTTCCAAAGATATTTAGTTTATTGAAATTGGTTTACGCAATACAAAGTTATAAGCAAAAAAACTAAATGAAATGAAGCTAATTTTGCTGATAATATGCTGTTTTCTTGAGGTTTAACAGTCAATATCTCAGAAACGACTGAAGATAAGTTTATACATTATGCATATAAAATGTAGCATGTTTTAAAGCTTTCAAGGACTTCATATAAGAAAGTTACAAGGAAAAAAATTTTCATAATATGCATCATAAAAATATGGAAAAGGTCACGCGCAGGGGTCACCAAGCTTAAATACTTGCGCAACGACTTAAAAAAAAAATATATATATATATATATATATCAAATTGCAATTGATGGGCTATATCATGATTTTTTTTTTTTTTTTTTTTTTTTTTTGCTGTTGTTTTTTGTCGAATGTTGACTGTTTCCAAAATAAGCATTGAAGTTAATACATGTACAACGGCACAAGACAAAAATCCGTATTTGCAACACTATGTAGCTAGCGAGCAGTTTGCAAGCCTTGAAAAATTCACACGCAGCCCCACATTTTAGACCATCTAAAAACTGCATTGTTATGCTAACGATATTCATATTGCATCAGTTTGTAGGCTGGGATGTTACCTTTCAAAATATCACCATAGTTCGAAATTCCAGGAATTTATGGCAAAACTACGGAAGCCCAAACACGCCAAAATCGCTAAATACGATTAACTACGTTACAGGTGTCGAAAGGATATAGCACTATACAAATATTCAATACTTCTTCCTAATGAGGCTAAACTTAAACAAGGTTACAACAGAGCTGGAGTGATGAAATTCTATGTGTGATGAAAGTTAGAAACTTACATTTGAACACTGTTTCATTTTTCTTTCATGTCATATGACATAGTATAAATGTTGTATGTAAACTACATGTGCAAGATATGGGCGGAATTTTATTAAAATTCACAGAATGTGTTCTATTTGTGCTATTTTATATAGAAATAGAGGAGATAGAAAGTTGCAATTTGGACAGATTATCTATTATGTCATTCTATATATACTATATAAAGCAGATGTTGCAGAATGTCCTATCATTCGTTTAAACGAATGACATCTAGTTATTATTATTCTACTTTTTTCTTCCTTTTGAGGTTCAAATTAGAACAGGTTACCGACAAGGCAGCAGCATGAAATTTTAACAGTATGCACAGTGACTTTGGCGCTTTTGATTTCTGATTTTCTTTCTTCATGTGATTTCACGTGACCTCAGGGTTGAAAAAAGCTACCAAAGCTTGTACGCGCTCAACAGCCGTCATTTCTTGACCAATTGACTTGATTTTTTCACAGAATGTATGGATTGGGACTTAGTTGTGCAGGATTATATACATTTTGCAACATTCAAAAAGACCAAGGATCTATGGCTGAACCAAGTTTCGAACTTTGGACCTGAAAATTTATTTAAGTATTACGAAGATTTCAGATAAGTAGAAACTTCAAATTTGGACAGAATATGTGTCTTATCAATTTCTTACAGCTCTGAAAAGACTGACGTCGTATGACGTAAAATGACGCCATGACGCGTTAACAAACTTTTAGTCCAAAATGTAGGGTTTTTTAGCACTACATGCCTTAACCTTTGACCGATTTGCATAAAATTTTCACTGAATGTGCAACATAGCATCTCATTTACCTCAGTCACTTCCGTTTCCGGAAAATCGTAAAAGTCAAGGTCACATGTCAGTTGTTGGTGTTTTTATTCGGCAAGGTGTATCTCAAAAACGAAAAAGATTCTACCTGGACACTGTGGATAAAATCTATAGTGATTTGAAAGACCTTTCAGGTGATATTTAGTTTTTGAAGATCGGGGTTGAATTGGTTGAGTTTTGACAAAAAGGGGAAAAGTGTACCTTTAACGAAATTGAAACGCTGTAGTTTCATGAACTTTGAGTCAAAAATTATGATTTCTTCAGGATTAACACACTAAAAAGTGAAGTGATGTATTCTGCAAGGAATACTTGTTTGGTCACGTGATTATAACGTCATGCATATTTAAGCAGAAATTATTAAAAAATTCATATAAAATCGGCATATTGGTGTTTGAAGTTGAAATTTGCACGATTGCCGCAGCCTACAATGTGCAAAATGTACTGAAAATTTCAAGTGATTCCGTCAACAAACATGGCAGATATTCATGTTTTTCGGATAAGGGCTTGTACACGAAAATCTAGCAATTTGAAGTAAGAAAAGAAGGCGGTTATTGGGTTGGTTACCCTTGATCCGGACGTTTCTACGCAGGAAAGAGTGCCCGTGTTGAAAGATGATTTGCGATGCGTATTTGAGAGAATGAGGTGCATTTTAGGATGCAATTGTGTACACCAGGACCGATAAGCATATTGCCTTTGTCATTACAGCTTTCTCCAAATTTTTATTAGGGCTTTCTGCCTCAAGCAGAAAGACCTATTGGGTTTGTAAAGTTTTTAGGGCTTTCTGCTTTCCGCAGAAAGACCTATTGGGTTTGTTCTATCTTTTATTAGGACTTTCTGCCTACTGGCAGAAAGTCCTATTGGGTTTGTTATGTTTTTTTATTCTTCTTATTCTTTTTTTCTTCCAAACTGAGCGTTAATTCAAGCATGTTGCAATGGTCCCAGGGCCATGAAATTTTTATGGCATATACTTGATGCAATGAAATTTTGATTTCTATGATTTTCATATGCCTATGACGTCATATGACGTCACATTTGAAATATGCTACAAAAGTTTGTACGCGGTCTACAGCCATTGTTTGTGAACCGATTTTTATCAAATTTTCAGATTGTGTATATTAAGTTCTAGTTGTGCACCCCGGTGTCTGTTTTTAAAAATTCGAAAAGTCCATGGTTCTATAGCGAATCCAAGATTCGAACCAAGGTCGTAAATTTTTTAAATGCTTATAAAATCTGTCCTATTTAAGATAGAAAGTTGATATTTAGTCAGTATATAGGTCTCTAGAAGTTTAAAACATTTTGTGAAAATAAATGTCATATGACGTCACGTGACGTCATTATATGATAATGTATTTCTAATATTAACAAGAGTAGAAGCCTATGACGTATATGACGTAAAGTTTGTACACGGTCCAGAGCCATTATTGATGGATCGATTTTCATCAAATTTTCAGAGAATGTGTATATTAAGTTTTAGTTGTGCATTTCGGAGTCCGTTTTTTCAAAATTCGAAAAGTCCATGGTTCTATAGTGTTTTAATATAGAAAAGTGATATTTGGTCAGTATATAGGTCTCTAAGAGTCTTAAACATTTTGTGAAAAGAAACGTCATATGACGTCACGTGACGTCATTATATGATAATGTATTTTTAATATTAACAAGAGTATTTCTATATGTTGAAATTGTCGTAGGGCAATGAAAATTTAATGACAAATGATTCAGATGCTGAAATTTTGATTTCAACGATTTTCAGAAGCCTATGACGTCATATAACGTCACATTTGAAATTGACTACGAAAGTTTGTACACGGTCCAGAGCCATTATTAATGGGCCGATTTTCATCAAATTTTCACAGAATGTGTATATTACGTTCTTATTGTGTATACCGGTGTCCGTTTTTCAAAATTCGAAAAGTCCAAGCATATATGGCGGATCCAAGATTCGAACCAATGACGTCAATATTTAAATGCTTATAAAAACTGTCCTATTTGAGATAGAAAGTTGAAATTTTGTCAGTAAGTAGGTCTCCGGGTGTCTTAACAATTATGTGAAAATAAACGTCATATGACGTCACGTGACGTCATTTGTTTATTATTATTATTATTATTTTCTTCTTCCTAACTAAACGCTTATTTTAATATGTTGCAATAGTCCTAGGACGATGAAATTTTTATGGATTATTAGGCACGTGAGGAAATTTTGATTTCACCCCTACTGCATATATGTAGCCATATCTCAATAAATATCGATTTTTGTAAATATATGTATGAATAAGAATTATAGCTGAATAATTGACGTTTCCAAAGATAATTAGTTTATTAAAATTGGTTTACGCAATACAAAGTTATAAGCAAAAACACTAAATGAAATGAAGCTAATTTTGCTGATAATATGCTGTTTTCTTGAGGTTTAACAGTCAATATCTCAGAAACGACTGAAGATAAGTTTATACATTGTGCGTATAAAATGTAGCATGTTTTAAGAGCTTTCTAACGGTACCAAGTTTATTGAAATTGGACTTCATATAAGAAAGTTACATGGAAAATAAGATATTTCATAATCATGCATCATAAAAATATGGAAAAGGCCACGCGCAGGGGTCACCAGGCTTAAATACTTGCGCAACGACTTAAAAAAAAAAAAAAAAAAAAAAAAATATTGTTGTTGTTTTTTGTCGAATGTTGACTGTTTCCAAAATAAGCATTGAAGTTAATACATGTACAACGGCACAAGACAAAAATCCGTATTTGCAACACTATGTAGCTAGCGAGCAGTTTGCAAGCCTTGAAAATTCACACGCAGCCCCACATTTTAGACCATCTAAAAACTGCATTGTTATGCTAACGATATTCATATTGCATCAGTTTGTAGGCTGGGATGTTACCTTTCAAAATATCACCATAGTTCGAAATTCCAGGAATTTATGGCAAAACTACGGAAGCCCAAACACGCCAAAATCGCTAAATACGTTTAACTACGTTACAGGTGTCGAAAGGATATAGCACTATACAAATATCCAATACTTCTTCCTACTGAGGCTAAAATTAAACAAGGTTACAACTGAGCTGGAGTGATGAAATTCTATGTGTGATGAAAGTTAGAAACTTACATTTGAACACTGTTTCATTTTTCTTTCATGTCATATGACATAGTATAAATTTTGTATGTAAACTACATGTGCAAGATATGGGCGGACTTTTATTAAAATTCACAGAATGTGTTCTATTTGTGCTATTTTATATAGAAATAGAGGAGATAGAAAGTTGCAATTTGGACAGATTATCTATTATGTCATCTTCTATATATACTATATAAAGCAGATGTTGCAGAAAGTCCTATCATTCGTTTAAACGAATGACATCTAGTTATCATTATTCTTTTTTTCCAACATTTTCATGTTGTTATTTTATTAAGTTGCTGAAGGTCTAGGACAAAGAAATTCTATCAACAGACACCTGAAGCAATGGCATTTTGGAATATGTTAGTTTTATCTTCACAGGACGTCACATGACGTCAGAGCTAAAAATAGCTACCAAAGTTCATCCGCGCTGTACAGTCGTCATTTATGGACGGATTGTCATGGAATTTTCACAGAAGTTATATATTAAGACCTCATTGTGCAGGATTATATAGGTTTGCAAAGATTCGAAAGAACTAAGGTTCTATGGCGAATCCAAGATTCGAACCAAGGACGTCAAATTACAAATACGTATAAAATCGATTCTGGATAAGATAGAAAGTTGATATTTGGCGAGATTATTCCTCTCTGTGTTTCCTTTGCATTTTGTAAAGATGAACGTCATATGACGTCATATGACGCCATCAAGTTGTATAGAATTTCCGATTTCTTGATGTCAATTTACTCATGTTGCACAGGTTCATAGACAATGAAAATTAAATGTCCTATGAAGGTAATCATGATCATTTTGATTCAATGTTTAAAATTTTCATATGACGTCACATGACGTCAGAACTAAAAATAGCCACCAAAGTTTGTACGCGCTGTACAGCCGTCATTTATGGACGGATTGGCATGGAATTTTCACAGAAGTTATATATTACGACCTTATTGTGCAGGATTATATAGATTTGCCAAGATTCGAAAGAACTAAGGTTCTATGGCGAATCCAAGATTCGATCCAAGGACGTCAAATTTCAAATCCATATAAAAACGTTTCTAGATGAGATAGAACGTTGATATTTGGCGAGATTATACGTCTCTGTGTTTCCGTTGCATTCTGTAAAGATGAACGTCATATGACGTCATTTGACGTCATCAAGTTGTATAGAATTTCCGATTTCTTGATGTCAATTCACTCATGTTGCAAGGGTTCATAAACAATGGAAATTGAAAGTCCTTTGTAGGTGATCATGAACATTTTGATTCAATGTTTAAAATTTTCATATGAAGTCACATGACGTCAGAACTAAAAATAGCTACCAAAGATTTTACGCGCTGTACAGCCGTCATTTATGGACGGATTGGCATGGAATTTTCACAGAAGTTAAATATTACGATCTCCTTGTGCGGATTATATAGGTTTGCCAAGATTCGAAAGAACAAAGGTTCTATGGCGAATCCAAGATTCGAACCAAGGACGTCAAATTTTAAATACGTATAAAATCGTTTCTAGATGAGATAGAACGTTGATATTTGGCGAGATTATATGTCTCTGTGTTTCCTTTGCATTTTGTAAAGATGAACGTCAATGACGTCATCAAATTGTAGAGAATTTCCGATTCCTGAATGTCAATTTACTCATGTTGCAAAGGTTCA
>CM037780.1:4807680-4857680 GCA_021229015.1 Solen grandis | reverse complement strand
CCACCCATAATCACAAGTCCACCGAATCGTGAAAAGTGAATACGTAAGACACAATCTACTGCGTTTTCGGCTGAAGATCGAAGGAACATTTTGCTGTTGCTCGTCAAGTGTGTTGTTACAAATAATAGGAACAAATTTTGATGAAATTGAAGTTTCGGCATAAGTAAAACATGGCGATTTTAGGAAACATTCTCTTCTGGAGCCGATCAAATGGAGTCGCCTTTGTCCTGGTTTGTATTTTTCTTTTATCTTTATTAAATGTTATGTTCCGTTATTAAGAGACATAGGCTTTGGACGACCTGATCCAATAGAAACGTACGCAATTGCGGATCCGGAGGATTTTGGTTCGAAATCCGTCAGCAAACTCCGGCGCAGTAGATTGACTCCGCATTAGTCACTGCCACACTGAGTTACCACGTGACCATGGTATGTACCAAAAAATTAGTTACCTGTGATTTAGATGAAACTCCGTTATGTGGCAGAAAATTGGTATATGCGATGGATCTCTGTGGCCTTAAATGGCGCTAAGAACTGGTCTATCCTTAGAACTGCCAAAAGGGTTAGAATGAATAAAAAGAACTAAAATAAGTTTTTTTTAAAAAAATAACAATGAGACATCTTTTTGATATATATATTTTAACTTTGTTCTAATACGGAAAAAATGTTTAGTAAACGTACATGTATATTCGACCCAGTTTACTATAAAGAAGCAATTATATGTAGCAGAAGTATTTACATAATATCGTTTTCTGGTTCGCAATTTAAAAGTGTCACTTCAGCGGACACTTTAGGAAAGTAGAGAAAGTGGCGATAGAATGTAGTGTTAAATGTTACTTTAATGTTACTTCAAGAATCTGAAGTGTGTCCGCTTTAAAAAATGGCCAGTGGTATTCTCAGTGCAGGTGTCAGCTAACCCAGGTTGAACTTGGTCACCGGTACGAAGGGTTCACATATATGAAATGTATCAACACCTCAACACCACCAACACCATCATCATCATCGTTGTGGTCGTCGTCGTTGGTAAGAAGAAAATGCGCGCGCGCGCATGTGTGTTTGTTTGTTACCTTTGATTTGATATTCAAGAGTCAAATTTTGTAGGTTTTTCACTTGCTGCTGAGTCTGGTCGCCAACGTACAGAATATAGAGACGCAATGTGAAGAGTGTCAGTGTGGTTCATGCTCACGGAAAGTAACTCGTGCACCAAACGGAACACCCGATTATGATATTATTCAGTTCAGAAAATCAAACGACGTCGGATTTTGTGTCCATGGGTCTTGTCAAGTTTACACGTATGTATCTGCAAACTTATGTATATACACATATATATTAAAACATTTCTCAAATCATTTATAAATATTGAGAAAACCAGTTTTCAAAGAATGTTCTTATGTGTGTTCACAAGGTATCAAAGTCTTACATTGCCGACTCAGTGGTCGACTTTAAATAAGGTTGCTGGATAGTGTATTGATAACGCATCTAACTTCTCCGCAGATTAAGCTTGGTTCGACCCCTGGTCATGCACGTAAAAGGTTATGGTGTGACCCCGGTATCGAAATACTTCCGGGTCGTTGTACCCTAGGAAGTAGTTCTTTTAAATATTAAAGTCTTGAAATTGATGCTTTGCCTTTCTAGACTGGTTAAAGTTCAACTGTTCTTATTAGAACATTATTGTTTCTGTGTCATTTCTGGTAAATTTAACAATGATTTCTTCTGTTTTTATTGGGACTATATGCCTGAGTGTATGAATAACAGAAATGATGTAACAGGTGCACTGTGAGATTTGTGTGTTGAAAATATTGACAGTGTTTGTAAACATTCAGTGCTAGCAGAAAAGTTCATCGGTGATGAGGTAACTTTTTTGGCCTCCATTTGCTGGGACAGGATTAAAGAAGAGAAATATAGACCACTTATTATCAGGAAAATGTTCTGGAGTCCACAGTGCATGTTCAAATGTTCTGGATTTACTATAGAATAAAGAAGGAAAAAAAACACCGGGCCAACACCTATATGCCAAAAAGTTAAAATTTAATATCTCAAAAAGTATGCATTGGAAAGTGTTGAAATTTCACATGCTATTTAGTATTGACAATAGAAATCAGGAGATAAAAGGAATTTGTTCAGGTTTGTGTAATTTTAATTTTATTTAAAATTCAAAATTTAAAACTTTGAAATTTCTGTATAAGGGCACCAGAGTCACCTCCCTTTGACTGTTTACTTCCATTTCAGTCGTCTGCTTTTGTGCAAAGCTGCTAGAGAAACATAACAGACTATTTTTGCATTTTGCTTAAAATTCAAGCAAAATTTTGAATTAAGAAATTTAAATTTAAATTAAAAAAAAACAACAAAAAAAAACAACAAAAAAAAAACTGTTGTTACCAGCTATATTTTTCTTTTGCCTGTTTTGCTTAAAGTTTATGTAGACTAATGGATGATTTTATTGAACAGTGTGAGAGGAAACTTCAGATGACTAGCAGACAGCATGAGAATGGAGAGTGCATTATTTGGAGTGGTTGTGTTAATAAACAGGGTTATGGACAGTTTCGTTTCAGGGATCCGAGAGACCCATCGACAGCAGGGCATAGGACACGTACAAGTCACCGTGTAGCTTTGATGGTGCAACTTAGAGATTTTGATGTACCATTTTCTCAACAGGCATCCCATCTATGTAACATGAAGCTATGCATAAATGTCCAACATCTGGTATTTGAGGGAAATAGTTCAAATAATTTAAGAAAGACTTGTTTTTCTCGCTCTAGGTGCTGTGGTCATTATGACGCTAACGGAAACCGCCTTCCAGATTGCCTTATACACTTAGCAAAAGATTTTTGTGGCTAATATATGTGTTCTCTTTAATTTACAGGGATAGATGCATCTTTGATGGTCATGGGATTGTGTTCTTGAATTTAATTCAGAGTGTAAATATTGTTTTATACTTTGATATCTCATATTTTTGTATAAATTTTTAGTGTTATACTTTGCAGCTTGAAGCTTTCCGTTTCGGCCGGCATCAGGCCATCATCAGACATTCTGCCATGAATGTGACGGAGCTTTTCCCTTTTTATTTTATTCTTTAGATTGGTCTTGTAGGCTCCTTTAAATTTAATTTTGCATTTTAATAATGTTTATTTGCTGGGACCGGCTTCATCCACCTGACCTTTCACATACTCTTCTTTGTACTGTCCTTTACTTCTGGCCTGGTGGTATATAAATTCCAGTTTTGCTCTGTTTGATCTTCTTTGTAGTTTAAATTTGTTTGTTTTTTGGTACTTTTTATATCTTTGAGCTCGATTTGATGTATAGTTCAAATATCTTCTAGCACGAGGCGAAAGAGGTTTTCCAGTAATGCTGCTTACTTTCTTGGTGACTGACTCTTGTAAAGAATTATTTAATTGTAGGGTTTTTGATGCCAGATTTCCTGCAAAATTTCTTGACAAGTTGATTTCTTTGGGAAGTGTTGACAGTACCGCCCTATTGAAACCCTCGCATTTCTGTGTTGATGTATTGCTGGAGACACTAAGCACGGCATACTCACTGAGTCGTATTTCCAGGATGGTTGAAAGTAACTCACGATCATTTCTTGTCATTTTCAGGTGATGTATGCCGTGTGTCGGTAGATACGTAGATGTGTACCACCAGCTACCAACCCCACCAACACCGGAGCAAACAAGGGAGTCATGTGGGCAGAAACTGCAGTTCCCCCGTAGCATTCCAGAGTTGCAGCTTTGATGGCAGGTAAACAATTCAATAATTTTGAAAGATCTCCGTCTGCCTCGGCCCGAAGTTTTTCAATGATGGCATGGCATCTTGATTTGATATCCTTGGCTAGAGCTGTTGTTGCTTGTTTTCTAGCTTCATGTGACAGCTTTTTTCCACTGAACATAGTCAGGCTCCAGTTAGACTGCCTCGTCTTTCTTACTTGTTTGCTTCCCAAGTGATAGGGTCTGCTTGGCGATTGACAGTCCAGGCATTTCCAAGCTTGTCATAAAAATCAGACATGCCCAGGTGAGCCTTGGTGTCCCCATCTGTTGTTAGGCTGCGAACAAGTATATCTTCCTTAGAAAGTTGCTCGGCAATGCTGAAAGCCATGGATCTTTCTGAATGGGGCGCCATATATGTAATGTTTGCTGTACATGCCGCATGGCCCCAGGACATGTGATGTCAAATCCCTTGTTCCTTAAATATGCTCCAGTCCAGCAAAGCTTATTCTGGACAGCTAGGGCAACAATGTAATTGTAACTGGTGTTGTTCTCTATGGCTACACCATAAGCCTGTGATGCAGCCTGCCCAGGTTTGTACGATGAAATCATTCTGTTAGCATTGTAACGGCCATCAAAAGACAGGTCCAGGTGGTTCGGGTTCTTTCGTCCTTGCTCCTGGTTGTGTTTAATAACAAGCTGCCTCTTGACGGCCATGTCATCCTCATTAATTTTTATAGTGTTGACGGAGGCTTTGTTCATCAAGGTTTGCATGTGGGACCTGGAAGGTGGAGGTATGTCCATAGATGCAAGTAGCAGGTTCCCCTTCTCTAATCCTATGGCAGTGTCCTGCAAAGCTGAAGCAAATAGCATATTTACAGCTACTGCTTTTGAGCTTTGGCATCTGTTGTAACTGTCCATCTTAGAAGAAAGAAAACCACACGAAGAGCACCTGAACTCCAGTTTTGATCCAAGTCCCACTTTTAATTCACTGTTAAGGACAATATTTAAATATTCACAGTCTAGAAGACTGTGTTCCCTGTACACATCATTCATGATGCTTATCAGCTTATTCATGTTTATGATGCGGTTTCCATGCGCATCATAGTTATGTTGTTCTTCTCTTTGCAGATCCCGTCCGAGCGCAGTGTCGGCTTCTTGGGAGTTGCATCAGCTGCATGATCTGCATCATCAGATGTGTCCAAGGAGGTGTCGGCAAGGCGTCGAGCTGGTGACATCTTATTTCCTGGTAGGAATTGACCCCCCACCCGGCGTCTCTTTATTTTACCTTTCGGCATCTTGATGTAAAAGTTGTGTTTACTGTGTGAGCAGTTGTTATAGAATGAACTGAAAAAAATCTCCATGCAGGTGCTCAGCATTCTTATCAGAATGACCAGTGTCATTTTCAGCATTCTTATCAAAGAAATAGTTCACTAATTAGAGTTTTGGGGAGAGGGACGCTCCTGCAAGAAAAATAAGGTCATTATCCAGGGTAAACCCTATTGTTCTTATCAGACAGGAGAAGATGGGCTTCTTTTCTGATACAACTGTACTAATTGCTGTCAGTTATTGCAGGAACTCAAGTCTGGTTATTTTAATAGGGTAAAGTCTGTTTTTCTTCATTTCAAACCTTTTTGGAGAAGTTTTTGTGGTGCAGATTCTGATTTTTTATTGAAAAATGCATGAATTTTGGTACATAAAGTTAAAAAAAACACCATTCTCTTGGGGTAAAAGCTTTATTTTCACATAATCAATTAATATAGCATTAGCCGGTTACATAGCTGCTTAAATTTTGAAAATCCATCAGAAACTTTTGAAGCTACAATACTTTTAAAATATTGCCTCCTTGCAAAAACTTTCAAGTTGCCGTGTGAGAAAGTCCGCAGATTGGGCCACTTTCTTAAACGGTCCCTGTCAGACTGTATCTGGTAAAAATTGAAAATGCTTTGCATTATGCTTATTGAAATAGATGTAAAAACTGAGAAAAGTGTGAAAAATTTTGCTCAGGAAAAATTTTGGTAAGATTTAGGTGTGACCCCGGTATCGAAATACTTCCGGGTCGTTGTACCCTAGGAAGTAGTTCTTTTAAATATTAAAGTCTTGAAATTGATGCTTTGCCTTTCTAGACTGGTTAAAGTTCAACTGTTCTTATTAGAACATTATTGTTTCTGTGTCATTTCTGGTAAATTTAACAATGATTTCTTCTGTTTTTATTGGGACTATATGCCTGAGTGTATGAATAACAGAAATGATGTAACAGGTGCACTGTGAGATTTGTGTGTTGAAAATATTGACAGTGTTTGTAAACATTCAGTGCTAGCAGAAAAGTTCATCGGTGATGAGGTAACTTTTTTGGCCTCCATTTGCTGGGACAGGATTAAAGAAGAGAAATATAGACCACTTATTATCAGGAAAATGTTCTGGAGTCCACAGTGCATGTTCAAATGTTCTGGATTTACTATAGAATAAAGAAGGAAAAAAAACACCGGGCCAACACCTTATGGTGTTTATTCTCAGGTACTCTGGTTTCATCTTACCAAGCGCCCGCCATCATGGGCCATCGAAAATGATAAGTCGTGAGAAATAGTTTCCTAACTGATGTAAAATACATGTAGATAACATCAAGCTACATGGCGTTGTGAATACCTGAAATTAACATATCTTCATTTTACAATGGAATGCGCCCAACGGTTAGCTACTGTACACAGTGTTAACGAAACTACAATATACATAACGTCACGACGATGACTTTAAAAGATATGGGTATTGAGGGGGGTGAGAAAAGAATGGGTAGTCTGTTTCAGTGGTCGATTCAGATAACTGAAACTGCCAATTTCAATGAGCAAAAAATTTACCCAGCATTATTTCACCCAGGTGTACATAAATGGATACCTACGAGGGCGGTATAATAACATGGATATAAGTGTCATATGCGGAATGAAAAAAAAATCGCAATGGAGATTGATAAATGGATACTAGTAGCCCTTTAACCAAGGGTAAATGCTGCACAGTCGGCGAACGTGCCCACGGCGTAAATATTTTTTGCTGGACTTTACGTCGCTTAATTGCTTTGTAATTATGTCGCGGCGATTATAATCCGCAAACAACAACAGGTCTAAAACTGCTGATGTTTGATGTATGTCAGTTGCAGCTCGTGTAGAAAATTTTGGCCATATCATAAGAATTACCGTTCCGTTGGTAGGATGGAAAAGAAGGAATAAGATAATAATGATGAAAAAAGATGCTGTTTCTGATGATGATGATGATCATCATCATCATCATGATCATGATGATGCTTGTGGCGAAGAAGAAGAATGAGAATGTGCTGATGTTGATACCACTACCCTGGAGTATCCAGTTCTCGCCAGCATAAGAAGTTATTGCCAGAAAAATGAACAAAACAATCCCTCACTTTTAAATTAAATATATCATCAAATGCATCAATATCTTCCCTTCAAATGTAATAAATTGCCAATAGTAATTTAAGGCAAATTTAAATAAGTGTCTGTCAAAATCCAACAAAAGTCAAAATATTTCCAAAATGGCGTCTTGAGCTAAAAATGAGTCTGTCACGAGTATGGTGCACATATAGAGACAAAATTTATAAATAACAGTTGCAATGTAGTTTTGTGTTCTTCCTTACAGCACTGATTGGTGTGCAAAATTTAAGGTGATCCAAATGAGAACAAGAAACACTATCACACTTATAGTGTTGGATGCCCTCCGAGTTTTGTAACTTGGGGCACAATTGCTGTTTTTCCTTAACATTGTATCCTTTAATATAGAGTCCCTACCATTTTGGGGGTATATGGCCATTTATTTATTTATTTATTTATTTATTTATTTATTTTGAAGGAAGGGGTGGTTGGGCATGGGTGTAAACAAACTCTACAGGAAGTAAATGGGCATGCTGTATTACAATTATGAAGTGGGAAATTTGCTATCAGATTAATTACAACTATGGCTCTAAATGATCGTACATAGGATTATTAAGAAATGTATTCATAATCAAACATATACGTTTTTTAAGAACTTACAGATGTTGGCTTACATAAATCAGTCAGCGTCTGCTTAATGAGTGTTATTGGTATATTTAGCAGGTTGTTTAAAAATTGATAAAAAGGAGCATTAGTAAAAATGGTAGAAAAAAAAGGTTCTTCTTTATTAAATGGATGTTTTTTTTTTCTGTTTCCCAAACATTTTCAATAAATAAATATATAATTAAATAAATAAATAAATTAAAAAAGAAAACATTTTGGAAACAATGATAGAACAATTTTGCCAACTGTCGATGGTTTCCTTGTGAAATTATGTCAGACTCGAGGTGAAATATTACATTAGTGTACATAGAACGAGAATAGCAATGTGGCGGGAACTGAATACTTGAGGATACTACTGCTGCTGCATGTACTATTTCTGATGTCATAATGCTTCTTGTTTTCTTCTGTAGGACTGCAGAGTTGGAGAGGCTTTACGGGGGTCTATTTGTACAGTCCACAGGACCATCACCTGAGAAAATGTTCGTATTATTTGATGATAAAGAATGATAATGATGTTGCTGCTACTGATGATGATGATGGTGTTGCTGCTGCTGTTGATGGTGATGATGATGATGATGATGATGATGATGATGATGGAGAAGATGATAATAATGATGGTGTTGCTGCTGTTGTTGATTCTGATGATAATGATGATGATGATGATGGCGGTAGCGGTGCTGATAAGTGAGAAGAAAATGCTGATGATGCTACATGTACTTTTCATAATCATAATGCTTATTTCAACGCTGTACCATTGTAGCACACATTTATGTATCGCACAACGTTCCGGGGATATATTTAGACATACATCGACTTTCCACTTTTTAACCACGCGAGAGAAAAAATGCTTCTCATTCAGATATATTTTGAACTAAAACTGAATGGAATTTCCAGCGAGATATGGATAAAGTTTCATCAGTTTGGAACAGTTGGCCCATTGGTGCAGTAGGTAAGGTAGTTAGGCCATTCAAGATGTCTTAAAGGGATGTAGGCTTGAGACCTAGCCGCAATATATTTTTACAATCTTTTTTTATTATTTTGTTCAATACACATATATTTTTGATATACTGAATAACACTAATTTACCTATATTAATTACATGTGTATATGAAATGAAAAAAAGGGAGAGTGAGAGATTGATTTTTCAACACTTTTATTTTATCTCTGTCAGCATAACGGTGTTGTAGAGTTATGTTTAATCGTTCGAACATTTTACAACATCGAGAGGATATTCGGTTTTCGATGTGAAGAATGTTTGGAGAGTAGGTACTATATGCCACACATAACTATAACCTTTTCATCTCAGCGATATCAACGTTTGATTCTATTGTAGGATTGCAAGGTTCACAGCACGTAAAGAACGACCAAGTGATGAAGACGATTGCTGTCCCGCGTGAGTATATACTCGCATATCCAACATTTAAAAATCTGTTAAATTAAAAAAAAATCCTTTTATATATTAATTGATTATTTTCGGAAATATGTGAATTCCTTCGAGTAGCTGTGTACATTGTACCCCACGCCTGAGCATTAAACCCGACAAAGAGTAATGCGTTACGAATCATCAATTTGAAGAAAAAAATGGACGTACTTTTTTCACCAGTGTAGAATTTGGACTATGTTTTAAATATATAAGGCATTAAAATCATTCTTTATAATCAAAAAAGTCATCAAGATAGACTTGAAGTACGTGGGATTAAGCTGTTAGTGTGATCGATCGGCAGATTTTTGTTGTTACGCCAATGACGACATATAACCGTTACGACCCGCTCTCGGGAGATGAAAATGGCGGCCATGTTTTCGACAACCCCGACAGGTCGAAGGTGGGCAATGACCGAAAAAGACAACGCACTAGCACTGGCAGTCAAGGTGGAGGTAGTAACTTTTTTCAAACACCAAATTATGAAGATTACAAAAAGATGACACTAGATGATAAACTATTAACTTTATTCAATGAAATGAATTGTATGAATCACAAAGTGGACGAGTGCTTAACTATTCATAATAAGTTACACGGCATCGAACAACAGGTGAATGAAAACATGAACAGGTTGACCCTATTAGAGTATAAATCTCTAGATATCGAGGCCCGCAGTAGACGAAATAACCTCATTTTTGGTGGAATTTCTGAGGACAGATATGAAAATTGTTTTGCAGTAATGTCAAGATTTTTGAAAGACAACCTTGATATTCAACAATGCCCTGACATATCTAGAGCACACAGATTGGGGCGCTTCAAGAGGGGTTATGTTAGACCAATTATTGTTAATTTCATTAACACAAGGGATGCCGAATATGTTATTTCCAAGGCAAATTTATTGAAAGACACTAGATTTAACATTAATCGTGACTTCCCGAAAGAAATTTCAGATGCCAGGAAGGCTTTATGGCCAGAGGTGAAACAACTCCGACATGACTATCCTAATAGCAAAGTCAGCATTAGCTACCCAGCCAAACTGATCAAGGACGGCAAGGTGGTTGCGGATATGTTCCCCGATTGGAGCCTCATCCTAAAAGGTGACCGTGTCAAAGTAGACAAGGCAGTTCACACAAAGCCTCACACCCCCGAAGCACGTGAAAATCGTGAACAAAACTCCAATGCACGGCGCAGTTATAGCAAGGGTAATGAGAAACACCGTTCCCGCCGACAGTCGACGTCACCAGGGCGATCCCGAGGTTCTCGTTGACGTGCTCCAGCCAGGAGTCCCCCGCCGGTACGCCATACCCCCAGGCAAGAACAAAACACAAACACTCGATCCTTCAGCCGTCCGTGGGACACTGCTCCAGATCCCAAAAAACATATGTGTAAATATTGGCTCACTTAATGTCAATGGTTTGAAACGTCGCATAGAATACCCAGATTTTACTGATTTTGTCAATAAATATGACATATTTTGTGTCTCGGAAACTCATATTGATTCCAATGATATAGTTGACATTCCTGGGTACACATTTATAGCAAAACATAGACTGCAGAAATTTAAGCGTAAATCTGGAGGTATTGGAATTTACATTGTTGATAAGCTCGCACAATATATCGAGGTTTGTGAAAATAATTCGGAATATATTCTCTGGATTGTTATAAAGAAAGAGTTTCTCAAAGTAGATGAAGATGTAGTTTTGGGGGCAATTTATCTGCCACCAGAAAATTCTAAATTCATAAACTCTGATTATTTATCAGACTTTGAATTAGAGATTGCTGAAAAATGTTCCTCATATAAGTATTTAATATTAGCTGGAGACACAAATTGTAGAACAGGTACATTGAAAGACTATATTCCAGCCGATACATATCTTTGTGACTTGTTTGATATTGATGAAGAAGCCCAAACTAGTCTAAACAAATTTACTGTAATTGAAAATTTGTCCGTTCCTCTAGAAAGGTACTCCATGGATAACAGAACTAACACACACGGTCTCCGCTTAATAGAATCTTGCAGAAACAATAACCTATTTATTCTGAATGGAAGAATGTTTGAAGATAAATTCAAAGGTTGTCATACATTTAGAGATAGATCAGTCATCGATTACATAATCTCATCAGTTGAATGTTTTGAGTATATAAGTGATTTTAATGTTATACAAACGGACGCTCTTTTTTCAGACGGGCACAATGCCCTCCATTTAACATTATCCTTTGCAGATATGACTTTTATTGATGAAAATCCACGGGCTTCGCATGCCTCTCCCCGAAAATGGGACAATAATTATGCAAATTCTTTTGTTGAAAACATTGATTTACAAAAAGTGCACTCGCTCACTAGTCAACTTACCTCTAATCCAACGGATCCTCAAACAATTGAACATGTTACGAACCAGCTGTCAGACTTGTTCCAGCATGCCTCAGCACGAGCTTTCCCTGCAAAGAAATCAATGTTTAACGGTAAAAACAATACAAACGACAAACCCTGGTTTGGCCCTAAATGCTTTCAGGCTAGAAAAAATTATCATAACGCTAGAGATGAATATAGGAAAAAACCCACACCTGATACTAAATTAAGACTGCAAAATTCTAGCAAAAGTTATAAAAGAACAATGAACTACTTTATTAAAAAACACAGACTCTCTCAGCAAATTAAATTAAGAAATTTAAATGAGAAAAATCCAAAAAAATATTGGTCATTTTTGAAAAATATTAATCCAAAGAAAAAATGCAAACAGTCTCCTACTATAAATGAATTCTTTGATCATTTCAAAAATATCAATGAAAACATAATTAATGACCGAAGATTTGAAAATGACACTCTCTCAAACAATACTTACAATAATACTTACCTTAATTCTCCTATTTCAGAATCAGAAATTCTAAACTGCATTAAACATTTAAAAAATTCAAAAGCTTCTAGTCCTTACGATCATATTCTGAATGAACATATTAAAGAGACTAAAACTATTTTCTTGCCTCTATACCACACCCTTTTCAACTCTGTAATGGATTCTGGTTACATCCCAAATACATGGTTAGAAGGCGTTATCATACCAATTTATAAAAACAAAGGTGACCCTAAAGATCCAAGTAACTATAGGCCAATTACCATATTAAGCTGTTTAGGCAAGTTGTTTACTTCTATCTTGAATGACAGATTATCTACTTACCTGAATGAACAACACATACTGGAAGAAAATCAGGCTGGTTTCCGGAAAGGGTACTCGTGCGCAGATCACATTTTTACATTGTCTTCTTTAATTGAAATTCTGAAAAAAAGAAAGAAAAAACTTTTTTGTTGCTTCATTGATTTCTCACAAGCGTTTGACAAGGTTTGGCGAGCGGGACTATGGTACAAGTTACTCCAAAACTCAGTTAATGGCAAAATTTTTAATGTTATAACAAATATGTATAAAAATATAAAATCGTCTGTCCAACACAATGGCCTAACATCACATACATTTTTATCAGAAATTGGTGTCAGACAAGGTGAAAACCTGTCCCCTGCCTTTTTTTCTCTTTTCCTTAACGACCTTCAATCTCATATGAATGAAAATGGTTCCATCGGCGTTGAGCTTAAAGATCCCCATGATCTCACACTATGGCTTAAACTTTTGATCTTACTTTACGCAGATGATACCATTTTGATTTCGGATTCAGAAACAGATTTTCAGTCAAGTCTTAATATTTTTCATAATTATTGCAAATCCTGGTATTTAAACATCAATATCAGTAAAACGAAAATAATTGTTTTTGGAGCCCGGCAAACTAGAAACTTTGAATTCAAACTTGGAAATCAAATTGTTGAAATCACAAATCAATACCACTACCTGGGCGTTACTTTCTCAAATAATGGCTCTTTTTTGAATGCACGTAAGCATGTAGCACAGCAGGCATCAAAGGCAATGCACCTTTTATTCACACGAGCAAATAATGCACATTTACCGATAGACTTATTACTTAAATTATTTGATCATACTGTTCTACCAATTTTAACTTACGGCAGCGAAATATTTGGATTTGAAAATATCGATCTCATTGAGAAGGTACATAATAAATTTCTTAGAAGAATAACTAAAGCAAAACAATCTACACCGATATCCTTTTTATACGGAGAACTAGGTAGATATCCCATATCAGTAGTAGTTGAAAGCCGCATGATTTCTTACTGGAACCGTTTATTACTTGGCAAAGATCAAAAGATAAGCTTACAAATATATAAGTACATGTTAAACCAAAAGGACTGTCATTTTAAGTGGATCGAAAAGATAAAAAACATCCTTATATCTGTAGGGCGCCCTGATTTGTGGGAAAATCAATTCCAAATAAATAATATAAACGTACATAAACAAATAAAATCCTCATTAATCGATAAATTCAAACAAGACTGGCACGCGAAGTTGCAAACATCCAATAAAGGTTTGATTCATTCCAGATTTAAGGAAAACATAAATTTGGAAAATTACCTTATTAAACTTGAAGAGCGAGACTTTATAAATCTTTTTAAACTAAGAACTGCAAATCACTCACTCCCTGTTGAAACTGGTAGATATGATGGGACAAATTTCGAAAATAGATTATGCCCATTATGTGACACGGGCCAGGTTGGCACTGAGGAACACTATTTATTACACTGTAATTATTTTCAAAGGGAGAGAAACATTTATCTTGACCCTGATGAAATCAATATACAGAGGCACTATCTTTCATTCAAAACCCTTTTGCAATCCGATTCTGATAAAGTTTTGAGAAATTAAAGTAAGTTTGCATCACTTATCTTTAACAAATTCAGATGAAAAGATAGCCTGAACCATTTATACATTATGTCGTTTTTCGCACTGAACAAAATGTAACATGCTAACTAAGTTTTTAAAAAATCTAAAATTACAAGTTAAATGAAATTCTTATTCTTAAACTGAAAAAAATAAGAAACATAATTGAAACGAGCAAAAGATCACTTACCTCACTTCGCTCTCTTTGTTTTGTCTGGACACCGTCTATCCGCACTCGCTAGGAATAAACAGCTCCCCGATTTCCACGCTTATTTCATGCACGTTTTAAAAATAACCTCAAACAGCTATCTATTTTTAGGAACACCTTATTCAAATGAGAGAAAATAATTGATTGTGTTGTTTTGTAACTGTATATAATAATATTTTAATCCATTGTTTCCCATTATTGTTTGACATTTATTTTTTTGCTTTTTTTCCTGATTTCTCACCATCACGTACGCATGCGCTTTTTGTTACCTTGCCGTCTTACGATTTCGTACCCGGCAAGGTTGTACTAGAGGGGGAAAGAAGGGGGTAGTATGCATGTATGTCATTGAGATATATTGCAATAAGCATTCTCACAATGATACCTTGTCGACTTTCGTTTTCGTATCAGGCAAGGTATATAGAAAGGGGGAAAGAAGGGGAATACTCACCCCTCCTCTCTCTCTCTCTCTCTTTGGCAACATAGTAACGAATTATCTATTATTCTAAATATGATTGTGTCTTTACATGCATTAAAATTCCTTTGCAATAAATTATCTAATTGAATAATTAATAATGCCACGCAATCCTTCTTTTTTTTTTTTTTTTTTTTTTTACTCTCTCTCTCTCTCTCTCTCTCTCTCTCTCTCATAAGTAACTATTATCATAGTGACTTTACATATTTGTTACTATCTAAATCTGTAAGAAAAGCATGCTTTTGTCGTCTTTAATGTTATTTTCACTTGTCTTTATTTGTGTAAAGTATGATGCAGAGACTGTATATATACAATAGGAATAACTGCTTGTTTTATGTTTTATAGCTGAAAACACTTAACAAAGAAATTATTTATCCAAAGGTTATTTTGTTGACATTAATATTTGCCAGCACATGTATTTATCTATTTTTTTTTGTTGTTGTTGTCATTATAACGTTACATAAATTGATCATGCTAGGTTTAAGTGTGTGTGTGTGTGTGTGTGTGTGTGTGTTGAAATTAAACAATGTCTTTCTTGTATTTATTTATAAATTCAAAGATGTAATCCCCCCACTCTGAACACAGCATGTCTGCTTTAAATAATTGAAAAATGCCTAACAAATTGATCTATGCTACAAATGAACTTAATCTTATTAAATAAGACCGGAAATTATTAACAAATATTATATATATATGTGTGTGTATAACCTATGTAAAACCCCATGTTGTATTAATGTAATACCTGGGTGAATAAAAGTTTTGTTCTGTTCTGTTCTGTACGAACAGCTCATATTGTGAGAGGGGGGAGGGTTTCACCGACAGTATTTCAGTCATATGGAGACTAGATCTACTCAAGACAGATATAGTGCTATCATACTGCCGTATCACGCCGTAGACATATGGCATGATACCACACACCAGTCACATTATCCCGACACCGCACCAACCAGTCCTGGAACTACCCTGCATATATGCTGAACCACAAGCAGGGAATCTATCAGTACTATGGTTTGTGCGGTCACAGATAGAACCAAGGACCTCCCGCTCCCGAAGCGGACGCTCTAACTCCCCGGCCAACGGATATGGTCAGCGCAAACTTTGCCATATACTTCAATACCGAGGCGAACTAACTTTTCTTACCTTGACCACTATGCTGTACGCTTTCCGATGACTTAATGTGAGATACATGTATAAAATTCTCGACAATAACGGAAGTTCGAGGGAATATGATTGTAGAGCTTGTGTCGGGACTGTCAGGGATGGGAAAATATCTCGGAATCGGCCTGGTATTCGGATAATTTTTCTTCGGACTATCGCGTTAAAGCAGCTCGTTCACAGATGGTTATTGATTAAGAATTTGACTTTTTAACTGTATGTGTGTATAACGTCTATCAATACCCCTCTACAACGCATGGTCTCCCAATGCAACCATCCGTGATTGTAAAAAAAAAAAAAAAAAAAAAAATCGTTTCCCCATCATTGACAATACCGTCACGGAAGAAAATTACAAACTACCGTTCAGGTGGTATAGCACTATTATTTAGAAATGATTTGATCGAATATGTAACGATTGATAATAACTCTCAAACTGAACTAGTAAAATTTTTTACACTCTCCAAACGAATTTATGGAACAACAGGCAGTGCCTGTGATGAAGATTTAAAATGTGGGATCGTCTACGTCCCACCAACTGGTTCAAGATTTGCGCATACTGATCCTTTTTTTGAACTTCAAAACGAACTGTTTAGATATTTCGGAAATAGTAGTCATTGTATACTTTTGGGTGACTTTAACGCTAGAATCGGAAATAAGTCTGATTATATTTCTACTGATAATATTTTAAACGAATTATTTGAGTTGCAAAACGTTGTTCATGAGGAGGGTATAATTTTGGAGAATTTTGAAAAATATAATATACCACTGAATAGAAATTGCATAGATACGACTGTAAATCAGTATGGATGCAATCTAATTGAGTTATGTAAAAACAATAATATGTTTATATGGAATGGTAGGATTGCTGGGGATTATGTTAAGCCCGCTTTAACGTGTAAAAACTCAAGTGTTGTTGACTATGTTATTTCATCTTCCTTTTGTTTCGAAAATGTGATCGATTTTAAAGTAGACGAATTTTGTAACCTTTTCTCAGACGTCCACTGCCCATTATATGTTAGTCTGAAAACTAAATTTAAAAGTAATAGTTATAATAAAAAGAAATTGATAACTACAAATAATAAGAATAAAATAAGATTATGGGATAGTAAAAAATTCCATAACAATATAGACACAGAAATGGTCTCAGAAATTGAGTTGAAACTTAACAAGATTAGTGATGGTTATACTATTACACAACAAGATTTAGATGAAATAGTATCTGATATTGCTGGCATGTTTGTAAATACATCAGAGCATTCATTCGGTATAATTAACAATAATTGCAAATATAAGAATGAAAAAAACGGTGCCAACAATAAGCACCCATGGTTTGATCTTTCATGTAAAAAAATTAGAGACATATATCATAGAACGAGAAAGGCGTGTAACAAATATAAAACACAGCATTTTAAAAATCTTTTAAAAATAGTAAGTAAAGATTATAAAAACACTATGAAAAAATCTCGAGTTCACTATAATGAACTTAAAGTAGAAAAAATACGGAGATTAAAAACAACTGATCCCAAACATTATTGGAATAGTATAAACAATTCTAAAAGCAATTCTGTTAAACATGCTCCTCTGGACGACTTTTATGATTACTTTAAAAAAATGAACGAAAACCCAGATGAATCTGAAAGCAGCTATAATAACGACGACATAAACGGGCCAATAACAAGAGAAGAAATCATGCAATCAGTCAAAAGTCTTAAAAACAATAAAGCACCTGGCATTGATAATATCATAAACGAACATATAAAATATTCAGTAAATTATATGATGGAAATATATATTAAATTATTCAATATAATATTTGATACGGGAATTGTACCTGAAAGTTGGACGGTAGGAATAATTAAACCGATATACAAAAATAAAGGAAATCCTCAATTACCTGAAAACTATAGACCCATATCTCTTTTGAGCTGTTTAGGAAAATTATTTACCAGTATTATCAATGAACGATTAATTAAGTATGCTGAAAAATCAGACCTTATTCATGAAACTCAAGCTGGTTTTAGAAAAAAGTTCTCAACAATTGACAATATATTTATTCTAAAAAACTTGATTGACATTGTTTATTCTGACAGGAAAAAATTATTTTGTTGTTATATAGATTTCAAGCAAGCTTTTGACTCAGTATGGAGAGTAGGGCTTTGGAAAAATTAAAAACAGAAAAAATAAATGGAAAATGTTTAAGAATTATACAAAGTTTATATAATAATATAAAGTCAAAGGTTATAACCTCTGAGGGGGAAACTTCTTTCTTTAAATGCTCAGTTGGAGTAAGACAAGGAGAAAACCTCTCCCCATTTTTATTTGCAATATTCCTAAATGACCTTGAAAAATACTTAAGAAATACCAATGTTAGTGGGATATCAGCTAGTATAGAAGAAGCACATTTATACTTGAAGATGTTCATTCTTCTTTATGCAGATGACACCATCATTTTTAGTAATAACGAATTAGATCTACAAAAAGCACTAGATAATTTTAAAAGTTACTGTGATACATGGAAGTTAAAAATTAATGTCAATAAAACAAAAGTTATGTGTTTTAGTCGGAGAAAGCCAAGACAGGTTCATATGTTTAAGATAGGAGAAACTTTAATAGAACAAGTAGATGAATACAAATACCTAGGTCTATACTTTAGTAAGACAGGATCATTTCATAAAACTAAAATTCATATAGCTGAACAAGCAAATAAGGCAATGTTTTCTTTACTTAAAAAAATAAAGTCTCAAAATCTTCCTATTGACATACAGATAGATCTCTTTGAGAAAACAGTTAAACCTATACTTTTGTATGGGAGCGAAGTTTGGGGTTATGGGAATGTAGATATGCTAGAAAAAATACAACTGAAATATTATAAATATATATTTAAGTTGAAAAAGTCAACACCATCATATATGGTTTATGGTGAAACTGGATGTACACCATTAATTGTCAGCATCAAAAATAGAGTAATAGCATATTGGTCACGATTAATCGAAAATTTAAGAAATACTGACACAACAAAATTATCTGCCAAAGTGTACTTATTAATCCATCAGATGTATATTCAAAATAAAATAAAATCAGAGTGGATTGAAAATGTTAAAGAATATCTTTGTTCTATAGGGTATTCTGGTATTTGGTACAGTCAAAACTTCATTAATAGCAAGTGGCTTATCAAATCTACTGGCCAAAAACTTAGAGATCTATTTATACAACAATGGTATTCTGAGTTAAACCTAAAAACAGATGGAAATTTATATAAATATATTAAAACATCTTTTGGTCAAAGCCCTTATATTAACAAACTCTCAGTTTATCAAACAAAAAACATTGTTGCTTTTATAACCAGAAATCATAACTTACCAATTGAAATTGGACGCTGGCAGAACATACCGAGAAATGAACGTAAATGTACACTCTGTCAAGACATAGGAGATGAGTATCATTATTTACTTGCATGTCCTATTTTTGAAACTCATCGTAAAAAGTATTTGGATGCAACTGTTTGTAAGCGCCCAAATATGATGAAACTCGTAGAATTATTTCAGTCTGAAAATAGTCAAACGCTTAAAAAACTTAGTGTGTTATGTTCAATAATAATTAAACATTTTAGAAAGAAGTAATATGCAATTATGCATTCTGATACTATTTTTTTTTTAAAAGAGTATATGTATACGTGAGTGTGTATATACATATATGTACATCTGCATGAAACTATGTAAATATATGAGAATATATATTTAGTAAAACCATGATTATATAGAAATGTATTTGTATATATGTGTTCACAATTTATTCTGTTACGTTGTATCTATCCCTTTCATTACATGCATTAAAATTTGTGTGTGTATATGTGTATATATGTATATATATATATATATATTCTTTTCATGAATGTGAATGCAACACATGGTTTGACTAAACTACTTTCGTTTTCGCACTGTTTAGGCAAATAAATGTGTTATTTTTTGTTTCTTGGTAATTAACATTACAATATGCAATGCATTCGACTGAACTTTCTTCGTTTTTGAAAAGTTCAGACAAATAATTTTTTTTTTTTTTTTTTTTTTTTGTAACGTGTGTCGTTTTACTTTACAAATGAGTATAAATGTATTGTTTAATTATATATTTAACATTAAACATTGACCATGATATGTTATTTGAACAAGGACAATGATAGCTAAGAGTAAACAAAAAGTAAACAAAATAGCATACTTACTGTGATTTCCTTATCAATATCAGATGTTTTACTGGCTGGTCAAAAAACCCTATAGGAATGTTGTCATGATATACGTAACATGGCAAACAATGCTATAGAAGAAACCAAACCATATGTACAAGCAAGCTCGTATCCCTTGTTCACTTAAATGCTTTGTAAAATTCCTTATTTATATCATATAACTCGAGATTCCTTGATGACACGAGACATGAGTCATACGGTTACCCATTTTTTTCACACTGATATGACGTCTATTATAAGTCAAATTAAAGACACGATATTATGATCAAAGGTATTGCTGAAACAAATGAATAGTAATGTAAAAAAAAAAAAATTGTATATGATTCATATTGTAAAACAAGATAAGGTTACTCATTTTTATGTAAATATTTAAAATGTATATGCAAGAATCTCTCTCTCTCTCTCTCTCTCTCTCTCTCTCTGTAAACTACGAAGAAACTTAGCCGTTTTCCATTGTACCACGTGATATTCAAGTTTGTATATAGTATGTAATGCTTATGTTTCTCACATATATGTGAGACTTTGCAATGTTTCTAAATAAAATCTTGAAATCTTGAAATCTTGAAAATATATTTAGAATTATAAAACCTATTTTTAGAATTTTTATTGTTCATTTGCCGTCACATGACTAATCACATTCACTCTTTGCGCATGTGCTAACTTCATTGGCTGAACTTACTAAATCGCTTCCTGGACTGGTGAAGACGCCATGTTGCGGCACGTTTCACGTGGTACCTCAAGCACTTGCTTCAGGAATGCCGTATTCCATATTTAGCCGATTTCGCCGAAGATGCGGTTACGAAAATAGCGTTTTCCCGTGTCATGTGATCTGCACTTACCGGGTTTATTTGTCAGGAAATAAAGATTTCACCAACATGAACGAGGGAGAGAAGAAAATTATTTTTAAAATTTCTACCGATCATCAGTGAAAGAGATGTTTTCACTATATTTCAGGGAAATCGCCGTGCAAATATATACTGGTTGGAAAGTCAACACATTTGGACAAAACTGTTATATTATGTTCGCTCCGGGACTAGGCTATCAGTGTGCGACTGTTGGAAAATGCAAGTACCCGTAAGTGTCAGTCAGAGTTGGACTAGAAAATATTTTCTTTGTACTTACTTTAATACACACCAACCATATATTGATCAGCTCTTTCAAGACTGGTTTCATCAGGAAGATATATTGCTACCACATTGCAGCATCACGCCACGTGATTCCACACAAAGTCATATTATCCCGACACGGGGTCAAACAATTCTGGAACGACCTTGTATATATACTGATTGGTCGGGTGTTGAACCCACGACCTCCCGCTCCCGAGGCAGACACTTTCATAACTAAGTCTTAGAACACCCCTATATGTTTGCTGAGCGGAAATCAGTGAGACGGAATTTGGTGTCATTCGAAATATTAAATACGCTTCATTTATGATAGAAAGGTGCACATTTTTGTTACACGTGTATACTAATAATTATGTGGTACAATGTTTATTTTGTCTTATTTTAATTGCACGCATTCCGACAAAGGTACATTTGCTCTATAAGGCAACATTTCAGAATATCGCGTACATATTGTAAAACATGTTTGTTTGTTTCAACACTGCCAAGAAGTATGATATCCTGTCAAAAAAAAACAACAACAAAAAAACACAAAAAAACCGCATACCACCTGATAGTAAGAAGTATCACGCGGTGATATTACAGATTTCTCTAATATCATCACGATATACATTTTCTTGAAAGGCCAGGGCGGTGTAACTGAACAATGAAGCGTTGCTATTTGTGTGTTACTGATGAATAAATATCTGATTGCATCACATTATTATAAAAGTTTATAACATGACATTATGTTCAAACAACTGTTTCCGGTTTCGTATAAATATCACATATTTTCTTATATTTAACACATTGCATAAAACTTTTAGGCCGAATTACATCACTCTGCGTCACGCGCGTGTATTCTGTATACGTATGCATAGTGTGTTGATCTCGAACAGGTCAATAAAATGTGTTTGATGCAACTTACTTTTATCAAAAAGATACATTATTCATATGTTGAAAATGGAAGAGAAATACACACGATAAATCGTTATTTTCAGTAATTATATGAAACTATTTTCTTGGTGTTTGATTACAAATAGTGAATTCGTGCACAGTCCATTCAGTCATGTCTTTAATTTAATTGTTGTTATAATCTCTGATAAAAAGACTCTGACATGAACTGTCATTTCATATCAAATTTTACTAAACGAGTTCATGAAAATGTCATTAGGCTCGCCAGAGGCTCGCTTACAACTTGATAACATTTTCATGAACTCGTTTAGTAAAATTTGATACGAAATAACAATTCATGTCAGATCCTATACGATGTATATATAATTCTCTCAAAAAAAATACATATTAATACGAGTATTTTAGCATATAGTCATGAATCATCATATGTACATCCATATAGTGTGTATATATATAATTAAATATTTAATCATAAAAACAGATAATGTGTATTACAACGGGACCTCTGACTAATTAGCAACACCCACCAATTTGTGTTCGTATCAATGCCTTGTCGGTCTGATTTTTTAACCCTTTCCCTCATAGAGGAAACCATGAAAAGACCTATGCGAACAACATAAAACCAGATCAGCCTACGAGTAACTCGCAGGCTGATAAGGTTTTATGCTGTTCGCTGCTCCTCAGTGGTCTGGAAATGAGGACTTTATAATTAAATTTGGTCAGGTTTAACTGTGGTTTTCTGCAGATCAGGCTTTATATGGTACTTATTGAGTGCGTCAAAATGAGTCTATATGAGGGAAAGGGTTAAACGTGGATGCCTTACAGTATGTCTGTGTTTCTATATCTACCTGACAGCGGGCCTGAAGCTGCCTTCATGTTATTAAGATAATCATATGGTATATGCCGATTTTTCTTCCAGCAATTGTCTGGAAGGACGAGGTGAATGCACTCAACACTACCGGATAGTCTACTTTCTGGCGCTCTGTGTTGGAAGTCCCTGGTTACAGTTCCATCAGTTTGAGGTGGACTCACACTGCGTCTGTATTGATTAAACCTTTACCCTATGAATATTCATGTACAAATTCATGACTTGATGAATATTAATTTCCTGAAAATTGTACATGAAACTGTGTAGACTGTACAGAATCTGAGCTATGTACACTATTTTATGAGCAAATCTGTTAAGATAGCTCTTCCAGGCTCTGCTCTATTTGACAATGAATAAAAACGCGTCTATATTTAGAGGGTTCAAATCATCGTGTGGCCAGATGTATATCAGTTATTTTAGAGGCTGTGTGCTTTTGAGAAAGATATAGTATTGTTTATTCAATGCACTAAAATTAATCTAATGATTCGTATTCTGTCATAATGGTATTACATCTTATTTGAACGTAAAATAATGCTGATTTAAAAAAAAAAAAAAAAAAAAAAAAAAAACTTCTTTTGATAATCCTGATACTTTTAGCAAACTTTTAAGAGTAGAAAAATATGTACGTTTTCCAGAGAGAAATAATAAAATAAACAATTAAATTCAGTCTTTACCAATAATTCGACAAGCTTGTTTTGAAAAATTTTAAAAAATTTAAATTTTTTTTTAAATTAATAAATATAATTAACTAAAAAAAGTTTATTAATCTAACATGGAACATTTATTGCATATTAATTTATGCTAATGATTATATGAGAAAATGAACGCACGTTTATTATTATTAATCATGCTTGTATTTTACATTGTCTTCATTCAAGCAGTTTCTCACTGACACGCTACAAAAAGAGGAAAACCAAGATATTGCAGCGATATCAAATGCATGATCGTGAGGAAAAGTATACAGCAATTACTTGTGCAATTTACACATTTATGACGTCAATAACTATATAAATCACCGTGTTGGTATTCAAATGTTTCAGGTTATTAACTTATTTTGCGTATATTCACGAATATAATTAACAATTAAAACGAAATATGCTATAGTTACATTGCTATCATGATGCAAAGCGTATAAAATATATTGCTGCTCAATGAATATGTTTTAATATAATGTTACATGTATCTCATTGAAGTCGCTTAGTGCAGATGGTCGCGTGTTTTCATGAATTTAGAATTCACAAATCTGTTTATTATACACATTCAAGAATCCTAAATATAATATGGCATAGTAATGTTATATAACTTATTTTGGCAATAAACATAGTATCTTTGTCAAAAAAATAAAAAATAAATTGATCAAAGAATAAATGGGTTAATTAAAAAGACATGTAGTGCATTTTTTTTTTGGAAAGTTCAAATTGTTTTTTTTATATTTGAATGTATCGTGTACCAAACAATCTAAACTACTTTTTGTCATTATAGTAATAAAATATACTGAGCTAAATACGTTTTGTTCTTGATAATTGAGAAATATTTTTTCTTGCATGTACCCCTTATTTTGTACCCAAATATACACACGGGATTAAAGTAAGGGAATGGAGAGAGAGAGAGAGAGAGAGAGAGAGATGGCGAGGGAGAGATGGCGAGAGAGTAAGAGAGAGATGACGAGAGAGGGAGATGGCAAGAAAAAGAGAAAAAATAAATAATAAAGGAAGATATCCAGTGACATCAATTATCTGAGTGGAACCGTGGAACTTATTAAATTAAAATGATGATGATGACGTCGATGATGATGATGATGATATTAATGATAATAATAACAGTGTTGATGACGAAATTAGGAAGAAAACATAAAAATGACGATGTTGTTGCTGCTGCTGATGATGATGTTAGGATTCTTGAAATAATAATAACGATAACAATGATGATAATGATGGTAGAAATGATAATAAAAACGATGTTGATGATGATGATGATGATGGTGACGACGAAAGAAATGATGATGATGATGATGATGATGATGTTTAGCAAATACACATGCATTTTTATATTCATATGTTTTTACATTCAGTATTTCCGTCGATTTAATAATCTGTAATAGTCGTTTTATTAATTTATGTTAGCAGTCCTGATGTGTCATCAAGGTGTAGAATCAGGAAGAGTCCTTGATATTTTAAGTGATCTCGTTCTTTTCATCTCGGTCCACGGGTCGCATCTATAAATATTGCATTAACACTGAAGATGTTATTCATTAGTGTGCAAGATAACAATTACATGTGACTAACAGCTAAATAGATGGATGAAACTATCCTCATAATGCGAAAAACGATCCCTTTGAACTGAAACAACTCATAATGACAACCCTAACCCAACAGCTTAAATGTTGACAATCAGCGGTTTCAATATCTCGCAGTATGAGTGTTAGTAGACTGTATTAAATCAGTACGCCGTTCATATGACGCCGTCATCCAATTACTACCACGGGGAAACACCTTTAAAAGATAACATTTATGAGTTAGCATATCTAAAATCCAATGTTTTCATTGTACGAAAGGCCCACGACCAAGATAAACAAACAGCCAATGCGTCAGCTGTATGTGATATCTCAAAATACAATCGTGCATTGATGTGTTCAAAAATGCAAGCGGCTTTCCGCTCTGCCAGAGGTATGAGAAGGGTGTAGTTCTGGTTGGACTGGGGATCCGGGGGAAACTCCCTAACGATTTTTTTTATTTAAAGCTGTGAAATATTGCATTATTGTAATTTTGTTTTTGGTACTGTGTCTGCATTTATGTATGGTCGGTGAATTTTAGAGGGGCGCGCGCCGAGTGCGCCTCCCTTGAATCTGCCAGTGGGTACATTATCCTGATTGTGAACATGACAGGAAGGCAAACAACGTATATACATATTAGGAATTAATGAAGATTTTATAAAGCGAGCCTCTGGCGAACTAAATAACATTTACATTAACCAAGTTTAGTAAAATTTGATATGAAATGACAATTCATGTCAATTTCTTTTTATCATATGACCTTAACTCAGCAAACAGGGTAATAACAACAACAAACCAGGATAAACGGACTGTAAACGACACAAGGTTATTGTACACCCAGTAACAGTTTCAAACAATAGATGAAAATAACGATTTAATGTGAGCATTGCTCGTACATTATCAACATAACAGGTAAATAGTAGATATTTCAATCGAAGTTAGTTGCATCAAATATATATAAAATCATGCTATTTGTGTTCAACACAATATGCATATAGACTACACGCACGTGGCGCGGAATAATAAAAAGTTAATATGTAACGCGAAGAATAAATCGGTCACAGCTAATATGAATGATCTATTTAACTATTTTAAGATTGTTAATAATGATACATCTAATCATGATGATACTAGTCAAGAAGATCTAGGAGGAAATGGGATTACATCAGAACCAGACAGTAGTGTTTTAAATGAGGATATATCTGTTATAGAAATAGAGCATGCGGTTCATGAATTAAAAAAATAAATCATGCGGAATAGATAACATATTAAATGAACATATTAAAACTCATTTGAATTATAATTATATTGGTAATAAATCCCATTTACAAGAACAAAGGCGATGAGTCAGACCCGGGAAATTATAGAACAGTTACACTTCTTAGTTGCTTAGGAAAGTTATTCACGACAATATTAAATAATCGTCTGATAAAATATTTTGAAAACAATGATATAATAAGCAGTTATCAGGCAGGTTTTAGACAAAACTATTCAACAACTGATAATATTTTTATACTGAATATGTTGATAGATTTATTAAGCAAAAGTAGAAAAATATTCCTTTGTGATTTTATTGACTAAAATGGTGCATTCGATTCGATATCTAGGTCTCTTTTATGGTCAAAACTTAATCACTATAAGATACACGGATTCTTTTTTTAATCGTAAAAAGTATGTATGATAAAGCTAAAAGTTGTGTCCGTGTTAACGGTGTTAATTCTCAATATTTTCCATGTGCTATTGGTGTTAGGCACGGGGAAAGCTTATCTCCTCTGTTATTTTCTCTATATGTTAATGATTTACACGATTATTTTCTTAGCAATAATCATGTTAATGTTTGCTAGTTTCAAAGCATGAAAACGATTAAGACTTATAGAGTTTTTAGAATTGTTTGTTTTATTATATGCTAATGACACTGTATTAATTTCTGAATCTGCCGGTGACTTACAAAGAGCATTAGACTGTTATGGAGAATATTGCAAAAAAAAAAAAAAAATGGAAACTAACAGTGAATACATCGAAAACAAAAATACTCATTTTTAGTAAAAGTAAACAAATAAATCATTTAATATGAAAGCAACATTAAAAAATTTAGCTCAACAAGCTACTAATCTAATGTACTGATAATTAAAAAGAGCCAAAAGTGTGTGTTTAAGTATCGATATTCAAATAGAATTTTCCATCAAATGATAAAACCAATATTAATTTATGGATATGAATGCTGGGGATATGGTAATAAAAAAGTAATAAAAAAGTACACCTTAAATGTTGAAATATATATTAAATGTCAAACCAAGCACACCTTATTGCATAGCTTACGGTGAAACAGGTGTAAAACCATTACAAATAGATATAGACACGCGCATGATAGCTTTTTGGACTAATTAAATTTACCCAAGCAAGCCTAAACTCTCTGTCTGTGTGTATATACAGTTCTGAGCAATTTTGTGTTTTCAATAAATCTGAATGGATCACTTACTTTGTCAATTTCAGCATTTTTGTCAAACATATTCGGATTACTTACTTTGTCAATTTCAGCTTCTTTGTCTAACATCTTCTGGATTTTTCCCTCGGTACCAAAATAAGTTCACGGGATATCGTTTATAAACACTTAAGCGCTTCGACCAAAATATTACTCAGAACTGGGATTACTTTTTCTTAGTAAATCTCTTTGTTGTAATGTTCTTTCTGACGATCTGACGCATAATGTTTTTGTATTTAAAAAGTTTGTTTTTGTACCCACCGTAAGAGGGCTATTCCCGAGAAGTAAGTTCTAAATTGTATAAACCAATTCTCGCACTTGCTCCTTCGAACTAATATCTATGAGCGAACTCATTTGAGATTTCGGGGCGTTCTTTGAAAAATTCTGGATACGGACCTGGACGCAGAGGGTTAGCGACAAAGGCATATTCAAAAATGCACCTGTCTGTTTTAGAGAGTTCTATGTCTTTTATCTCAGAGTATCTGACTGGCACGTTATATGTGGGATTAAATCGAATGTAATTCTTAGCCTCGGGGTAAATAATTCTCACCAGTGGTTGGGCATTCACGCCCATTATTGCTTCATCACAAATATTTGAATGTATATTCAATTTTTCTTTCAGGGTTGAAAGGTCGTCTGCATAGTGAAATTCCGCCACACCGACTTTGCAGTCGTTCTTCACGAGTAAAGGTGAGTTTAAATGAATTGTAACCGATATTGTGTATTGTTAGGATAAACGTTTATAGAATCGTCACTCCTCAAAAATACATACTTTTTATTTTTCGGCGCTGACATCTTTTATATCAGTTTCTTTTACCCAAAAAGACTTTGGCCAACCTTCAAACTTCACAAACCACTCTTTCAAATCATTTCGAATTCGACGTTTTATCCTTTTCTCTATGATCAAGAGGGCGTCTTCAGCGGATAACTCACTTCTGTAAAAGTTTCCAAAATGTTCTCCCCATGAAAGTCTCGGACAGTGTACATAGGGATATTTTGTATTAGAAACCTGGACTGGATCTTGAAAATTTCACCACTCCACTGCTTTTGGTAGCTACGAGTTTGGTGTAAGCCATGCGAACTAGTACATTGATTTTTAACTTTTTTTTTTTTTCGCTTTCGTAGCTCTTCTCTAGCCATCATTTCGCAAAGAAGATAGCTCCATAGATCTGCCTCATTTTCTTTAGTAACTTAAGATGGACTTAGGTAAGCGAGAGATCTGTGTCCAGTATTGTTGTAACTGTCAACGATTGTTTCTAATTTGTCGACTCGTTTTTGAAAAATAACAGTAAAGTCTATCCGTGAATGTTCGCTGGCATATTCAACGAAATTAGTCTTAGGTGGATTGTTTTGTATTATTCTCTTTTAAATATTTCTTCACAAAACGATTGTTGGATTCTGAACCTTTGTCAGACCTTATCTTATTCACCGCCAGACCTTGAGAACAACCTTAACCGTAAATTTCACCAAAAGAATTTGTGACTTCGTACGAGTTTAGCACATGTGTGTGACAAATTCGTACGAATTCTTCACAATTGGGGTGTAAATTTTTTCATGGTTCGAACGAGATTTTCACAAATAATGTGAAATATTCGTACGCTTTTGGCACACATATGGAATATAAGTTTTAAGTCTGGATTGATATTTTTTATGTCTGGCTGAATATATATGTATATATAGCTTGGATATTTGGTGTGTAGCATCATATGGATTTCTACCATGAATCTTCATACTTTTTTACAAAGAGTTTTTAAAATACTTTATAGGAAAACCTTTAAATATTCTTCTTGTCAAAAAAATAAGACCTGTAGCTTAGATATTTGGTTTGTAATATCATCTTATGAACATAATACCAAGATTGTTCAAATTATGACCCGGGGTTAAATTACCTCTGCCCAAGGGGTCACTTATTTCACATAGAATTATATGGGAAACCTTCAAAAATCTTCTTGTCCTTGAGCTTAGATATTTGATGAGAAGCATTGCCTGGTGGACCTCTGCAAAAGTTTCTAAAATAATGTAGATCCAATATGAAATTAGGTCACTAGTTAGCCCCCTACCGGTTTAACCGGATGGGACTATAGGTTTGCCCTCCGTCCGTCTCTCCTTCTAGTCTGTCCGTCCGTCCGTCTGTCTGTCCGCCCGTCAGTCCTTCCGTACACAAAAACTGGACCCCGTGATATCACAAAAAGTACTGAATATATTTTTATGAAACCTGGCATATAGATGGATGGCAGTAAGGTAGATTATACACGTCTTTTTTCTTCATATGTTGGAAAACCTGGTTGCTATGACAACTAATAGACATATATAGCAATATTTGTGATAACTCAAATAGTACTGAACATATTTTTTATGAAACTTGGGCAGTGGCCCTACTATCGGTGTTAACCTGTGAATTTCAGCATCGGTTATGGCGTTATAACCGGTAGAGGACTTTTGTATTGCTTGCAAATACTTTGGTTGTATTTATATGTTTTTCTTGGGACTCCGAACCGACACCTGGACCTTCTTGGGACTCCGAACCAGAACCAGTTCAGAGCCCGGTACCTGGACCTTCTTGGGACTCCAAACCAGAACCAGTACAGAGCCCGGCACCTGGACATTCCTGGGACTCCGAACCAGAACAAGCCCAGAGTCTCGGAACAACATTGCACTATATTGAATCTCTTCGCACACAGCGAGCTTCACTTATCAAAATTAGACAAACTAGAAAAATGAAGAATACACGTTTTTCATTTATGCTTTTACCACATCTTGTCCAAGAAATGATCGTATCCAAGATTATAAATCAAAATCCAGCAATGAGGTTTGTATTAGAGAAGGTAGATCAACACTTTGTAGACCTTATTAAAAATATGAAAATTCAAAGACCGAAATTACACATATCTCCTGCTATATTGAACAATGTTCCCAATCCAGTTAGTGTCCGTTATTTTCTTATTCATCTTGGCAGGAACAGTGGTGTGATTCAAGAAATTAAAAATGTTATAAGACAACCAAACTGGGCAAATGCTTGGTTAAGACTAAGAGTATCTGGAATCTCCTGGTATGACATTGTGGACGTTTATTTTTCAAAAATTTGAATTTGTACCCATATGTTCAGTTTCTTTATTTGTGTGTTACGGTTTTCAGCATAATTAAAAAATATGAAAATTCAAAGACAAAAATTACACATATCTTCTGCTATATTGATCAATGTTCCCAATCCAGTTAGTGTCCGTTATTTTCTTATTTACCTTGGCAGGAACAGTGGTGTGATTCAAGAAATACCCATATGTTCAGTTTCTTTATTTGTGTGTTACGGTTTTCAGCATAATTAAAAAATTGTATCACCTCAATTTTGGTGTGTGGTTTTACTTATACCCCATGATGACGTTTGACTAGTATAGCAATGGAACTTGAACGTATCTAGATGGTCATCATAAAATTTTGTCATCATTAAATGTATTTATGCAAGACACCGGGTTAGTTACCCATTCAAGATTTTACAGGATCCCATAACCTTAATTGGTCCTGGTCGATAACGTGTATTATCCAGCAGGGAACGAACCCTTGTCCTCTCATTGTTGTGTGGCTGGCGATGTAGCCACACGGTCTTGGGCCGATTAACTTTTCAGTCAAAATTTGTATGCTGAAAAAATATTTATGTCTTAAACAAAACTATAAAGAGAGAGAGAGAGAGAGAGAGAGAGAGAGAGTAACTACGGAAGCCGAATGGTAATAAAAGTCATAGGTAATAATAATATTTTACGTATAATTTTATTTATTGTACGTATATATATATATATTAATAAAGAGTTGATATTTTGTTATATCGAGAAACTGATCGCGTAAAGTCGAGATAATTCTCGTAAAAACGTACAAAATTGTTCATATGAAGATAAAGTAACTCAATATAACGACACTTAACTCTTTATTACATGTAACAGTTTGGTATAAAGTATGAAAAAGGATATCGTTTTTACGAAATAACTATCATTTACAGATTTTTCTAAAGATGGGACAGATAAAGTGCTGCCACACTGCAGTATCACGCCGTAGACATGTGGCATGATACCACACCCAGTCACATTATCCTGACACCAGGCCAACCAGACGCGCAACTTCCACTTTACTTCCCATTTAGCGCCCAAGCAAGGGAGCTATAACACTACAATATTAAGGACTTTCATATTTATCTCGCGACCGGGGATCGAACCCACGACCTCCCGCACCCGAGGCGGACGCTCTTACCACGTAAACACTGGAGCCGGTATATAATGAATAATGGTTCTAATAGGTAGACTAAAAACAATATGTCCAGAGATGAAGTCTTGCTGAAATGTGTGAAATTTTCGTTTGTATAATTTTTAACAAATGTTTTTTTTAATTTTTTTTTGACGTGTGAAGAATTCGTTTCTGCCTTCAGAGGGGTCAAAGGTTGTGTACGAAAATTTCACATATTTGTGAAGAATTCGTACGGATTTGTCACACACATGTGCCAAACTCGTACGAATTTTCAACAATTTACGGTTCAACACAGCTGCCACCCGTATCGATTTTGCACTCTTATCTTTTAACGGTAGAACACTTAAATATCTGCTTAACATATCTATTATGAACAACAAATATCTAATGTTACTTTATATTTTGATAGGTTTTGAACGTCGGCTAAATCGATGTCGAACTTGTCGTTCATTCCACCAACACCGACACCGGCTGTTATGAAACGACGACGCACTGGCCTGTGGATTGGATACGAGTCCTGGCGTTGCAGACATCGTTTTATATATATGGCAAACTGTATCGAAAGTAGTGCTAGAAATCGGTTCCAATCGATAACTTTCGATTATTTGTCGCTTAGCAAAATTTAAGCAAGGTGCTTTATTATAAACAGTTAAATGAACGTCATGAAGTAGTTTTTGGCACAGTTCTTTTTTTTTTTTTTTTTTTTTTTTTGAGGCCCCATCAGCAAGGTGCTATATTATTAAACATATAGAATATGCATGAATTAAATCCTTAAAAAAAAGAAAAAAGGCCATTATTGATTTTTAATTTAAACCTATATCATTAAGGATAACAATACATAGAAGTACAATTATGAAATTAATTGGACTTAAAAGGACGCTAACAAAATAATTTACTATAAGTCTTGATATATCCAGTTAAACTCCTGCAATATTACATACACATGATGTATATGTATTTATATAATCTGAATTTCCTATCCTTAAAAATATAAGAATGATATTCAAGAATTTAATGTATTCAATTTTGTCATTTTCTTTATACTTTAAATATCGTTGGAGATTGAATATATCATTTAAAAGTAAGATTTATTTCTCATTATAGTAAATTGTAACAAAAGGGAGCCTTTTTTATGTGTTGATATAATATATAACTAAATATTATGTTAAATAGAGAGAGAGAGAGAGAGAGAGAGGAGAGAGAAATGTTAAATCTAAAAATCACATTCATTAATTTTTTTTTTAAAGTTAGGAGGAGAAACAAATAGAATAATAATAATTGGTCAAAGTTGCAAGTGTTTTTTGGTGATGATGGTTAGTATTTATCCCATTTAAAATACTTTTATGAATAATTTGTAATGTTGGAGAAAGGAGTCCATTTTTTGTTAAACTCTATTATATTATCATTCATTAATGCAATGAATTGTTCAGTTTTGTAAAATTTAAACACACGTTTTTGGAAGCTATTTATGTTGGGACATTGGCAATGTTCTTTAACCTTAAAAATGTACAATTTAGCTAGAATAATGATGCTATTCAAGACTGAAGGAAACATTTTATTACCAAATATTATGTTCTTTACATTTAATGAAAAATCAACTCTAGGACAGCTATTTCTTATTAGTATTTCTAAATCATTCCAGAATTTTCTGACTCTTATGCAATCATAAAAGAGGTGTATAATTGTTTCATCTTCTGTATGACAGAAAGAGCAGTGACTATTATCTTTTATATTCATATTCTTAAGTAAAACATTAGTTCCAATTATCCTATGGTTAATTCTTGTTTGAAACCACTGTAGAGTTGAGTCTTTGTTGCAAATGAATGGTAACTTAAATATTTTTTCATCTTTCATATTTAAATTTAGACTTAACTCATCTGACCACTTTTTAACTGAAGTAGGAATTGCCTTAAGAATCATTTTATCATAAAGTTTTCTGCATCCTTTTCATTCTCTAATATGATGGTTAGTGGGAGAGGAATTTGGGTAAACAACACAATTTACTTTTTTTCATGTAACATTTTACTGCTGAAATCAAACTAGCATATTCTAAAAAGTTAGAGAAAGCACCATATTTGTTTTTAAATTCTTCAAATTTTAAGAACGTGCCATTATCATTAAGGATATCATTTACTAGATATATACCTTTTTCTAAATATTTCTTTTTCATTATATAGTTACCTCCGACCTTTATATTATTATTATACCATAAATAAACTCTCTTGAAATCTAAAGATCCAATGGGAATTAATGTATTACTAAAATGATAATAGGACATAAAAACATCTTTCCAAAATGGATTATCAATATCTCCAATAATTTTAAGAATATATTGTGGTCCCAGTTTTAAAAGGTATGATGTTGTATGATATGCTGAAATTGGAAAATTCATATATTTCCTGTTTTCTATGAACATTCTCCTGATCCAGGTATTTTTTAAAGCACAGATAAAATATCTAATATTAACCATTCTTAGACCTCCATCATTGTGGTTCATATATACAACTTTCCTTTTGATTTTATCTGGTTTCCCATCCCATAAAAAGTTAAAGAAAATAGATTCAATTTGTTTAATTATTTTTTCCCCCGGGTTGGGTATTGACAAAATTAGGTGATTAAGTTTAGGAATTGCTAATGTTTTAAGGACCGTTATTTTTCCTATCGGTGTAAGTAATCGTTTTGACCATAGGGATAATAATGTTTCAATTTGATTTATCTTTTCCGTGTAGTTACTGTTAATCATAGTGTTAAGGTTTGTAGAAAATTTTATCCCAAGTAAAGTAAATTCATTAACCCAACTTAAGTCTAAATAAGAACAAAGTTTAAAATTACTGTTTTTATTACTGCCTATCCAAATAACTTTTGTTTTTTCCATATTAATATTAAGGCCGGAGAATTTTGCATAGAATGTTAAGGTTTCAATGGCATGTTTAAGTGATTTTTCAGTCCCATCTAAAATCAATGAAGTGTCATCAGCAAACTGAGATATTTTAAACTCTGTATTATTTATTGTTATTCCTTTGATGTTTTTGTTATTTCGAATGAGAATAGCCAGCACCTCTGCGGGATCCCCCTGACGACAGCCACGACCTGGATAAAACCAATCAGATAAATGCCCATTAACAAGACAACAAGACTCAATATTTGTATAAAAAGTTTTAATCCATTGTTTAAAAATAGGTCCAAAATTAAAGTAATTTAAAACTTTATCAATGAAAAGCCAAGATACAGAGTCAAAGGCTTTTTCAAAATCTATTAAAAGGAGAAGCCCTGGAATTTTTAATTTTTCTGTGTAAAATATCAAGTCATAAATTATTCTTGTGTTTTCTCCTATAAATCTATTAGTAATAAATCCAGTTTGGTCACTTTCAATAATGTTAGAAAGAGTATTTTTTAATCTGTTTGCCATACTTGCTGAGGCTATTTTATATGAAACGTTCAGTAAAGAAATAGGTCTCCAATTTTTCAAATAACATTTATCTTTATCACCCTTAGGTATGCAAGTTATTACCCCCTGTTTTTGTGTCACAGATAATTCCCCATGAGATAAACCCGAGTTTAAGGACCTAACAAGAAAGGTTCCAATATCTGTCCAGAAAACTTTAAAAAACTCCACAGTAAAACCAGATATACCTGGACTTTTATTATTTTTCATTTTTTTTAAGAGCTTCCAAGCATTCTTTCTCTGATAGTAAACCTTCTAATGATTGTTTTTCACTATCATTTAATTTTTTAACATTATGCTTACCGAGAATTGAATTTAAATTTACATCTAGGGTATCTTTTTTATTGTAAAGAAATTTATAAAATTCTTTTACCTCTTGTAATATGTCACTTTGTTCCGTTATTTGAATATTTTTATTTGTTATTAATTTTGTCATTGATTTGGAAATAAAATTGTTATTCTCAAGACTACAGAAGAATTTACTATTCTTCTCACCCTGATCGATCCATTTTGCTCTAGATCTGATTTTATTTCCTTCCATTTTCTTATCCCTTAATTCTCCGAGTTCTTTTCTTTTTTCCTCTAATAAGGTATGTTTAGTGTATATTTCTTTTTCAAGCAAATTAATTTGATCTAGTAGTAATTTTTCCTTTATATCATCTCTTTTCTTTACTCGAGAGCTATAAGCAATAGTACTACCCCTTATTTCACACAGAAGTGTTTCAAAAAATAGCTGATCTCCTATCGTGAATTTTATTTCTTTATTTGGAATTGTATCAATATCTCTATCTTTTACTTGATTTTCATATACATAATGTGTTTTTGTTTCATATATAGTAGTCTTAATAGTTTTTATATAGTCTAAATCTTTTAAAAGAGAATTATTCATCTTCCAATATGATTTACCCTTTTTAAACTTGCCAAATTCAAGATGTAATTTAACTAATGAATGATCAGTCCTATAACCTGGTAATAACCTTGTATCTACTATCTCTGTCATTAAAGTATCTGATATAATGAAAAAATCTAACCTAGCTTTTTTATTTGTATTCTTTTTGAACCACGTAAATTCTCTATTCTCCTGATGCATATCCCTCCAGCAGTCTATAAGGTTATTATCTGAAATAATCTTTAATAGCATATCTCTAGATTTAGGGTTATTGATATGAAGGTAATTAAAGCAGTCTATTTCAGGATTAAGTACTAAGTTAAAGTCTCCTGCAATAATACACGGATTCTTAAATTCTTTTATTTTATTATTTAATAAATCATAAAAATCTGGGGAGTCTTTATTAGGCCCATACACATTAACAAGAGTAATTCTTTTATTAAATATTGAACAGTCTACAATAAGAAGATTTCCCAATCTATCACTAAAAGAAGCATGTAACTTAAAATTTAGGTTTTTATCAATAAAAATTGCAACTCCTCTAGAGTTACTTTTCATATTATTAAAGTAGCAGGTATACCCAAACTCAATGTATATGTTGTTTATTTCTTTATCAATAAAGTGGGTGTCTTGTAAAAAATAAATGGAGCCTTTTTTACTTTTTAAAAAGTCAAAGACATCATTTCTTTTGTTTTTGTCACCAAGACCTTGGGCATTCATTGAATACATAGTTATTTTATCTGTCATTTATAATAATTTGTACAATCATATAACAAGGTGCTGGCTGTCTCCTACAGACTGAACGTTTAGCTTGTTTGTGTATGTAATGGACGACCCCCCTCCTCCAACAAAGTCGCTTGAACAACTGTAATACCAATAAATACTTTTCTTACTGAAAAAATATTGGGAAAGAGATAGATTACGCGTGTAAGTCTCAACTATCAGTGTCATTTCTAATTTATAAGAAAATCAAGAAAAAAAAGTCATGGGGTTTGAAAAATAATTTTTTTTTTTTTTTGATTACATGTATATAAAATAGTATTTATATCTTTATAAAAAAAACATTTTGAAACATTTTTTTCTACCATAATTTTACAAAATAAATCTTTTTATCAATTTGCATTGATTTTTTTTTATATATATTTCGAATTTAAACCTTTTTCCAGATATCAGAAAAACATATAAAGGACATATGAAAGCATTGAAAAAACCTAATCAGCTTGAAAATATCTCAAAACCATTGCACTGCTTGCCTCTATTGAGACCATTTCCTGAGGTATATTTGACATAGTATAAAGGAAAAACAGTGTATAGTTTAAGCAAACAAAGCGATAAAATAAAAATGATAAAACATAATTCATCATGCCAAGGAATAGCATAAGCGTGGAATATAAATAAACCAAAACAAACAGAAAAGAACAAAACACATCTCATTGCATCTTGCAATGATAATTATATTAACTAAAAGTTAAACTGTTATGTATTTTCCAAACTAATATGGAACTGTTAACACCCTCTTTCCTAGAAGGTACATATGACACACAAATGCTTTTGAAAAAGACTGTGTTAAACAAAAACAAAGCTAAGCAGTATGACACAAAATATAACTGAAAAAGAAAATTCAAAATAGCATGAAACATTCTTTCATTGTGAAGTTACCTTTCAGAATTTTTTGACTGTTCCATAGATGGTGTTGATGTACCTTTAAACATATAGAAGTATCATTTTTATAAATATGAACAATAATAATGTTGACTGAAAATTTTGTGATATAATTTAGGGGTATTTTACAATACAAACTAAAGGTTTTGTCAAGTCATTTTCACTTACATACTAAAGTTGTGGGACTCACAAGAAAGAACAAACATAACAGTATATGTAAATTAAATACAGCTAATAAAGGTTATTTTTTAGTCAAGTATTTTATGTCGGGTAATAATTTAAAGCTTATAAAAACTCTGATTTAGAATTGACTTCTTCACAATATTGAAATATGCTTATCAAAGATTACATGATATATCTATATATAATCTACCCGTATCTCTGGAGTGCTTGCATGATGTAGCTAAATTATCATTTTACATGTACAAAATGTACTATCACTTCATATAAATCTCTAAAGTGGAGAGGTTATTGTATAAATAAATACTCATTACATCAATTTTTCTCACTTATTTACAGCGGAAATGGATAAAGTGAGTTAAACGGATAAAACGGTTGCGGAAAAATAAGGCTGGTTTCCCTATTTCGGGTCCAGGTTCTATAAATAGATCAAATCAACTAGTCTATTTTTAGATAATATGGAAAACCATGTAAACAAATGTTTTTGGCACAGTTCTAGCTTTATAATGCTGGAGCATTGAATAGGTTATACTTAGTTTTGGGCTTTATTGTTTAATAGGGGATATTTAAAGGTTTCTGTATGGAAACCTGGATAAAATCAAGATATTCTAAATTGATGTACAGTTTACACTAGACACACAACACATGATATGGTATGGTATAAAATTTTACGACGACATTGTGGAACGGATATATGTAAATCGATTAGTGTCGCCTTTCAGTAAAGTAACTGATTGTCGGCGACTAGCGACAATTGGAACATCATTGATCGACAGCCTAGATTGGCGTTTTGAATTGTTTTGTATAAAGTCTTTGGTCCTGAATATGATCCGGGATTTTTAAAGTTGTAATAAAATTCTGTTAACGCTTGCTCCTTGTTCAAGTTTGTTTTCAAAATATATCTTCTAACGCTATCAAACGTTGCACTGTTAGATAGATATTTTCTCTCCACTCATTAAGTGAGGTTTCTCTCCAATCATGACATCTTATTTTAAACCTTTACATATCAACGAATTCGCTCGGAATGTCCATTACCGTTACATGTTGATCCCATTTGTGTAGAACTTCAGTCTTATCGAACGATTCGAGAATGTCTTCAAAGTACATTTCTAACTTTCCAATTTGAAGACATTTCTAACTTTCCAAATTAACATAACATAAGGCATTGATGTGCGATGGGTGATCTACTTTGCAGCCGTAGCATTTTGAGTTTGCGACTTCTTCAATATTAATAAAAACTTGTTCTGCGTAAAAAAATCAAAAACAGATTCCAGAGTTGTGATATACATAGAATGTTGCACCTCATCTATCATTAGGGTAGCCATCGTGTTCACTATTCTACAGCGAAATGTTTGTTATATCGGAGAAACATGATACTTATACACCCTCGTTTTATCAAGAAATAATCTAAGAGTTCTTTTCTAAATCTAATATGTTGGCTGACCTGCGGGTCTTATACTTTAAACCAGGATTCAGTAATACATAACCAATGCAGCTACTTAATAGAACTAACCACAGTTCCTTATCCGGATGTTGAATAGTCAAATTGATAATGGTTGCTAAAATGAGTCCATACACAGCAATGATTTGAAACGCGAATGTGATTTTGTTTTGCGCTATCTTATCTTTATGTACATGTACACGTCTTTCTGAAGAGAATGAGCTTATCTCCGCGTGCGTTGAGTCGTCGTTAGAAAAAGCTTCCATGTTGTTCATGAAAAAGCTTCCATGTTGCTCATGAAAAAGCTTCCATGTTGTTCATGAAAAAGCTTCCATGTTGTTCATGAAAAAGCTTCCATGTTGTTCATGAAAAAGCTTCCATGTTGTTCATGGTGCAGATGATGGTCTGATAATGACAAATATTTTGTGTCTTTAGTCTCAAATATAAAACAAAAAGTTTTAAAAACCTGCTGAAAACTTGTTCCTTCTCTTATATGATATCGTATTGTTGGATTGATTTAGTTTTGTCGCTGATAAATTTACTAAAATTAGGTCTCGAATCGATTGAATATGTTAGACCACACTTTTTTTTAAATATGCGCAGTCTTTAAAGTATTGCGCATGTGCGGACCACGGTGAATATAAGGCCTCTCAATGTATGAGTAAAATTCCGCAGCAAAAACATTTAAATTTATTACCTTCTCTTGTGTACCAGAATCCAGCTTTGGCTAATGCATCCTTTTTTGGTATAATTTGGTCTGACCACAGGGCCTAACTGTCTAATCTGTCTTTACAAAAAAGTCTCGTTAAAAAATAGTTATTTTAGTATCTGTAATATCCATCTTAAAAGTTTGAAGTTTTGAGGTGACTAAGCTAATGAGAGAAATGATTAGATGTAGCAGATTAAAAGAAAGTAAATTCATCCACTTAAAAGTTTAAGCATGTGATCGTATCGCTTTTCACGCGATATATATTGAGTTTAAGTTGTAAAGAGTTTAGTACTAATCACGGACAAGACTGACATTTGCCTCTAGCTTAAAACAACGTTTAATCCTTTCCCTCATAGAGGAAACCATGAAAAGACCTTTGCGAACAGCATAAAACCAGATCAGCCTGCGAGTAACTCGCAGGCTGATCAGGTTTTATGCTGTTCGCTGCTCCTCAGTGGTCTGGAAATGAGGACTTTATAATTAAATTTGTCACTGTGAGATTTAAATTTTATCTCACTGATAGAACACATTATTTCATCAGTTAGCATAAAATAAATATCTGATATGTCTGGGCAAGACACGTTTATCCCCGGAGTTTTCCGTATGATTTTCCGCCTATCCCCGGCGTCCTCCGTATGATATTCCAGTTAATTCTCCGTAAATTCATACGGAGGATTCCGGAGATAGGCAGAAAAACACGATTGGTCTTACACAAACAAGAAAGACAATTCGTGATCAGAGAAGGCGGCAACACGGTTTTTTTTTTTTACAAGAATCATGAATATTCTTTTCAAACATTTTGGATTTTTAGCCATATAAATTAAACTTTAAAAAAAGAATGACCTAACACTGTCCTATATTGCATACAAAATACGTTGCGTCCCGCGGGATTGATATGCTTTATTCTATCTTTTGTTTTCGGATAGTCTATACATATCTCACGCATACATTTTATTCGAAATATCTGAATACGCACATCGATTATCTTTCTTTGTTTCTTTTGTTTGATAAACCCTAAACACCTGAAGAAAAGCTAACTTAAGAATGGCTGACATTATTAACATCGGACACCTGATATACACACTGGGCTGAAATTATTACGGTCAAACCTGTCCTTAGCGGCCAGTTAAGGGAACAAGAAAAAGAAACCACTAAACAGAGGTGATCGCTACTGATGGTTAAACATATAACAAAATGCTAGTTTAGTAATACTGAAACTTGCCGCTAAATGCAGATTGACCACATAATACAGGTGGCCGCTAAAACAGATTCAATTTATTAGATTGGCAATGCATAGTATGCTATAGGATATGAGGAATGCATTAAATTATAAACAAGTTTTAGATTTTTGCAGTTTAGTATGGTTGTCATTAAGAATTATTGAATACCTGTTAATATTAATTTGGACAATCATTAACACTTTAGACCGATACTAAAGCCTCGCTTTGTTTTTGAACGCCACCATTTAAAACTTACCAAGGTACCCTAATGAACCTAAGGAAACCTTGGTTACCTCCGTGAAAGTTCATGAGGTCCGAAATGTAGCGGAACCATTACAGATTACAGGGACTTTACCTTGAACCGAACATTTATCGCGTTTACTTGTTTTGACGAATATTTTCTTGTCCATCGGATGTTTCCGGGATTCCAGAGCCGATTTAGTACGAAATATATATTTCTTACTTTTTTTTTTTTTTCTTTTTTTTTTCCCCCGTTCTTTTCAGTATAAATAAATCTTAGTATCCAGTGTAACAAAACCACGTGATAAATGACGTTAAAGTCTATATCTATTTACTAGCCATACATATAAACCTTATCTAGGCTTCACTGTCCTTGTTTTACGATAAGGGTAATTAAGAAATTAGTGCTTACATGTAGAAAACATGGAGGTGTTTGACAGATCAAATAATGGTCAGTTATAGACATTGACTATGGACTGGCCGCGTTTTCCACCCCCGCGGTCATCTTGCATGACTGTCTACGTCTGCCTTACACTAATCTACCATTGATCAAACGTCTGTTTAACGTCACCAGTACTGGTCACCAGTAAGTTGACATGATTTGTGATGGTGTTGAAATCACGACCAATGGTGTAAAATAACTCACAATGTTTCTTGTGATTGGAATAAGACGTCAATCCATTGCTGATGACGCCGCAGATATACGCTACACCTGTTGGATATATCGAGGTTTTTATGATCGCATAATATCGGAAAATGTTTATTATCATAAATGATACAGTATATTAAATATAACAGCATACATTAATTCGTTCCTTCATGCATAGGAAGAAGGAGGAGTTGAAGAATAAGAAGAAGAGAAAGAGGAGGAAAAGGAAGGTGAAAAAAATATTTCACAACGAATCTTGTATGATTTTTCGCCCACGGGGCTTTATCAAACATCACGAAGATATACAAAACACTACATTGTTGCATTTTGACCCAAAACAATATATTAACATGTATTGTTTTTGGTCAAAATGCAATAATGTAGTGCTGTTTATTTTTATTTATTTTTTCCCCTGATTTTCCGTAAAGCCCTGTGGGTGAAAATTCATAAAAGAGTTGTTTATCTGTGTGTCTATCATACTTTTATTTAGTTTACTTCAATATCTTGTAAAATTTCATATCCCGAGGATTTAAATAAATGTGTTTTGTTTTTTTTGTATTGCTAAAACTGACGGAAATTCTCATTTTACTGATTTTCCGCAATACATGGAATATGGAATTTCGGATCGGAAGGTGTTTGTCTTTAAGCTAAAATGGAAGCAAGGAAAAATAAAATATCAAAATTCGTGCCAATGGATTGTCGATTAAATAATGACTGCTTCAATAATTTGTAAAAATGTGAAATGTAAAATAAGTATTTATTAAGTGAGATAATAAAACCTTCCTTGTATGTTTCAACTGGGGACAAAATGTAATGATATGGTTGACTGTTACTGGTTTTCTAAGGGGGATAACTTCCTCTGTACTTTAAAAGAAAAGTGCATCGATGCGAATTTATTACTCATTTTTTTCTCGACGTGATACATTTCTCACCATTTCGCTTGCGGTACGCGCACGTGAAAATTTTAATATTGTATCCCTCCTCGATGAGATATATTGTATGTCCTCTTAGAATAAATAAATATTCTCTATATACTCTGAATAAAATGTTTTTTTTCTTCATCGCATTTATGTTTGGTATCATAAAGTAGCATAGTAGTTGTATAAGTAGTAGCAGCTGTAGTTTCAGTAGTAGTAGTAGAAGGAAGGGGAGATATATATATATATATATATATATATATATATATATTATGATCATATTCATTATGAACAGATAAAATCTGATTGCATATAGACTGCTTCGGTGCATCGGATAACAAAGGGCAACAATTATCAACTTGCATTTTAAACACAAAATTAGATACTCGCAACAGTGTGGCCATACAACGTGGTATATTATATTATTTTAAGCTATCACAAACAGCATAATTATGCTACCTCGATTCAGAGAAGAAAACTGCTGTAATTGTTATGGCATATAGCGCATGTGAAGCGAAATAGTGTGCTCTACACACAGACCCTAGAGATTCTATTGTCAGATGTATATGACTTCCAAACATTCGAGAAAACATTCAGTGTTCGTGAGTCTTTATATGCTATCACAAAAAGCACATCACCAATAATGTTTTCCCGAATGTTACGAAATTAGTGTACATCTGGCAAAAGAATCATTAGAGCCTATGTGTAAAGCACAATTTTCCGTCTCGCACGCGCTATATCCCAATAAATTGGTGAAGAAATAAAATACTTACACCATTTTTCTTTTCCGAATCGAGGCAAATTATGGTGCTTGTGTATTGCTCAAAATGATGTCATATAACATATATGTTGTGACCACACTGGACGGTGTCCGAATGAATATTCAAAATCATTGACAATTTCAAATTCATAATCACAACGTGTACGAACATCGGCTAGATGTCTTCCAACCTGTCTCATCAAGGTAACGTGGTGTCGGTGGCTAGCGGTGCATTGCTCTGTCCCTGGTGGACAGATTGCTGTCAGAATTGAGATCATAAATGTTGTTAAAGTCAGGTTATCTCCCTTGATTGTCGCTCAAATTAATATAACAGTGAAACTATAGTTTGCCCTACTTAATCTACCAATGAAATGCTTGTATTTCGTTCAAAATTTGGAAAATATATTTCATTAAATGAACCTCGAGGTCTTGATATGGAGCATGAATGTGAATGGTGTGCAAATGAGCTTATCCCGATTTAGATGCAACCAAGCAATGGCGGCAGTATTGTGGAGAACGAAAATCGGCAATTTCATCCGCGAAAATAGCCACGACATAGGCGAAATAAAAGTTGTTTGTTTCCAAAAACATTTCCGAAAAAAAAAATAGGGTCGGTAGGTCGGCTAAACTTGTTTTCATTATTTTTTTTAACTTTTCCCCTTAATTCCTTTAGAGGAATCGACGAAAAACAGCGTTTTGCAACCGTAATAGTCCGAATTCTACGACAAAAAAGTTAAGTTTCGGTACAAAACAATAGGGTCAGTCGGGTTAGTGGGAACAAGTACATGTATTTTTTTATTACATGTAAAGAATAAAAACAGTATTTTTCTGATCTTATACGTTTTCTTTTCATTCGTGCTAAAACAGCACTAACTGCAAAACATATATATATATATTATTTTCTGAACAATACTATTACTTTAATCAGTTAGTCTGATTTGATTGATAACAGAGCTTTAGCTGACCATTTCATACTGTTGCAATTCAGCGATCTTTATGACCGCTGTCTAAGGGTGAGTATATTACTTCTGGACATTAACGTCACATGCTTTTTTCGTGATCATCTACCAGTAAAATGCGTGTTCGGTCGATCCTACACCTAAGTTTTTGCTTTTTTTAAAACACAAGGTGGTAGTCAGTGTAGCTATGTCACGTGGTATGTGACTTCATTTTAGCAGTATCGGAGAAGAAAAAAAATGCTGCTATTATAAACTATTTTATTTCTTCATCAACTGCAATGGGATATAGCGCATGCGAAGCGGAAACCTAATGATTCTTTTGTCAGATGTTCAGTATTCACTAACATGCGGAAATTTTTTAGGGTTCGTAAAATTATATAGGCCTATGTTACCGCGGAAAGCACATCACTAAACATGTTAGGAAGTATACACGTACTGTACATCTGACAAACAAATCATTAAAGCCTATATGTAGGGCAATATATTACACTTCTTATGCCCTCTACCACAATAAAATTTATGGGGGGGGGATCGTTTTCTTTTCTGATGCTGCTTGCGACAGTTGAAATGACGTCACATACTATGCGGTATGGCCACACTGTGGTAGTAGCAGAAGTCTCAGTAATCACACTATGACGTCATTGCACTAACACGATAACAACTACAACGCTGAATGAGATCTAAAAGAATGTAATACCATTCCATAGAGAATAACAAAATATTAATATTTACAAAAATATATACATGTATAATATTAGCACTACGTGTATATATATATTGAGCATAATGTATAAGTATTAGAGAAACAACAACTAGATGTAAACTTATTGATCATACCAATTAAATTATATAAATTGAAATAAATAATGAAAAAAAACCCCGTTAAACTTTGTTTTTTTCCTTAAACGGTGAGAGAAATGATTAATCATTCAAAATATGTTATATAGTTGATGCACATTCATTTTCTGTCCGATTGCATCGTAGCTGACCCATCACTAATTCTGATTAACAAATTCCGTTCATTTCGCCGGGAATTGATTCTATGTACTTTTTTTTGTTTAAACGTATTTCATTTCATATAATACATGACATGGGGTTGGACTATAAGTTTTACCAACTTAGGGTCAGATCTTCCCCTACAATTTAATTTTAAACAATGGCTTAGAAGTGTTTATAAAGAAACTGAAAAACATTCAGATGTATTGTTTGTATGTGTAGGCAAATTACTGGCATCACTGGTGTCACATGCCATTTTTTTTTTTTGGTTGGGGGATTGCTCTCATCTAATAAGGAAAGACAAAAGGGTCCAATGAGATTTCAAGCATATACCAAAAATGAAATAACCCCAGAAAGAGGTGCATACATGTTACTGGATAAAGAAAGCACGGTGGCAGGACATTAAATCAGACAGAGAAATGACAACAGTTACCGTCTAGGAAAGGTCAGTCGGCAAAAGGTCCGATTTTGTGCTTAGACCAGAAAACTTTAAAATTGAAGTGAACACTTTGACATTCTTGACGATTTATTTGACACTGTTGTTGTTTGTTGGATTCAACGTTCCATCGACAGTATTTCAGACATTTGGGGAAATTGATGTATTACTTACAAACAACACAACCTTTTAAATCAAAGCATGTTTTTCATGTTGATTCTTGTAATTTTAAGACTGGTTATAGTAAAAATACAACAAATTCTATTTTCTTTTGTTGTGCTGGAGCAAATAGTCTTAACTGTAGTGTACCAATCATATAGCGACGCCCATTTAATGGACCAATTCAGCAGGGGTTCGGCAATACTCGGTATAATTCGTGATTCAAACGGACCAATCAGCGACCGCTGAAAAATCTCAAACGTATGTTTATTTCCCAATGAGCAATGTGTGGAATTATACACCAGCATGTAGATTAGATCTTCGGGGAGTGCTCGTTGATTTACGTTGTTTTACATCTCATTTCGGAGTGAAATCATCTATCACTGGTAGTGCACAGAATTACCCGGGAAAACATCCGACTTAACGCATGCCAGCTGGAAGGCATTATGGCCAAAAAATCCGAATAAACCTACTGGGATTCGACCCAACTCCGGTGATGGGCTAAGCGATGGTTGTAACAAATTCGCATGGTCATTTTACACGTACATGTATGTACTATTCTCTATATTTGGTCAGTTTATTATTCTGTGTCTTCAACAATGTCCTCGACTTGGCTCCTGTACTGGCTCGAAAATCAACTTTTTACTACAAATACTGTCACGAGCTGTCAAATAGCGCGCGCCGAGGAGTTCGCGCTCGTATAGTCACCTTGACAACGCGAGGCTGCGCGGACAATTTGCGCTGTAAACCCATCAAAGCGTAAAGGTTGTGTAAAATTAATTCTCGGCCGTGTTATTTGTTTACCAACAGCTCATGTTGGTTAGATGGAATGTTGATTAAAAGTCTATAGACGACAAGATTTAAACGTCATGAAACAAGTGACGAGAGCCAACATTCTATGGAGTCTATATTGTGGTCTTCTACTAGTCGTTAGTCGCGCACGTGCTCAACCTCTGCAGGTGAGAATGGTTCCTTTGTATTTCTTCTTTTATATTTTGTTAGATCCGTTAATATCAAAACAATTATAAAAGTAAATGAGACTAACACTAAATCTAGTTGCTTTTTTTCCAAATGCCAACGGCATTATAATTTAAAAAATGCAATAACAACATCATTATATTATTATATAAGAATAATATCAATATGCAATTTCACATTGAAATTTTACAGTAACTTAATACTCCATTATTTTATCAGGACATTAATATGCAGTTTACATTGAAATACAATTATTTACATTATACTGCAATATAACATTAGGATATTTTAATGTAAGGTCGTATTTTCGTCCTATTTTTTGTAACAGATACATATTTTCACTCACGGCTCCGACATTTGTGAACATGTTGCTTTCTATCACCGACAATGGAAAATTATCTGATCTTACAAAACACCAGTGTTGGAAACCCACGAGTGCTCATTCCGTTAATGCATACATCGCCCTTCGGATTATTGTAGCATTTGCTCGTTATCGATTTTTTAAAAAACCGCGCCACTATTCGCAGCTGCAATGGATAGTGGGGATTTTTGGACCGATAGAAACTCTCGTACTTACGTCACTTAGACAAACCCTTACCGTTTTACAGACTGAAGAGTACTCATTTATGTAAGCAGCATTTTGATTGGTCGACGTACCTCGTAAGAATAAGTGCTAGCCAAATATCCCATGGCTGACAGATGTAATAGGCAGCCGTGGGTATCCGACGCTGACAAAACACAAGTTTCAAAGTTTCTCGGGAACGCGAGGTTGTGGGTTCGATACTCGACCGCGACATACCGCAATCTTTAAAAATGGTACTGGTAACTCCCTGCTCGGTGCTCATCTTCCAAACCGGCTAGTTTTAGAGGGCGTGATACTGCAGTGTGTCTGCACTATATTTGTCCAAAGTAGGCATAGTCTCTAAATGAACTGAATACTGTTTTTAAAGTTAAACATATTTCATTTCAAATGAAAATTACAAATGCTAAGTACATAAACATACATGGCAAAAAGTTCGAAAGAAAAAGGGGAAAATGTTTCTTTTCAATATACAATTAAGATATGACCATTTGAAAATAAATTACTCAACGGTAAGTGATACTGAAATATCTAAGGAAGATGGAAAGAAAAAATATATGTAATATATTAATGCAATTGGAAATAAGACTGAAATCTGCACGTAACCTTGTTTAGATTATTTGACACTTCCGTTATAGTAAATACTAGGAGGTTTTCAACAAATCGCATTCACCAATCTTTTGAACACAGATAAAGATCTTGCATTTTGTATTTCAGTTGGAAGATAGTTTCAAACCCTAAAACTTATTTTCAAGAACCGATTTCCCAAACTATTTTGAAATCTATTTTAAATAATTATTCCAAATTATTGCATGGATTGTCAACGGATGTTAACTCATACAACGCCTTATCATAGGCAAACAATGAATATCATCAATAATATCATAAATATATATATAAACAAAAGTGGACCTAATGGAGAACCTTGCAGGACTTCCGCTCGAGTATAAAGCATGTTATTCTACGATTTGACAAGCAATTTTCAAGTCAAGAAAGCTATAGCAGCCTCCTTCATTTTAATGAGTTTAAACTTATTTATTTTACATCGATTGGGAAACAAGTTCTTACAACTTATACTAATCTCTCTCGACGGTTCCTCGGTTGGACCAGTACTTTGCACCCGGGAAGGTCATGAAGAATTCTTGCCTCAAATGGGGTTCGAACTCACAGCCTTCGTATCCGTAATCGGATATGTTACCACTGGACCACGGCGCCCTCAGTTTAATAAACAGTTTAATACATGTATTAAACCAACAATAATAAGCAAACAGTTATTTTACGTTTATGTAAAGTGCATATTTTTATATTTATTAAACATTTAAATAGATCATGAAAAAACAACAACACTGATTTGAACTGTAAGTCAGTCAGGAAAATTAATACAGTAAAATCTCAATAAAACGAGCGATATTGGGATTAAAATCAGCTGGTCGTAATAATGAGGTGGTTTGTTTATCAAGCTATGTTAAAAGTCTTCTGAATATTGTGTTCTTGATATTGCGGTGATCCTTATATTGTAGAGGTCTATATATGATGTTTTACTGTAGATCAATGAATGAATAAGTATCTTTTCTTCTGAATATGTCAATGTAGAAATAAATAGAGAAATAATTCATTCTTTCCAGAGGCGCCCTCCCGGATTCGGCAATGGCGGGTCTATTCAGTTCAATGACGTCATTAATGTCAGGAGGCCTTCTCCCAGGTTTTCCGTTCAAGACCAGCCACGCGGAGCTACCATCCACATGTCAGGAGTAAGCCTCTCTAGACACTTTCCGAGGAGAGGTGCCTGGTCTAACCAGAGAGGGAGTTTTAATGGAGGTAGACGGATTATTTCCCCGGGAGATCGCATGATTTCCTCGAGGCATCATCGCCTGGTGTCCCCGCCAGTAGGCTTTCGAGATCGTCAGA
>CM037780.1:4757580-4807580 GCA_021229015.1 Solen grandis | reverse complement strand
ACACAACTTCTTCCCGAGAACACTGTCCAAATTGGCCGAGGGATAAGAGCGCCTGCCTCGGATGCGTTAGGTCGTGGGATCGATAACCGACCGCTACATAGAAATGTCATTAAAATTGTAGATCTAATAGTTCGATGTTCAACATAAAAAGGTAGTACAAATACAGGTTGGTCCGGTGTCAGTATAATGTGAGTGGTGTTGTTTCATGACACGTGTCCAGTGACGGATCCAGGAATTCATGTTTGGATGTTCATGGGGGGGGGGGGGGGGTTATGTTATAAACGTAAGTGAGGAAGCTAGGGAGAGGGATCCGAGGAAACTTACCCGCAAACTTGTTTAGTTTAATGGTGTGCAATGGTGCATTCTGGTGAGTTTTATGATCTGCTCTGCCTTATTTAAAACAAATTTTTGTTGTGCTAGAAAACACTGAATTGTCTATGTCATATTTTTTCGAACTTTTTGTTCTTGTTTTCATGGCACCAGCTTAACTAGATTCTAAAAAAATGGTAGTTTTCCTAAACTCAGTCCCCAGGATTTGAAGTCCGAAGCTCTATTGACTGGGTTAGCCGGGAAAATCAGAAAACAAAAAATTGATTAAAAATAAGTAAGAGCGAGTGACCAAGTTACCCAGTCATTATAACATATTGTTTTCCTTTACTCAGTTATTTTGTAGCTAAAAGGTGCCGGGAATTTTAGCTAACAACACATCAGACCGTTTAAACATCTTATATGACCATTGATATCGAATCGATTAGCCCGACCCCTACACGATATCGTTATTCAAATCAACATGTCTGAAAAAAGACAAAAAATACACATGCCACTCAAGATTACGTCAACGGAATGCACGTGTCGCTAAAAATAGCAATAAGGAGTGTGTGTGTGTGTGGGGGGGGGGTATAGATGCGGAATACTGAGAGTCTAAACGGCGTGTGTCTGAGTGTTTTTTACGCTTCACCCTCATGATTACATTATGCATAAGGAATTTTCAGAGTTTTCTTTCCCCACTTCAAACTTTAAAATAGAAATTCTCTATCTTTCTCTCCCTGTCTCTCTCTCTTTTGTACTAGGAAGCCTTCAAGCTGGTTTGCGGTGGGTAAAATTGCTAAACTAAACTAAAAAAAAAAAGATTAAAAAAAATCAATAAATCGCTCTCTCTCTCTCTCTCTACCCGTTTTCCGAAATTGATTTACGAGGATGAAATAGACTACCGAAGCCGTTACTAATATCTTTTTTTTTCTTTCTTTTTTTTTTTTACAAAAATAGGAAAAAATGATTTTTTGAAAATGAAAAAAAAATCTGCAAACACTTTTAACTTTTTTACACTTCTGTTTAAAAAAAAAAAATCCTTTAATTAAATTGTCTCATCTTTCTGGTAAGTATTATTTTATGATATTTGATGATCGAAACAATTAAAAATGTATAGATAACCGAGTTCATGTATGTAATAATGCTAAACAAGGTTTGAAAATTGTTAAATATACTTATTTCATTTCAAATTAATAAACTATTTCAAAAGGAAATGTGATAGATACAAGCAGACATCCTTCATTAGCGGAACAACGCTTTAGGCGTAGTAGTGTTAACATTGTGGCAGCTTATATCTAAAGGTTTGGATATACGAAATATATTACACTTTATTTGTCTTAAACATTGCGATGGTAAACTGTAGCGTACGTACTTAAGGGCTTTCTCAGGGCGCCGTGGGCCAGTGGTAACGTACCTGATTACGGATCCAAGGGTTGTGGGTTCGAACCTCATTAAAGGCAAGAATTCTTCACGACATTCAAAAGCGCAAAGTACTGGTCCAACCCAGAAACCACCGAGAGGGATTAGTATAAGTTGTAAGAACCTGTTTCCCAATCGACGTAAAATAAAATTTAAACTTTCTGAGATCTGTTGTTTCCAATTCAAAACTTTATTCTCTCTCTCTTTCTTATACTAGGGTCCCATTTGCCGGAACGGGAGATTGTTGGCCGTTTAAATAGTATCAGCTGGTATATTTCAGACACTTGGCGCCAGGACTGCGAGTGTAGCCTACTGGTGAGGCAGCATTTTGTCTTTTCAATGGTCCCCATATCACTTGAAAGCAATCTCTCTCTCATTCTTTTTCTATCTCTCTTCGATGTCTACGTCTGAATATTTCAAAAAGACCCCCTCTAATTCTCTCTTGCTCGCAAGAGCGCTACTTATTCAAACTAATGTTAATCACATAAATATTATCTAGATCTGCTATCAAATGAAATGGCATTTTTATTACTTTAATGGTATGTTCGAAAAGATTGATTTATTTCTACATATTAATTTCCTTATTTTATTAGATGTTTAGATGTGAAATATATAAGGCTGATTATCCCATCTCCCTGTGATTATAGAATCTCTGATATATCTGTCAATTTGCAAGCTGATGGACCGATTAGAAAAATAAACGGAGAGAAAGTTTAAGTTCTACGCATGGGAATATACTCTTCGGAATATGACTATGACTTCACTATTTGAGTTTACCGTCGCTTCGACAGTATTTCAGTCATACAGCGACGTCTAGCTAATTACAAGTGGAGGAAGATCCCAAATGCACGGAGGCATCTGGGTAGAACCACCGACCGACCTACCGCAAGCCAGCTGGAAGGCTTCCTCACATGAAAATCCAAATGAACCTGCCGGGATTCGAACCCATGCGATTAGGGTCAGGGTGTTTGTTAAAGTCAGAGACTTTACCCTCTTGGCCACGGAGGTCCCTCATCGGAATATAATTTTTCTATTTTAAATATTTAATTTTGAAATGATAATTTTAGGAATAATATGATGTATATAGTATAGAATAAAAAGTTATGAATCGAATTAATTAAATTTGTAGTCATGTTAGTATCGGTAATACTATTCATGTTGTGTATACGTCTCGTCTTGGGTGGGGTTTGGGGTTGATGTTATACCTGTAATAAATTTATGTTGAGTTCATGTCTCGCCTGGACGGTAATATATTTCATGTTATGTACACGTCTCGCATAGGGGTTGGGTTTTGGGGTGGGGGTTGATGGTATGACGGTAATAGATTTCATGTTGTGTTCACGTCTCGGCTGGGGGTGGGGTTTGGTTGATGGTATACCGGTTTTAGATTTCATGTTGTGTTCACGTCTCGGCTGGGGGAGGGGTTTGGGTGATGGTTCATGAATACCTGGTATAGATTTCATGTTGTGTTCACGTCTCGGCTGGTGGAGGGGTTTGGGTGATGGTACATGTATACCGGTAACCGATTTCATGTTGTGTACAAGTCTCGGCTTGGGGTGGGGTTGATAGTATAACGGTAATAGATTTCATGTTGCGTACACGTCTTGGCTGAGGGTGGGGTTGATGGTATACCGGTAATAGATTTCATATTGTGTACACGTCTCGGCTGGGGGTGGGGTTGATGGTATACCGGTAATAGATTTCATATTGTGTACACGTCTCGGCTGGGGGTGGGGTTGATGGTATACCGGTAATAATTTCTGTGTGTACAGTCCGTGGTGGGTTATGTAGAGATCATGTTTACACTCTGGCTGGGGTCTGGGTGGTGGGGTTGATGGTATACCGGTAATAGATTTCATGTTGTGTACACGTCTCGGCTGGGGGTGTGTGAGGTGGGGGGTTGATGGTATACCGGTAATATATTTCCTGTTGTGTACACGTCTCGGGGGGTTGGGTGGGGTGATGGTATACCGGTAATATATTTCATGTTGTGTACAAGTCTCGTCTTGGTTGGGGGTTGATGGCATACCGGTAATAAATTTTGTTGTGTACAAGTCTCGCCTGGAGGTGGGGTTGATGATATACCGGATGGGGGTTGGATGGGCGGGGGAGAGGGGCTGATGGTCTACCGGTAACGGCGATACAGAAAGGACTAAATGTGAGATATCTGGTTAAAATAAACACATGTTGTGTCCACTGAAAAGAAGGTATGGAGCGCGTCTTGTGTTATGATATATTATTACTTTTTAAATATACAAATACATTAAAAATGTACAGAGACATGAAAAAAAAAATCAGTCAAAGATATATTTTAAGCGACCTTTACATGTATTAATATGGAATTTATTTTTTATCATGTAGTGAACTTTGTGTGTTATTGGTAATTTGACTAAAACACACGCCTCTATTCTTAAAGGCGGTATGTTTATCTTCTACTGTAATGGCAATCATTTTCTGATTATTATAGCCATATGTCTTTGGTTTGACTCGATCACCGGAGGAATGTTCCCCGGTTGGGATTCGAATCCCAGACCTCCCGATATCACATGCTTATGTTCGAACTTATTAGAAATAGAGAGAGATAAATACTTGCGCTGACTCGAAAAGTTGTGTGACTACCGGCAAATCGAAAGCGATATCACCGAGACTCTCGATAGTAATTGTAGAGAATCCGCAAATTAAACGTAGTTGTTCAACGGTTAAGGTCGATTCGGATCAATGTATTGAAAGGCAGAAAAAAAAGGCTGGTCTCTTAGTCAATCACAAGACTCTAGTGAATTTTACTTTGACTATATCATGAAGAACGTTCTATTTTGTTTGTTTACCATGAAGAGCGTTCTCTTTAAGAATGATATTTGGTCTGCACATGCGTAATAAAGCACACCTAACTCCGAGTATTAAAGTCGCCAGTATTTTCAAGACACTCGTTTATTTCCGGACTTGTTCGTTCGTTTTCGCGTGCAGAAGTAAAACGAGATCTGTTTTTTTTTTTAACACACTTCTAAAATAAATTTTGAGATTCCATACAGCCATGTGCAGCTTTCTTTGTGAAATGAAATACAACCCAGTCACCCAGTCCTGACCCTCTGCAGCAGTAGACGATCTCATTATGTTTAGGTTAAGTTTGCACAAACGCTACGCAACAAATTTGTCCAAAAGCTAACCCTTGCAAGTGTGGTCGTCCGTTTTGCCAAACTACCGCCGCTCGTTAAGTTAATCCCGACATTTCGACGATGAAACTGCTCACAAGTTAATTTCGGGTATTTGCCGTTTACTTTTTCACCTTTGAGTTAAGTTTTTAATATATCGTATCTGTTTCGTTATATTTCACGAAAATAACATTTATGATTATGAGAAAAGTAAACAAGTCAAATCGAATAATATTAATTTATAAAATTATGAGTGTTGGTCACATGATTTCAACTATCATCACGTGACTTGTGTGGTGGCTGTGGTTAAAGTAGCGTAGCGAGACGTAACCGGTGCGCGGAGTTTGCCGTTTTGCTATAAACTAATTTAACTACCGCCAGTTCTTTGAGTTATTGACAGGTACATTTTAATCTGAGGCTATTTCAGACGGAGTGGAAACTGTGACGTCACACAGTTAAACTCTATGTCCGCGGGTACTCGTTGCGCCTTGTACTTATATTTTTTCTGAGATTTGATGCATCCTGGGAAAAAATGCAGAATTTCTGCCATCTTGAATTTGTGACGATAAAATCTTACAAAATAACAAATAAATATTTGCAAATACGTGAAACATCGGCTGACAAATTGAGGAAAAGGTGGGTTGAGATTGATGAACTAGACATACGTGTTAGTATTTAACTTTGATGTGATAATCCAGCAACTTGTTTAAGAGAAAATCATGTTCTTATCGGCTTATGTCGAGACTGTTTAGCGAAGCGGTAAAAGTCACTCACGAAATTTAGCCACTCTTCAAATTACGGAAGTATTAACAACTTCAAAACACTTTTAAATTGAGAGACAAAAATAAAAATAAAGCCTATATATGTGGCTGTTTCCGCCTTTCCGGTATCCATATTATATAACACAAACACACACAATGTCAGTTTGTTTCGGGCGTATTATTTTACACAATCATGTGACTCTGTGTAATTTCCGACACATTTAATACGCCCCGTGTAACTCCGACCACGACAGAAAATCCGAGATCTTAGATTGATAACTATACATGATAACAACAGCGTTTACATCCACGATTTGAGTTTAATATGAGTGTTTTTAGAAAATAATGGATGATTTCAATGACCCTATTATCAAAAATAATAAGTGATTATTTCGAGAGAAAAATACACCGCTTATTGATCTCGATTAACTTTTAACAGCCTTGATTAATATTTAACATCAAAGAGATACCGCAATCCGTAAATTGTAGTAATTACTGGTAGCGATACAAAACATGTATCTTTATAAAGAGTCGGGCATTTTACAGAATTATTTTAAGGTATTAACGAAGATACATTAGATCTAGGCTTTCGGCATCTTAGTTACCGATGCGTTGCCCACAAATTATATCAACTGATAGCACCGAAGTTTGTCGAGAGAGTAAATGGCGACGATTACGGAAACAACCGATAATAGCCGAGCGCGCGCAAGGAAGTCTGGCTATTCGGGGGATACATTTCTATTTTTAGAGCTGCTTATCCCTCTAAGTATTCACATCTCTGGTATGCTGACTTGACTTGACTATTTGAGTTTACCGTCGCTTCGACAGTATTTCAGTCATACAACGACGTCTAGCTAATTACAGGTGAAGAAAGACCTCGAATGCACGGAGGCATCCGGGTAGAACCACCGACCTACCGCAAACCATCTGGAAGGCTTCCTCACATGAAATCCGAATGAAAATGCCGGGATTCGAACCCACGCGGTGAGGGGCTGAGTGAGTGTTAAAGTCAGCGACTTTACCCTCTCGGAAACGGAGGCCCCCTGGTATGCTGAATTTCCCGTCATTTCATTGGTATTAAACCTTTAAAGGAAATGAATGCTCGATCTATCGTTGTGTCTTAATTTAACATAGGCCCTATATCTTACATTTGATTGAATAATTGCATCTTTACATATTTATTTATTCATTTATATATTCATGATTTACCTATTTATCACTCACTCACTCACTCCATCCACCCATCCATCCATCCATCCATCCATCCATCCATCCATCCATATGATTGTCTGATTGTCTGTCTGTCCGTCTGTCTATCTATCTGACTAACTTTTCATTTGTTTATTTGGTATTTACATATTATTTACTTTTTTATTTATTCAATAATATTATATTTATTCATGCGTGTTTCAAAACATTATTTTTTTATTTATTTATTTATTTATAATTCATTCATTCATTCATTCATTCATTCATTCATTCATTCATTCATTGAACACGTTATATTATCTTTCATTCATTCATTCATTCATTCATTCATTCATTCATTCATTCATTCATTCATTCATTCATTCATTCATTCATTCATTCATCATCATCAATCAATCAATCAATCAATCATTTATTCATTCATAAAAATTGTATTTGTTTATTCATTTATTTATTTATTTATTTATTTATTTTTCATTCATTTTTCACCATGTTCCTAAATTATACTTCCATTATTATTCTATACAAACAAGCTAGAAGTCTGTCAAAAACGCTTTTATTTATTCATTTATTTATTTATTTCTAGAACAAGCTTTTCTTTTTTTCCTTAGGCCTACTCAAGTATCAAATGTAAACAATCCAGTTGGACTATATGACGTTTATAGATGACGTCATATATTACATCAGACGCTAATATTGTCAGTTCATGTCCAGTTGTTGAAGTGTCGAGATGAATTCATCACTTCTGGATTTTTAACTTTGGAAAGAAGGTTTTTTCATCATACTTTATCAAATCGTTAGATTTTCTCATTGTTAATGTTTTTGTAAGCTATTTTATTTATAAAGGCACTGTTTTCGATCTTTTGAACCACGGTTTAGAAAGGTTTATCTAGTTTCTAACTTCGTTTACAGTTTAAGATGCTTTTATAGATCTAATCTACATGTAGACTCTATGCTGTAATTTTTATTATTTCACTTAATATAGACATTACTCTTTCTAGACAGAATATTAAATCTTATTTCTAAATCCGGGTGTCGACAAAACAACTGCTTAATTTTGTCTTAACAGAAAAATCTGCATCAAAACCGGAATCGAACTAAACCTAGATTTATCATACTTGTGGTTGATCTATGAATATCAACCGATGCTTTATTATTGAAATAAACAAATTTACACGTTATATTAGAACTATGTATAATTCATAATTCATAAACTTAGTTTATTTACAGGGAAGGCAGAATCAGGAGATATAAGTGACGGACAACCGCACCAGAAAATCAACCGACAAGCGATACAGACAACTGTCATGCATGTGAGTACTTTATCAGACAAGTGATCAACTGGTTATAATGCCCACCAGTAACCAGGGTGCCGTGGGTTCGATCCTCGACCGAGACATACCAAATTTGCAAAAAGACAGGTATATAGATACCCTGTGCTTGGTGCTCAGCATATAAGGTAGTTCAAGGACTGTTTACCCCTGTGTCAAAATAATATAACTGGATAGTGTATCACACAATTTATCTACAACTTGATATCGCAATCAGGTAGAACTATATGTTTAACATCTTTCACTCTCATTTTGTCTGCAAAGGCTCAATCCATCCATAAACCCTTTCTCAACTAAACCCCAGCTTCACAGAACTTGATGTGTGTGTTTGTGTGTGTTTGATGTGTGTGTGTGGAGGGGGTATATAGAAATTATGCTCGTCACGTCCCGCCCTACACTTATATTACATGAAGACAATGTGGGATGCCGGGGTATTAATCACTTTAAGCGATAACTCTAATTCATTTGTTTAATAATACAGAGTGCCGTCACTTATATTTTCCTGGACGGGTCAGTGCTTTGCCTTTTTCCACGATTCTTGCCATTAACGGGTTTCGAACTCACGAACTTTGGATCTGCAGCTATGCATGTTACCATAGTTACCATGTTAGCACCATAACCCTGATATATCTGATAAAACGTTTTACTTATTAAAGATAACATGACATGAAATATCTGACAGTATTTGAATTTTAATTTCAGTGGAGAAAGTGTTATTGTGTCAAAATTTGAAATTGTTCAATTAGTTAACACATAAATCTGTAACACATTTTTTAAATACTGTTATAACCCTGGCATTTTTAGATTAATGATTCGGTTAATTTAATGCATTTTTGCAATTGTACTTCAAACTTTTTTGGATATTTCTTACGAGAAATTTGTTTACTTTTAGAAATTAATGTTTTATTTTTCCAATTACAGGTACTGCGTGTTTGGACGTATCCCAACTGACCGAATATTGACAGTTGACCATCTTTCCCCCAACACAACACAATGAGTTCTGCCCAGAAATTATCTGAAGAGTGCGAGTCTCTCGTTTGTCACCCATGTAATGTTGACGGAAAAACAAAGAGGGTACACGGGTTTTGTGATACGTGTAAGCATCACTTATGCTTGAGTTGTTTTAATGGTCATCGTGTTCCCTTGGTGTTGAGGGACCATGTGATGCTAGATGAAAAATCAATGCCAAAAGAAAAAGTGGTACCACGTGACCCTTTGAATGAGCAGTGCGAGAAACATGGCCGCCTATTAGAGTTTTACTGTAAGAAACACAATGATATTCTCTGCTCGGTGTGTGTCACTTTAATACATGGAAATTGTGGTGTAAGTTTTATTCCCGACGAGTCGGAGGATGTCGGCAACAGCCAGGATTTCTCATGTCTACGTGACAACGTGTCGAAATTAATTGAGAGAGTGAAGAGAAACAAAAAAGTAATAGGCAGAAACAAAATTAACATTGAACAAATTAAAGAAGACACGAAGGCACAGGTTAGGCATTTGAAGGAGGAATTTGTAAGATTCTTTGAGAGACTGGAACTGTCCTTAAATCAAGAAATTGATCAAATAGCCGACACGGACCTATCAAGGATGGACGAGATCTCCGAGAGTTGTATTACCATGGAAACTGACCTGGAGAATATGGCGGAAGAACTGGACGAGAAATTAAGCAGGAAACAAAACAACAAACTTTTTGTCGCTATGAAAAAAACAGAGAAGAAAATGGCGGATTTTCTGTCTAAAATTGAAACATTAGATTCAAAGAACGGGGTCACGTGGTACAGGTTTGAGCCGTCTGAAGAACTCTTGCATGTAAAGTTGTCAGTAAAGGCTCTTGGGGGGCTGCACGTGCGGCGCCATAACTACAAGGTGAAAGCGACCTATGTGAGGAATATAAACGTAAGAGAGAAGTCAGACAAGAAGAAATGTTATATTACAGGTCTGGTGGTTATACCACGTAACATTATGGTCGTCTGTGACAACAACAACAGTTCAGTAAAACTTATCGACACAAAACAGAACATCGTCACCTCTCAGATCCGCCTCCCCTCCGTTCCCTGGGACACGGCGCTCGTGCCTCGTGATGTCACCGAGGAACCAACAACATATGACCTCATCGTTACCCTGCCTGGTGAAAGTAAACTCCACTACGTCCGAGTGACCGGTGACCAGATCACGGACACGAACAAGGACATCTCTGTTGAAGGTCGGTGTCGGGGAATCCAGGTCACTCAGGACAGGAAACTCGCGGTGGGTTACCCGGGGAAAGTTGATATTCTGGACCTGGACGGACAAGTCCTGAGGAGACTCGAGACAGATCATGACGGGGCTCGACTGTTTCATCGATCACGGCAGCTGTTTGTTGAACCATGGTACCTCGCGGTCAGTCCTGGTTCCGGGATCTTATATGTTTCAGACTGGGGGAACAACACGCTGACCAGTATTAATACACGTGACTGGTCAGTGATGACCAAGTTGGAGGGACTGGTCATACCCTACGGTGTTACAGTGGACTGGGCGGGGTCAGTGTTTGTCTGTTGTTGTGATAGAACCGTCCATCTTGTGGCCGCTACAGGTGACCGGTCCACACAGATCCTGGGGAAGGAAGACGGTTTGTGTAAGGATCCCGAGGCCATCGGCCTCAGTCCCGAGGGAGACCGAATGTACGTGAGCGGTTTGGGAGTGATCACGTGCAGGAATTCCAGCTGACAGAGAGCGACAACTGAAGGTAAGAATTTACTTCCTTTTATCACAGCGGCCATTTTGAATGCTTTTTCTTTCTTTCTTTCTTTCTTTCTTTCTTTCAGCGCTTATTGTTATATATTATTCATTTATTTATTTATTCTAAATCGCGGTAGATCTATTTGTTGGATGATTTCACAATCTCATTTTATTTTTTCACTCAGCTGCCATTTTGATTTTCTTGATTTTTTTTTTTTTCAACAATTATAAGCTTCCAGTGTTCATTCATTTATATATATATATTTATGTACTCTTGAACAAATTATTGGTTGGATATGTTCAAAATAGCATTTTTCGGTTACTGATTATCCACCATTTTGATTTTGTTTCATTTTTTCATTCCTTAAAGAATTAATATTATCTTAAGGATTGCATTTACTTTTTTTTATGATAGTATATTCATTTATCACTCATCGTTTGTTGTTTATATAGACTTTATTTATGCCTTTCATTTTTATTGATATATTTCTTTTTCCCTTTTTTTTTCTTTCTTTCTTTCTTTCTTTCTTTCTTTCTTTATTTCTTCCATTACTGGTCCCAGTTGCCTAGTGGTTGGAGCGTCTGCCCTGGAATCGGGAGGTCGTGGGTTCGATCCCTGGCCGCGACATACCAAAGTCGTAAAGAATGGCACTGGCATAGCTCCCTTGGCATTCAGCATATAAGGGTAGTTCCAGGTCTGGTTGGCCCGGTGTCAGGATAATGACTGGGTGTGGTATTATGCCACATGTATACGGCGTGATACTGTAGTGTGGCAGCACTATATGTCTCAAGTAGACATAGTCTCAAATGACTGAAATTGCGTTGGTGGGACGTTAAACCAGATAAGTAAAGAAACAAACATTTATTTGTTTATTTATTATAGATCTAGTTACTTGATAATAATTTTCAATGTGTTTATATTTCATCACGGCATTCCAGGAAAATTCTCATCTCTAATTGATTCAATTTGAGATGAGATATATTGAATTATTCCATTTCATGTTGTTGTTTTTATTTTATGCTAACTGCTGCGACATACCCATAATACACTCTATATGTTTTTTTTGTTGTTTTTTTCTTCTTTTTTTTTTTTTGGCTTATGATGATAATTATGATGCTTGTGTCAAAACATTTCTTATAACGGCACTATGATGTGAAAAATATATTACCATGGGATTAGCGCTGCTTCTTTTTAATGATGTTGATGTATGAATGAAACTCTGCCATTATATGGTTTCTGCTGCTGATGATGATGATTTCAGTCATTATTATTTTGTTGTTATTTTTATTGTATTGACTCCAGACACATTTCAGGCTCCATAGTTTTTGAAATGTCTATGAAATTTTTTACCTGTAATTAAGTCACTTTTTGATGAAGAAATACAACTTTTTTTTGTAACGTTAGATATTTACTTAATGTTAAATTTCTTTGTCTCGTTCATATATTGATCTTATCTGCTAACAGGGAGATGGCATGCTGGAAATGTCGCCAAGAGAATGATACAAGGTAGGAAACATTCTTAAATACTATTAACATTAGTTTTCATAACATAATTTGTTGTATTGTAGTTTTATTGTGGTATTGATGGAAGTTATTGTATTAAGGAAACATATTGTGGTGACGATGGCAGTAGTAGTAGAATTATTATTAGTTGCTGTTGTAAAGTATTTAATGTGGTATTGATAGTAGTAGTAGGAATGGTAGTAGTAATAGATTGAAAGGAGGGGTTGCAGTAGTAGTAGTGATGATTGTGGTAGTAGTAGTATTAATAGTAGTAGTGTGGTGTTGATTGTGGTGGTAGGAGTAGTAGTAGTAGTAGCAGCAGTAGAAGTGTGGTCTTGATTGTGGTGGTGATAGTAGCAGTAGTAGTTGGGATCATTGGAATTGTGGTAGTGGTTGTAGTAGTAGTAGCAGCAGTAGTAGTGGCGATAGTAGTAGTAGGAGTAGTAGTATTAGTAGTAGTAGCAGTAGTAGTGTGGTGTGTGTAGTAGTAGAGCATAAGAGTGGAGAAGCAGTAGTAGTAGCAGCAGTTGAAGTGTGGTCTTGATTGTGGTGGTGATAGTAGCACTAGTAGTGGAGTAGTAGTAGAATTAAATTAATTGAGTATAGTATAGTAGTATAAGAAAAAAAAAAATATGATGTCACATGCAGCATCTTAAGACTGTGACTATGATCTCTGTTTCCTGTTTTTCAGATGGCGATTACAAATTACTCCCTCGACGAAACAAGACAACTTCCGGTGACCTGGTGGGAATTATATTGCAGTTTTATCCGTTTTATTTCTATGAACAAAATATGTGAATAAAACGAGAAACCGCGATCAGGATGTACATGCTAGAGCTTTTGACATTGTGTTTTCAATTCTGCATATTCTTGCAGTGTATAATATAATTACACAAAACTAGCGCCATTTGAATTATTCAGGACACATTGTTTTGATTGTGAAGCCTATTGTTGAATTCATATTAGTCTTCTTAAGACGTCAAAATGAGATATTTTTTTTATATTGTTGTGTGTTTGGCATTATGTACGTGTATGACGTTTATGTTAACATGCAATTGAGGTATTTGTTGTAACAGTATTAAGATGCTCTATATAAATGTATAAACATGATTCATTAAATAGTCTGTTGAAAACATATTGTACATACTTGAATATAATCTGCATTTTGCTTTTGTTGTTCTATTACATTGGAATCTAAATTTTAGGGAATTTGCTATGTGCCTAGTCACTAACCATAGACAAAATACATCATCTTAATCAGTTGATTCTTCTGAAATTATCCAGATTAGGAAATGTTATCATATTTCATTAAAAATTTTTTCCAATAACTATGTACTAATATTGGGGAATTTTTTTTATTACATTGGTATATTGTTTGAAACTAATAAAATATATTATTACATAACATCTGTTATAATTTAAACTGTCATGCCGAATAACAATGTAGTAAACTGTGTTTATATGTAATTAAGTCTTGGTGGGTAATGCAAGATTGAAGAGAGACAGAGAGAGAGAGATGTGCGCAATTGTAATGGCCGATAAGAATGAAACATTATTTGAGGTATCAACTGTGGCAAGAGACAGAATTCCACATTTCTGGACAGTCGGCCAAATTTTTCATAAACGTTACATGGAATCGAACCCGATTTTAATTGGTGAGAAATGGAATGTTACCGCCATGGTTTATAAGTACTCGTTCATGATTAACAAGTTCGTTATTAGAAAATATTGATGTTCTCTTGTCTACTTTACATTTGAAAGTAGTTAACGACGGGAAAAAATAAACTTGATCTCGAACACATTAAACTAAAAATAGTTTTCAGTCGCCTTCATTCACAACATCTTCTATTCAAGTTTACAAAATACATTACACCCATGCATTGTCTCAAGCAAGTAACAATCGTTCATTTAAGTTTCGTTTTAACAACAAAATAGATGTCAACGTATAATCGTATAAAATACAACAACTGTAAAGTACTTAAATTTGCTTCAATAAGAACAACTAGTATGTTAACATCCATATTTCATGCACATATTGATCTATAAGGTGATGTAATACAACTTAAAACTCATTCACAACGCTCGGATAAGGGGAGATAACCCTTGCATACACATTCGCATTAGTAATTAATTAACATATACATCTATTCCTTTTTTGATACAACGTTTACTTTTAAATATATGTACACAATAAGACCGGAAGTGGTATAAATTTATAACCATGAAGAACGACTGGCGATTATTTTATTATCTATTGGTTATGTGTAATAACTTCAGGCCCATGTGTTTCGCTGCATTATTCCGCCGTAGACATTTGACCTGATACAACATATAGTCACTTTATAATGTCCAGGCCAACCATTCATGTTATATAGTACTGCTACATTACGATATCACTCCTTAGACATGTTGACTGATACCACGACTAGTCACGTTAACTTGACCGGTCCAAGCAGTCCTGAAACTACCCATATATGACATAGTGCTTCTACATTATGATATCACTCCTTAGACATGTGGACTGATACCACGACTAGTCACGTTATCCTGACCTGTCCAAGCAGTCCTGGAACTTCCCATATATGACATAGTGCTTCTACATTATGATATCACTCCTTAAAATGCGGCCTGATACCACGACTAGTCACGATATCTTGACCTGTCCAAGCAGTCCTGGAACTTCCCCTATATGACATAGTGCTGCTACATTATGATATCACTCCTTAAAATGCGGCCTGATATCACGACTAGTCACGATATCTTGACCTGTCCAAGCAGTCCTGGAACTTCCCATATATGACATAGTGCTGCTACATTATGATATCACTCCTTAAAATTTGGCCTGATTCCACGACTAGTCACGTTATCCTCTTCTTAGACTTGTTACTGATACCACACACTTTGCGTTACCCTGAACCTGCCAACCAGTCCTAGAATTACCCTCTATATCCTGTAAGTCGGAGATCGAACTCAAGTCACTTCGCTGTCGAGGTGAACGATCTAACCACTTGGTCATCGGGGACGGTACATTTAAAAAAATTAAATTACCTTTCATTCTCGAAATCAAAATGTCGCCATTATAATCTAAATAGAATACGGTGTGATATTTTAGTCTGAAATAACACTTAGAAGGTGTTCGAGAACCACTGGACGTATCCCAGAAGGTACATATATTGGAAATAATCCGAAGACTGACAGGACAATAATAAATATCGGAAAATCGCGATGCTTGAATAAAACATATTTTTCTTCTCTAAAACTCAGTATGTTTTGTCGTGTATTTCATAGAGCTTCACGAAGTCGTCCGCATCAGGTCTGGGAATATACATCGGATCGGATTTAGCATTTTTCTCGGATAACAACTTTATTATTAAGACACATACTTCAATAAAACAGTTAACATAGAGTCTAGTCCATTGTTATTGTCAAGACACATACTTCAATAAAACAGTAAACATAGAGTCTAGTCCATTGTTATTGTCAAGACACATACTTCAATAAAACAGTTAACATAGAGTCTAGTCCATTGTTATTGTCAAGACACATACTTCAATAAAACAGTTAACATAGAGTCTAGTCCATTGTTATTGTCAAGACACATACTTCAATAAAACAGTTAACATAGAGTCTAGTCCATTGTTATTCTCAAGACACATACTTCAATAAAAAAGTTAACATAGAGTCTAGTCCATTGTTATTGTTAAGACACATACTTCAATAAAACAGTTAACATAGAGTCTAGTCCATTGTTATTGTTAAGACACATACAGTATAGCCGGTTATTTCTGCGGGCGTAATATTAGATGCATTTTTGCCATGAAGTTGGGTTAGTTTTTTTCTACGGATTATTTTTCTGCGATTTCTCACCCAAGAAAAAAATAGTTCTGCGCTTTCTTATCTTGTTATTTAAAGCAAACATAACACTATCTCTATTTCCAAGTATTACATCTAAGGAAGATCATTCTAAATTACTCACATAATCTACCCTCAACCATACCCTACACAGTTAAACAACTGTTTTCGTATAAGTAAGTAACAGACATTAGTCAACCCATTACTTGACGTTTAATTGCATGATTGTTTATAAATTTTAAAATACAAATTTTAAAATAGATTCTTCAACAGTAAATAAATTTGATGGTAATTCAATCAGAGAGTAAAGCATTTTGTATACGTACGAAAATATGTACAGTTTGTATTGTTTGACACGTAATTAAGATAATCTCTTCGTCCCCAGGTGAGCCTGGAAGGTGACACGTTGTGTGCAATTGATAAGGGATTCTATATATTCTTTGTAAGCTATCGAACTGTTTTAATCAGTTAATATAAACACAGTGAAACTCTACTAAAGATAGTTGTAAGCAAGAATTGCTAAAAAAATGTTTATTTGCTTATTTCTAGAATGGAGAGTCTCTGTACTCCTGCACAAGCCAAAAAAAAAAACAAAAAAAAACTATAAATGAACGTATGTTAATGTTTGTATGATGGCTGTTTACGTCTCCCCCCCCCCCCCCCAACCCCCTCCCGAGTATTTCAGTCATTTTGGAGGCTATGTCTCCTTGAGACAGATACAATGCTGGCACACACCCAGTATCACGCTGTAGATGACTACACATTATCTTGAGGATGGGTCAGCTACCCTTATTTGTGGATAAAATATATCAGTAGCATTCGAACAACTTTGATATGTTTCACCATTGGTACTACGAACCCACTACCTCTCGTATACAGGACGGCACTGCGACCACCTGGATACCCGGGGCTAGTTTATCTTATTCTTTATCCTAATATTGAGATAATTAACTCATTCATTTTTCGCGTAAGTTTCACGTAATAACGCGAAAGTAACGCGTTAAATCGCGACTATTTCAAAAATTGCTTTTTAAGTATCGCGTTTATTTGCGAAAGTGTGCGTTTTAACGCGAGGGAAAAAATGAGTTCAATGGGCGTTCGTACTCAATAATTATGCATGTATGTAGAACGAGCTACTTGATACATTGTTGTGCTACCATGTTAAAGTATGGTAGCTTAAATGAGTTATAAATTATCAGAATTAAACTACATCATATTTTTATATTTCAATTTTTGTACATTATAAATGTTCTAATTTCACGAAGTTAAGGTTTAAAACCACCCGCAATTACAGATGTTAATCTGTTGGTACAACATACTTATTAGTTTATCGGGTCTTTAAAGATGCCAGTTTATTAAATCGGCTTATTGCGCGTAAATAGATGACGGCATTTTTATTGATGTCGTCCTAGACGGTTTTACTTATCAAGTCTCCAAGCCATCAGTTATGTAACTTGGCAGTAACCGTGGGTGTTTAAACCCACTAAGCCAATTAACAATGCAGTGACTATTTTATGCTACACCTGGACAATTAAAGACAAAGAGGCGCATAAGCGTGGGTCCTCTGACCCTGCAGTTGATCACGTGATAGATCGACAATCAATCATGCGATTGGTTGTCGATTAAGGAATCGATGGTGATTGGCTAATGATTCGCATTGGCTGAAGTTTTCAATTTCAATTCAATTCTTTATTAGGCACAAACATTTTACAATGTCCATCGCCCTTCACATAGGCGGTTTTAAACACACATACAAAATATACTAACATAAATAAAAATCACAACGGAATGAGAAGAGCATGTCAAAACATACTCATTTTTTTTACATAAATTATATAAATAATATAGATGTAGGTTTATACTATTCTAACATTTAATCAGCTGATATAATTTGTTCACGTTTCTTATTTGCTATATATATAAATTTCCCAAGCTTAGTTAATACACTATTTTTGTCTGATGTTAACAAGTTTTTAAATTTCTGCAGAGTTGGCCATCTGCAATAGTATTTTGGTAAACAATCAATACGTATTTCTCTATAACAGGGACACACTAGTAAAAAATGAAATTCATTTTCAATTGTATTCATATTACAAAATAAACATTTACGTTGAGACCTTTCGATATTTCTGTAACGACCTTCTTCTATTGCCAAACTATGAGAGGAACATCTAAATTTTGTCAGAGCTTTTCTATGTCCGTCATTCTTAACAACTTGGATATATTTTTCTAAGCCAAAAACAGTTTTGATAGTATTATATGTGGTAAGTTTTGTATATGAATTTAATTGGGCATACCATTTTTGCTTATATTGGTCATACAACCTTTCAATTAATTGTTTTAACTGCATTTTATTAATTTCATTATTTATCCATAAGTTATTATAACCAAGTCCACATAAAATAGTCTTTACTTGTAATGCCCATGAGTATTTATCATTATTATTTCTCTGTTCTAAATATGCTTTATAAATCAAAGTATTTGGATTACTTAAAATCTTAGACCAATACTTTAGTATTGTTTCTTTCCTGATCACATGTAAAGGTACTTTTCCTAATTCACCATATACAGCGCAAGTCGCCGTTTGAGTTTTTACATTTAATACTTGTTTCAAAAATTTAACTGAGCTCCATAATTCAATATAGGTAAAATCATACTGTCATATAGCTTAAGCTTTTCATCAATATTCAAAGAAATTTTATCAAATAAGGAATTAAGTGAAAATGTAGCTTTCATTGCTTGTTCAGCAAGAGCCTTTTGTGTTTGATAAAAATTGCCATTAGATGACAAAGTTAGGCCTAAATAGGAATATTTAGACACATTGTCTAACTTAATATTGTTAAAATAAATATCTACTTGTTCTGTCCTTGTGCCTTTTTTACATACCATCACAACTGTCTTTTTAGCATTAACAGAAATATTCCATTCCATGCAGTAATTGTATAATTTATTTAGAAGCGTTTGTAGACCAGTTGATGTATAAGAAAAAAGAACAGTATCATCAGCGAACAAAAGCAAACATATCTGAAGTTCATTCAATGTAATAGCTTCAATACCGTCATTAGTTATATATGATGTCATGTCATTTATGAACATAATAAAAAGTAATGGCGATAACGTTTCTCCTTGTTTGACGCCCATATGGCTACTAAAATAATCAGATATTTCTCCATTAACTTTAACACAAGACATAACTGATTCATACATAGCCTGCATTATTTTTATAAATTTAGACGAAACATTCATCTTAATTGATTTAAACCAAATTCCGTTTCTATATACTAGATCAAATGCTTTCCTAAAATCTATGAAAGCACAATATAGTTTCTTCTTTTCTTTATGAACTATTTTGTTAATTATTGACTCGAGAATAAATATACAATCTATTGTACTTTTATGTGGCCTAAATCCAAATTGATTATCTGACAATATTTCATTATTTTCTGTCCATTTTAATAAACGGTTATTCAAGATCTGTGAAAATATCTTTGAAAAAACACTTGTTAAGGTTATACCTCTATAGTTATTCGGATCATTCTTATCTCCCTTTTTTGGTATAGGGACTATTACTCCCTTTGTCCATGCTTCTGGATAGACACTATTGTTAAACATGTAATTAAAAAGCTTACATAAAATAGGTGATAATATTTCACTTGCTACAATAAAAATTTCTGGGATCAGTAAATCAACCCCTGGACTTTTCCCCTTTTTTAACTTACTTATTGCTTTATCTATCTCATTCTTATCAAATTCACGGTCTAATTCATTGATTGTATGGTTAAAATCATTTTCATTCAAATCATTTTCAACTTCCTCATTAAAAAACTGATCGCGACTCGAAAAAAGCTCCTTGAAATGCTCATAAAATTCCTCTTTAGAAATATCATTTTGCTTAGGTTCCTTTTTCTTTATCTTTCGAATAATATCCCAAAATTTATTAGGTGTATTTTTCGCAGCGTTATGTAATGCTGTTTTTTGGTCAAAATTGTATTTCAATTTAGATTTACGAATAATTGTCCGATATATTCTACGTTTCTCTATAACCAAGTTAAGATGTCCTATTGTCCTATGTTTTCGATATTGTTTATTGATGAATTTCAATTCGCGTCGAGCTTTTTCACATTCCTCAGTGAACCACGGACTTATGTATTTACGTTTTACGCTAGTTTGTTGTTTTAAGCCAATACACATTGTTGTTCCAAATACACTATGTGCACACTTGTACAGAGTGTCTGCAAAAGTATGAACACAACTATTAATGCTTATATCTGATGAGATGACTTGTGTTACAATGTTGTTGAGTGTGTCAGAATTGCTGTACAGTGTTTGTCTAAACTGTTCGTTCTTTTTGTCATCCCATTTAATTTTATCAATGTTAATTAATGGTTTATCTGAAATACGCTCATTATATTGCACTTTAATATTTATCTGTATAGGAACATGGGATGAGCATGCATATATATCGTGAACAATAAAGTTGTTTATTATGTGAAACATATCATGCTCTACAAGAGCTAAATCAATAACACTTTGACCAGTAGTATTAATATATGTATACTGCCCAATACTTGCGTCATCGCCTATCCTACCATTCACAATTCTCATATTTGAACTTTTACAAATATCAAGTAATTTTATCCCTGACGAATTAACAATTTTATCTTCGCTATTTCTGAATGCATAGTTAACAATCTCCCCATCTTGATAATTATCTAATGTATGTAGATATCTCTCTATATTTTCAAATTGATAAATGAAGTCATCTCTATTAGCTGTTCTGGCATTCATATCCCCAATAACAGAAACTTTACCAAGAGTAGAATATTTTCTTATACCTAACTCGACCTGTTCAAAAAAACCTGAACTGTGTGATTTAAAATATACTGACTCACTAGGTGGAATATACAGAAAACATATACATATATCATAGTTCAAGTGGAAAAACGATTTCTCTAATTTAATCCAAATCATTCCATTCATATCTTTTTCTAATACTTTCACCCCTTCAGATATGCTCTCTTTCACAAACAAACATATCCCTCCATGTCCTCTATTACTCTTCCTACGGGCTGATACACTCTCTGTTCTAGGTACACTTATACACTCATATCCGTCCAGCTCAAACACGTCACGCTTACTCTGCCACGTTTCACTACAAAATACAACATCAAAGTTGGTTACAAAACCCACAAACTCTTCATCAGTTAAACAGTTTCTCAGTCCCTCGACATTCCATGCCACAATCGATAGCTCACACTCTTCTCCGTCCCCCTAGTCAGATCCGGACTTGTACTGTCTGTTGTTGATAAACAGTTTATCTCGCACTAAAAAAGCACGTTTGCCCTCCCCTCTAGCCTTCAGCATAACTGGTATCAGGGACTTTCTTCGCTCCTGCACTTCCTGTGGAAGCTGGTCAAATACATTATAAGGTCCCCCTTTCAAATTAACTGCTTTAAGCGCACTTTTTACACAAAACTTTGAATCAGTATCCTTGAATTTTACAACAATCGGACGAATTTTACCTGGAGATGGCCCGCCCATTCGATGCGACCTGTCGATCTGTAATTTACTCTTTGGGTCCTGGATATTTAAGACGGATTGTACTGTACTGTCTGTACTTGGGAGTCTTGTTACTCACTGTCTGTTCCTGAATAAGTTCATTAAAACTTCGTACGATCAACTGTATGTACTCTTTGTCGGATTATTTCCAGATTACTCCCTTTTGAAAAAGGTTGAACCAACCGGTACCTTCATAAGCAAAGCGAGTTCCCCAAACGAAAGAAAGAGAATAAAAGTGTGAAAGAGAAATATCTCAGACACACGCAACAACACACAAACATCCGTAACAAAAAAAACACCGGTTCAACAGTGGGAACGACTCAATAACATGAAATCGACACAGAATCACGTTGGAGGAGCTCAACAAAAAAACAACAAATTACTAACATTATGCAATTTCCAGCATTATTATAGATTGGGTAAATTTAGATCTGTTGAAACTATCATTTTCATTATATACTGTACAAACATAATATACATGCATGTACACAAACACAAATGCCTACTAACACAAAACGTTTAGAGCTTCATATTTCCATGTTAAGAAATAAGCAGCAGCATTTCAGCCGCAAATCGTGCGTTTGCTGTACAATCAAGCGCGGACTCCAAACGATGCCCCTGCAAGGGTTGCATAATGCCAGCTACGATATGTCCTCAGGTTACAGGATTTTATGTTTTATTTTATGAGGCAACGGAGCCCGTGAATCCATACGAAAAGTTCACGGCGGCCGCTGCTTCCTTACGAATGTCTCACAGAAAGAGAAATGCGAAACTTCCATGCATTCGGAAAAAAACTTTAGAGTTCGTAAGCATCTGTTTGCTACCACGAGGGGCGCATTACTTATAATGTTTTTCCGAATGTTATGAAATAGTTAGCATCTGACAAAAAAAGCCAATGTGTTACACACAATGTCCCGCTTCTTATCAAAGTAGATGTAGAAATAAAATTTCTTATTCGAGTCGAGGCAAAATATGCTCTTTGTGATAGCTTGAAATGAAGGCATATTTCACGTTGTATGGTCACACTGTTATGTTTATTATAGATGTTAATAAAAAAAACAAAAACACTTTTGACACAATCATCAAAGAATCGAGCAGAAGGACTATTATTGTTGGCGTGATTCTCCGTCATTGCGGGAAAATGAAGTAATATCTGCATTTTGAGATGGTCACTCTGAATGACGATCGCACCTATTTGTTTTCGCACTGGCTGGTGGGATAATTTCAGCATAATTACAATAGGACTAAATCGAAGATCTACATTTGTAGTATGTGATTGTTAATACAGACAGCTTAAATACCAGTAATTATGTGGTGCAGTCCGTGTTCCCAAACTCAAATGTTGTTTTAAGTATTAGCAGAATACGAAAACGGAGAGTGCGTGTATACATGATTTTGTGTATGTACAATATAACACTCAGCGGATAAAACCTAAAACGTTAAACTAAATTTAAATATCGAAAACCATAAAACATTTGTCATACTCATTATCTTAGACAATTTCAAGAAAAAACGAGATACATAAAATTGCATCATTTAAAGACAGGCGCGTAGGCCCAACAATGTTCAGCAATCAAAAACCGTATCAGAAAACGTGAGTAAGAATCTATTTACCGGTATACATTTGTAAATATTCCAGGAGTAGAATTGCATGTAAATTACGATCGGCTACACGACTGTGTAAGGACACTTCGAGACAAGACCATCAGCAAAGAGTAATGCCATATGAAACTGGACATTCTTAAACTTAAGAGTGTAACCACACCACAAGAGAACTGCTATAAGAAGTCTCTCCTTAGAGTAAGTAAAACAGGTACTTGTGCATGTCGACATTTCTTAAACGTCCTCTAGTGTTTATGAGTTGAATGTTATTGATATTCCTTGAACGTCCTCTAGTGTTTATGAGTTGAATGTTATTGACATTCCTTGAACGTCCTCTAGTGTTTATGAGTTGAATGTTATCGACATTCCTTGAACGTCCTCTAGTGTTTATGAGTTGAATGTTACCTTCGCTTACACTTGAACCGCATACTGTCAAATCATTTATTTTCGTTGACATTAAATGTCGTTGATCATGTACCTTAAGGAATTTCATGGGTACCTTTATTCGTGGATCTATGTCCTAAAAAATGTGAGGTGTATATTAGAGACACGTTGGGATTAATATTCGTGGATAAAACCCTCCACGAAATCGACGCAATAAGTGTCCTACGAAAATTCATGATTTCACGGTACATAGTATTATGACCGTGTTGGTAACAACTTTCATTTGAAATATGCCCAAATCACATGGTTGTTAAACATATTCAAAGAAATTGTGATGCATTTCCTAAAATTCGGGAAAACCTTCCTAGTTCGTGAAATTTTGTTTGCTAACACGTAATGGACATCGCTAATAATGTTTTCTCGAATGTTTGGAAATACTAAACATCTGACAAAAGAAGCACTGAAACCTATTTGTAGGGCACAATTCTCCGCTTCGCATGTGCTCTGTCCCATTAAAATTGGTAAAGAAATAAAATACTTACAGCAGTCTTCTTTTTCGTATCGATGCAAAAAATGATTTACGCCTTAGCTTAAAGTGATGTCATATATCACATGGTATGGCCAAACTGAGTATAGGCCTGAACAGTAGGCTGTCTTTTAAAGAATACCGTAGCGCAGCGACAGCAGGGATAAATTGACCAATGAAATGGCGCGGGATTTTGAAAGGTAGCTTTATTCTACCATGTAGAACTGACGTCACGCCCTTGCGGTTTATCTTGAGAAAAGAAAGGGACAGCTTTGGCTTTTGTATATTTCAACGAAGTGTTTTCAAAATACTATGCGTTATTACAGTGGTCAGCAAATAGCAGATTAATATTCACGAAAACGGAATTTTGACAGCTAAAAATACCACGGTATATACAGAAATGATAGCGGAATATATACGGTGGGTTTTCGACGATGTGTGTTACTACGTATACACACTTAAAAACACCTGATGAGACTGTCAAACAGATGGAATGTTGATTTACGGGGCACGAGTGGTGATCGGGAAAGTTCAGGGCTTACTCTCTCCAAGATGTTGTGTTGTTGTTGTTTTTTCCTAAGATTTCACGTATCATATCAAATAAACTAAAATAAGTCCCAAATTCTGTACAGAAGAAAATTTGAGATTTGTTTATAGCTTACTGATAATTGCATGGTTTGCATATTTATGCAATTTTTCACTTCTTTATGTCACTTGATTAAGGAGTTAAGAATCTTGAAAAAAAATGGTATATATATATATATATATATATATATATATATATATATATATATATATATATATATATACAATATTGTATAAGCAAACTTTTTCAACCTCTATTTTCAATGCGGATTTTTTTTTTCATATTCTAATTCGGAAGTATTTCTGCATCAAATGAATAATGAAAAAAGTAATTACTGGTAGAACTACAGACAGTTTTAATTAGACTTTAGTTTATTCAAATAAAATAAAATGAATGGACAGTGATTAAACATGCAACAAACACATTTACCATGGTCACCGCGTTGGATCGAATCCTGGCAGGGTCATTCGGATTTTCATGTGAGGATGCCTTTCACCTGGCTTGGTGTAGATCGGTGTCTCTTTCCGGATGCCTCCGTGAATTCGGGGTCTCCCTCCACCTGTAATTAGCTGGACATCGCTATATGACTGAAATATTGTCGAAGCGACGGTAAACTCAAATAGTCAAGTCAAGTCATAAACCATGGTAATTGAAGTATCGACAAAACAATAATGGAAAAAAAGAAGGAAGGAAATATCTTCTGTAAAAGCCAAATCCATCGTGAAGTCTCGTTTATCTGAAAATAAAGAACAGAAATTGTTTTTAGATTAACAATAATAATAATAATAATAATAATAAAAATTAAAAAAGAAACGTTTTGGGCTCCTTTCATAAATATCTCTTTAGAACAAACTAAACATTCACACATTTATGAAAACAAGCCCATTCAAACGAGCTTTATTTCATGAATACATGCGCAAGAAAAAGTGGGGACATTGAGAATGTATGCATAATGTTCTGGTAATACATTTAGAAATAACATACTGTGCATTTAGCAGCTCCTTGCATAAATGTGGAGAATGCCCCCGCCTTCATCATCAGCAGCACCATCATCATCATCATCAGCATCATCATTTGAAGCTTCACCACCAGCAGCAGGTGTGGCAGCAGTGTCGGGGACACCATCCTGTTCATTTTCAGTCCTCATGTCATATCCCATGATTCCTGGATCGGCCAATATAGTATAAGACAAAATACAAAAAAAAACAACATTTAGCTGGTTTATCTGCAGTTAATATGCTTTTTAAAATACGTTTTCCTGTCGAAAACTCATTATATAATAATAAAAAATGGATTTATTTCTCAGAAGGATATTGGTTAGTTACGGTTCTTTGTTTATAAAAAGAAGTAAGAATAAATGAGAGGACATAATCTCTGCATACCTTTTCTGATCCAAATCAACTTGTGCTGAATCTCATACTGCACGTGAGGATGGGCTGGATCGCCGCACGTGCAGTACCTTGGGTTCTTACCCCACGTGACCATAATGAACCTGGGTGTGGCTGGGAAAGGTCTCGGAACCACATCTATATCAGGTAACTTCGGGAGGCTCGGCCGGATACCTGTAATTTATAGTAGTATTAGAAGTTTGTATGATGGTTAAGAAACAGGTACACATGTTATGTAATTACAGCTGAACCTGTATAGCGCCACTTGTATTAAACAGTCAACCTGCATTTATTAATTGCCATAGTAACTAGCATGTTGGTATATGGTTAACATTGATTTAGCTGTCATCTATGATAAGCGGTCACTTTCTATTAATCCCACAACTGACCGCTTAGACTAATTTAACTGTATTTATGTATTAAACAAATAATGCGCCGTAGTACACAGGTAACATACATGATTATGGGACCGGGGGTTGTGGTTGGAAACCCGCTTGCAGGCGCAACATACTAGGAAATTAGAATAAGCTATAAGAATTATTTCCCAATCATAAGAAAAAAGTTATAAACATACTGTATAATCATTTATTCGTATGTCTATGTGTGTGTGTTTGTGCGTGGTATTTTCGTCGATTACGCGGAGGGCTTTATCCACTAATATGAATCCCCATGAAAACTGTTTATTTAGAAGATCTCATTTCTTTCTATTACATGACTCCACGATTATATAAACCACTATATTGACGTGATAAACAATAAGGATTCCACGAAATTAAATGTCGACGAAATATAGTTCACAGTATTCATAATCTGAAACGAAAGCTAACTAATCACATTGAATAAGATCGTTTGGTTGGGTTCGACGACCCACCAACTTTATTTCAATCATTTGGGGACAGTATCGGAAGTATTAATCATCCTATATATCTTTCTGATGTAGAGAGATATATAACTGACCAACTGAGAAATCACGCCGTAGTCAAGTGTCATGATACCACACCCAGTCACATTATCCTGACACTGGGCCAACCATTCCTGAAACTAGTCTTATGTGTTGAGGGCCAAGCACAGGGGAGAGGTACCAGTACCATTTTAGTTGATGTAACGGATCGAACCCACGATGTCCCTGTTGCGTGGCAAATTTTATTTATTTAGTTTTTGAACAAAGAATTAATATGCAGATATTAAGAACTATTTTTAAATAAACGTAGGATAGTCTTCTAACTTGATGTCAATAATTTTGTATATGTTGATATTTCTGTGTAATTACATGAATAATATATGTATATGTATTTTAACAAGAGTGGTTTCCAATAAAATTCCCATCAAAATATCATAACTGACCAGTTATGCTCTCTTCGCGAAATAATCACTTGTTATAAAACAAATTCATACCTCTGAGAATCCTTAAAACTGATCTCTCGAAATAAATCTCTCTACCATCCATCATAAATAATACGTCGTTATGGAGAGTTGTGCACGCAACTTCCGGAATGTCGTTGACGTCATGACACATTACGTCACTTAACGTCAAATCATATACTAGCGGTTCCGGCGGCAGAGTGGTTCGAACTTTATTATCGGGAGAGTAATGATGTAGGTTAGATTTAATGGCAATGTAGATAAAAAAAACAACAGACATATGAAACTATCTGCTGTATCGTTTCACAATTTTACCGTGTGTACATAAAGAGGCGGTACTGCATCTGACTATAATAGATTCTAAATGTCTCAAATGTCTCAAATAATGCTAGTGGGACGATAATAAAGTAAGTACTTTTGAAAGCATAAATAGTTTAAAAAAGAATAATGAATAAATAAATAAATATGAATAAATAAATAATAATATCACTGCGTGTTTGCCGTTTGCAGACTAAATGCATTTAATGATTCAGTGGATTATATAAAGACTATATGTTATTATTATTATTATTATTATTAATATTATATCGCACTTTCATCATCGTGTTTACACGTTTTCGTCATCGTTCTTTCGCGTTTTCATCATCGTAGCGTCGCGTTTTCGTCATCGTGCTTTTGCATTTTCGTCATCGTAATTTCGTGTTTTCGCGTTTCAGATTATTTTCTTTATAGGCGATGGCCCTAACGGAATTCCATAGTTATCACAGTAGTTTCCAATGACAGATTTTATTCCATGGTCACTACAGTATGCTACCCAGCGATCTCTTACTCCAAGGTGCCAGGTCACCTGCTGGCCCGAAACAGCCCGATGTTGTTCGAAATAATCCTCTAAGGAACGTTTCCTTCTTCCTCCACAGATTAAAGACGGGAAGAACATCATTTCCAATAAAGAAAAGCTTATATATTTGCAGTTGAATCAACATATAAAGATGGATCGGAACTACTCACCGTGCATTATTTTTCGATATAGCAAGAAAAACGAAATTCTTTCCCAGATAATTCTAACATTTTGATGAAACAAATTCAAAGGACACATAATACTTTGACATTATCCTCTTTACTTCCAATACATATTATTTCCCATCTTGTTTGTGAGAATCTTTATCAATTCCTACATATTATCGTAGCCAAACAACGGAAAAGACAGTACCACATGGGCTATTGTTAAAACATTTTTTAAAGAAAGAAGTCCAAAAGCATGAATATTTTTAATATATATGAATATAGTAGAACCTGTCTTAAGCGGTCAGTCAAGGAAACACGTAAAATGGTCCGCTTAACAGAGGTATTCGCTTAATTAAGAATAAATATATAACAAAATACTAGTTTCTCCAAACCTGACCGCTAAATACAGATTGACCGCTTAGTACGGGTGACCGCTAATACAGGTTCAACTGTATTCATGTATTATATTTACATGCACCAACTGCTGTTACATTATGTAGACAGAAGGCAATAGGTATACACAGAACAGTTCTACATGAACATTATAGAGTGAAACTTACTTGAAAATTGATAATCATAATTATTGGATATCAAGATTCATGTATATTAAATTATAAATGACATTCTAAATGCAGCATGTCAAATTAGGGTGGCATATTCATGCAACAAGTTGTAAAATATACTTTGAATTCAGTTCTAGATCGAAATTTATATCCTTGATGTAGATAGAAGGATAGAATTTTTTTTTTTTTTTTTTTTTTTTTTTGAGGATCAGATGCCTTAGATGTTCATTCTTATTCTTATGTAATAAAATTCATTTCCATTACAAAGTTGTATCAAATAATTTTTGACAACATCGTGTATGCATTTAACACTATCTTAAGTAGTCTCTTTTAGTTTCCGGTCCATTCAAAAGAACATGCAAAAAAACAAACACATTTTTATGATAAACAGTCAAACCTGTCTTAAGCGATCAGTCAAGAGAAAAAGAGAATGTAACCCTTTACCAGAGAGTGACCGCTAAATTAAGGTTAAACACAACAAAATGTTCGGTAGTATCAGAACTGACCGCTTATTACAGTTGGAAGCTAATACAGATTCAACGGTATTTAAGATTATGTCAAATGTTAACATAATTTTAATAGCTGTATTTAAGATTATGTCACGGGTTTACACGACTCTTATAGCTGTATTAAGACTATGCCAGAAGTCTGCATGACTTTTATAGCAAAATAAAATTGACCAATCATGGATGGTGATAAAGACTCTCTAAACCGCAATGACTTTAAGGTGTGACATGATATTAAACATTGAGATATCGCTCCTCTAAATGTCACAAGGTAACTTTATTTCTAACGATGGGAGAAATGAATGACAGGATATACATGTTCATGGGGTGAAAAAAGCTATTGTTGCAAATCATGATCGGCGATCGTAATTTTTCCGGCCTTGAGAAAAATTAGAGCAACAATAACAACAACAAACAAACAAACACCAAAACAACAACAACAACAACAAAACAACAACACACAAACAACAACAGCAAATACAATACATGTAACTAGTGTGTATGTGTTTTAAAAAAACATAAACACCACACTAATCATCTGTCAAATACTACAGAATCTTATATATAGCAAATACTACATAAATATCATAATGCATCTTAAAAGAAATATTACTCACGATACATTTTCCGAACATGTCCCTTAAAATACGACCAATTTTATTTGATATTTCTAAAGCCTACAAAAGCCATAAGTTTTAGAAAGAGTTCTGGGTAGAGAAACCTGATACGGAGGAGGAAAAGGCCCATGTTTGCCATACACGTGTTACAAATGTGTTCTTAAAGTATCAAAGCCGTTGATTATTTGCTAACTTAACGTGCCGCTAACATTATTTGGGCCCTGGAATCTAAAATGAGTGATATGGAGTGCTGCCTCACACAGTAGACATGCGAAATACCGCAAATAGTTTCACATACCTGCGTATCTTTTTTTTTTCCAAATTGCAAGGGGACTCACAAACATCCGCTCCCGGTGCTAAGGTTCGAACCACACTGCCACCGGGACCGCTCTTGTGTGTATTGACGTTAAATGACGTAACGTTTCATGACGTCAAATATATTCCGGAAGTTGATTACTCAACTCTCCATAACGACGTAGCGCACATAATGGATGTCACAGAAAATTATTTCGAAAAAATCAATTTTAAGGATTCTCAGAGGTTTAGATTTGTTTTATTGTTTGTAGCTGCATAGAGCATTGCCACTCATTTTTAATTACATTGGAACTTATCAATTTTATATGCGATACACTAGAACAAGTCCCATGAAATCGCAGGATGGGATTCCTCTGAACAGATATGAGTTACATCATGCCCTGTGCCCAATCACATATAATTAATAAACCGGCATTGATAGCGCTTGATTGTGATGCCGAGGGTTGTTTGTTTGATCCCCACTGGGGTCGGGCACGGTCTCCGTGATGAAAGACTTGCAATTTCTTTCTGATGATAATTCGTATTCCACCGCTGTACTTAGTTAACAACATAGATGCGTGCTCAAGTTTCGGTACTGTCAAACTCCCGGGAAAGAGTTGTTGGGCGAACTGACCATCTGTTAGCCTTCGGTGGCATAAAATGATGTAAAATAATTCAAAGAAAATAAAAAGAAAACAAGTTTAAGAAACAAAATGAAGAACACCGTGTTAAAAAGGACTCAGTGTTGTCACATGATTAAAGGTGTGTGTGTGTTTGTGTGTGTTAATTTCACAGGGGAGGATAATAGTTGCAGCATTGGAATATAGTACAGAATAGACTACTTTATGAACACGTTCAATAGTTGTGAACAATAATAGTTTTATTGCGACATGCATAGTAGAATTAATCTTATGCTACAGGTATGTCAAACGAATTGAAAAAAAAAATAATTCACACAAAACAGATCACAAATCAAAGACTTATAATATGACGCCAGCAAAATGCACAGGTTAAACTTTGGCGGTATAATCCGTTCCCCGTTATTGGTGTGGCAATAATTTTGAACTGGTTATGAATGACGCCAAGAGCCCCACTTAATACTGCACACAGCTATGACGTTTTCTTAGCCTATGCGTTTCCCGTGCACCAAATGCTGTATGAATTTCATACAACAGCGTCTTTTTTCCGAGCGTTTGTATAAATGCAGCACAACATAAATTTGAAAGATAATTTGGATAACTCCCAGATATAAATAATTGGATCCGTGTAGTTAAAATGGGGACACATAACCGATTTCGTTGCTTTGTAACACTCGTTTAACGTGGCTGTGAGGCTATCCGAGGTTTCCCCAGAAGAGCAGACGTATTTTCGAAAGATAAGAAAAACCCACTATACCAAATGGTGTTCCCCAGAAATGTTACTATTTTTAGATTTATACAATTTCGATTTAACCATAAATTCTCGCAAAATGTGAAATTTTATTTGTTTTCAAACACAAATAAGACAACTTCTGAATGGTTACTGAATAACCTGTATACATAGTGTTGTTTCAAAATGGTGCGAAATCCGACACAAAAATCAGCTATATAGATATTAGTTTATACATTTTGAATTCATTGCCGACAATATCAACAAATACAAAATTACCAAAATCATGTATAAAACATATGCTTGGTTTCTAAATTTTTTTCATATTATTTGCATATTAATTCAACGTTGACAAGATAAAACATCGTCAACATCCACGGTATGCATTCCGGTGTCCGAGTGGTTAGGAGTTACGCTCTGTAACGGGGTCATTTTTTGGTTTGAACTCCTGTCGTACATCGTTAAAATGGCGCTGGTATAGCTCCTGTTTGCTCAGTGCTCAACATTTAAGGTTTGTTTCTGGTCGAGTTGTACCAGTGTCAGGACAATTCTGATGCACCAGTGTGGCTACTAGGACACTCCTAGCTCCGGGAAACCCCCGTGACATCACCATGACAATATAACCCAGTTTGGTAACATAGGAGACTCCGTCACCCATTGGTTGAAACGCTGGTACATGTATCTGATTGGTTAGGTGTTGTATCATGACACTTTTCTACGGCGTGAAATCGATGTGTCAATTCCTGTTTCCCAGAACATTCCCCACCAAAAAATAAATAAATAAATAAATAAATAATGATAATAATGAATAAAGTTTTAAAGTCCAATTCGAATCCGGCAACTAGATGGAGAAAATATTTTTCTTTTAACTCTTTTAGGTTATGTAATTTGTGCGGTATGTATATACATAATGCTTATAATTACAGGTATTCGGCCGGGCCTCCCGAAGATACTTGATATGGATATGGTCCCGAGACCTTTCCCAGCCACACCTATGTTCATCATGGTCACGTGAAGTAAGAACCACAGGTAGTGCACGTGCGGCGATCCAACCCATTCTTACATGCAGTGTGTGATTCAGCACAAGTTGATTTGGATCAGAAAAGGTGTGAAGAGTTTATATTATCTCATTAATTATAATTCTTTTTTATATAAACAAAGAATCTTCCTGAAATAAAATTATTTGACAAGGGAAGGCATTTCAATATTCATATTAATTTCTAGGGACTTCGGATTTTTCATGTGAGGAAGCCTTCCAGCTGGCTTGCGGTAGGTTGGTGGTTCTACCCGGGTACCTCTGTGTACTCGGGTCTTCCTCCACCTGTAATTAGCTGGACGTCGCTATATGATTGAAATACTATCGCAGCGACGGTAAACCCCAATACAACAACAACATATTCATTTCTCGGGACCCTTTTTAAGTCGATTAGGAAGCAAGTCCTTACATTTATACCAATCCTTCTCGACGGTTCCTGGATTGGACCAGTACTTTTCACCTGAAAATATCATGAGAGAGTTTATCCCAGTGGAAATATAACTCCTATCTATTGCACGCCCGATCGATCCACCCCGAAATGGGGAGGTCGTGACCCAGTCCGCGTCATACCAAAGTAATTATATAGCTACCTGGCTTGGCGTTTATCATATAAGAGTAAATACATGACTGGTTAGCCTGGTTTCGGGATAATGTGACTGGGTGTGGTATCATGCCACATGGATACGGCGTGATACTGCAGTGTGGTAGCACCATATCTGTCTCAAGTGGACATAAACAGCAAATGGATAAAATACTGTTGGTGGAATGTTAAACCCAATAAATAAACAAACAACCGTATTATTCATTTCAAATAGGATACAGATACAAGGGACATTATTATTCAAACTATTCAAAAGTGTGTGTCTAAACTGGCAAACTATCGGGGATCAGTACAGTATAGTACAATACAGTCAGTCAGCTAACTGAACCTAGTTAATCATTTTATTATACGGACATTTGAATCATAAAAGCGATATGAATTTATTTTGTATTTTTATAACAACATTTGAAGATGTTGGAAGCATGGCACATGACCTGAAGACTGGAAATGAACCGGATAATGTTCCCGATACTGCTGCTGCTGTTGATGCTGAAGCTTCAAATGATGATTATGACAGCGGTGAAGGTATCCTCTGCATCTATGCAAGGGACTGCTAAATATACAGTGAGTTATTAAAAAATATGATAAAAAACATAATCTATATTTGTATTAATCTGTATTTATGTGATATTGAATATGTGCATGTGATTGTATGTTATTGCATGTGGTTGTATGTTATTACATGTGATTGTATGTTATTGCATGTGAGTGTATGTTATTGCATGTGATTGTATGTAATTGCATGTGAGTGTATGTTATTGCATGTGATTGTTTTTGTATGTACACTCAAACCTGTCTTAAGTAGTCAAAGAGAAAGTGGCCGCTTAACAGAGTGACCGCTATGTGAAGTTTTTTAAAAAAATGCTACAGTGTGGTGATATTAAAATGCTAAATGCAGGTTGACCGCTTAGTACGGATGACAGCTAATACAGGTTCAACTATGATTTGATTATATGCACGGGTGTGCATTTGATTGTATGTGTATGTGTAAGAGTGTGTGTAGGTTGCGTGTGATTGTATGTGCGTCCGTATAACAGCATGTATGTTTTTTATTGTATCGAGTTTATGTTATTATTTGTTTAACTGAGTGAATATAATAAAACCCACTTAAAAAAGATATCAACATATAAAAGTATCCCAAGAAAGATTTCGCTTATTTTATTTCATTATTCATAGTTATACGATTTTATTTTTTTTTTTTCAAAAATTTTTAGCTGGACGATGGATAATGGTTGTGGATTTAAAAAAAAATGTAAATTAAAAAAATAAAATAAAAAACAAACACACACTTTCTCTGTGAGCTTTAATTTGTTTGTTGAGTTTCATTATTGTTCTGTCCAATCAAAGGTTAATTATGTGGCTTTAATTATTGTTGTTGTTTATAATTGTTGTTGTTTTTATGTCTTATCAATGACGTATCATTGTATTTAAATGATCATAATTTCTGTTTAATATAAACTGTTGGAGCTCAACCAGTGTTACATTTTTATATGATGCAAATTACAACCAAATTTATGCACGGAAAGCTCAACACTTTTTCGAATTCAACCTTTCTGTTAACCTTCAAACAAATGATATCAAACATATTCTATTTCAAGCCTTTCGACATCGGCAACTCAAACCTGTTTGGGATCAACAAACCACCCGTCAAACAAGATTTCCATATTTACATAACCAAAACGAGAGATATTGCTTTTCAATGATTATGTTGTCTATGTGTCTCAAATTAGAAATGATCATATCTTCTGTAAATTCTTTTCCATTTAGCTTGAGATTTCTTTTTTTTTTTTCGTATTTACATTCTCTGATAAAGATTTCCTTGTAAATATTGAATATCATTTTCCAATTTAAAATGCTGTAGAGTGTAACGTGTGAACAGTCATTTGTGATTTTCAATTTTTTATTCTTTTTAGTTTACTCAACAATTCAATTATTAAAAACCTGAAATTTATTTATTCGTTCGTCCCGTTTATTTTCTAATTTTCTTTATTAGACAATATATTTAGATATTCAGGAACAAAAAAAAAACAAAAAAAAAAAAAAACAACAACAAAAAGCAACAACAGAAATGGAATATTCAAATTTGAAAAGATATTCTAAAGGTATTACCACAGCGTCAACTTAAAAATGCATAAAATAAATAAACATAATAGGCCGTCATCGCAAAGATTTTTTTTTTAATTTCCACAAATTGAAAAAAAAAAAAATAAATTGGCAGAGTTCAGATTACAAAGTGCCTTTTTGCTACATTTCTCTCATGCAGAGAAGAAACATCTTTTATAAAATATAGCATAAAAAGCATATGACATTATCAAGTAAGCATGTAAACATATTATTTTTGTGATATTTAACAATTTACATTTATTTTTTTTTAATTTTTTTTTTAATTCCGCTTAGATTCCAACCCACGCGGAGTGTGGAAGGCAGATTTGCTACCACTGCACCAACTTGGAGCCGTATTGTGCATTGATTATCAACAATTATAACTTTACGATTGTGCTGTGTAATAAACGTTTCCCGAACGTTGGAAATAAATTATATATATATATATATATATTTTTTTTTTTTTTTTTTTTTTTTTAAACAGTGACTGTAACGCCGTTAAACGTCGCAACGCCGTTAAACGTCGCAATTGCCGCTAAACGTCGCAGCACTAACGCTAAACGTCGCAACCACCGCTAAACGTCGCACTTAGTAGGGAGGTTCAGTATCGAACCTAAACATCACACATAAGTTCAGAGTAACTACTCATGGTTCTATAGCAACCAACAACATGTCCCTAGCAACCATCATTAAGTCCTTAGCAATCAATCTCGTGCCCTTAGCAACTGCATAAAAGTCCGAAGCAACCACTCCTGTGTCCATAGCAACCACTATCGGGCCCTAAACATCATCTTTAAGTTAATAGCAACCACTCTTGGAGCTTACGCAGCCTACTCATGGTCCCTTACAACCAGTATCTTGCCCTTACCAACCGCCTAAGTGTCCATGGCCACCATTCACACGAATCCCTTGCAACATACTAACGCACTGAGTATAGGATATAGTCTAGATACCCAGGGTATTATCTAGGATTTTTCCCTTGGGGTGGGGTATCCAAGATCAGCTCGAAATTCCAATACTGGGGGTCCAATTCTTTAGTGCGGAGGGGGGTGATCGAAATAAAAATAATTCTCTATGAAAATTCTAGGTGTGGGGTCCGGACCCTCCTGAATCCTCCTCTTAGAGACAGGAGGCATCCGGGTAGAACCATCGACCTACCGCAAGCCAGCTGGAAGGCTTCCTCACTTGAAAAACGGACTTACCGGGTTTCGATCCCACAGCGGTGAAGGTCTACGTATATGTTATTATAATTTATTATAATATATATATGGGGCCTCCGTGGCCGAGAGGGTGAAGTCGCTAAATTACAATAACATATATATATATATATATATATATTCGGATTTTTCAAGTGAGGAATATATATAAAGATCTTTATATATTGAAAAAAGAAGTAATTCAAGAAGGTCAATGACCCGCTTGAGGTACATTTTTTGCAAGATACAATCAGAAGTTAATTGTAAACAAAAAACATTAAACTAGGAATTAAATATCTAATAACATCATTTAATTTTTATGGTGTTTATGTTTATATATCGATTTAATTTAATTCCAAGGGGGCCTCCGTGGTCGAGAGGGTAAAATCTTTGACTTTCACACTCACTCAGTCCCTCACCTCTTTCAGTTCGATGCCCGGCAGGGTCAGGGTTTTTCATGTGGGGAAGCTTTCCAGCTGGCTTCGGGAAGGTCGGTAGTTTACCCGGGTGCCTCTGTGCATACAGGGTTTCCTCCGTAATAAGTTGGACGTATATGATTGAAATACTGTCGCAGCGATGCAAAAATCTAAAACACACACACACACGCACACACACACAAATGCACTTAATTAACCCAACTTAAAATGACACAACATCCCGGTATGGTGCGAATAACCCCGCGTCTGTATCGGTGACACTTATAATTGGCGTGTGTCAACCGAGTCTATCGAAGGTTTTCATTGGTTGTTGTTATCACATGGCATGCTTCCATTTCAATCTCCGTTTATTTCTAAGTAAGTCATCGAACCCTACACACCCAAGCTTTGAGTTCCATTTTGCCACACCGGATCCTTTCGGTCAACAGCTGCTTTTTGCGAAGCGAAGATGAAGATGTTGACGCTTTTCAGGTAATCATTTTTGCATTATAATACAGGTTTTGTCCCGTATTTCGACATGTGTGTGAAGTTAGCCCATTTATCCTATTTCGACCTGTATCATTTATTTTAGACATTTTATATGCATACTTTATGCTCATTATGCAGTCTCCATGCGCGCAAAATCCAGGCCCGAAAACACCCGAATAATTCTCTAGCCACTATGTGAAATAGCCCTAAAGCCCACAAACACACTGTAAGGATATCCTAAGAGCCTGAAAACGTGCATGGTGACCATGTAATTTAAGGTATTACACCATATATCTTAATGCACAAAATAGAACATTTTAAAGTTATATGAACAGTTTTACAATATACGCGAATATACCTTCGTGTGTGCATGCGGTAGGTCAAACGTTCTACCCGGAATTTCCAAATTGAGGAATTTTAATAGGGCAAATACATGTATGGGGTAGACCCCCCCCCCCCCCCCTAGAAAATCTCTAGCCACAAAATGAAATTCCCTTGTTTGAAAATAGGAGGTTCGACCCCACCCCCCACGTAACAAAAATTGGAAAAACGCCCTCCCCCTCTCCCCCACGCCACGTAATTGAAAAATTACCCCTCTCCACCTGCTCCCACGTATGAAAAAAGTGGAGGGTTCGCACTCGCTTTATGACTGAACTACCGTCCCAGCTACGGAAAATAGTCAGTCAGTCCAACGTGTAAAAACATCTTTTAATTATCTCCCCTTGGAAATTTTTAGTATTATTCCCATCAACCCCCTTTATTAAATAAGATAACACTAACGATTTTGATCCAACAAATATATTTGGAGATGCACGGTTGGGGTCAGCCTCATTCGTTAAAAAAGTGAAAAATTGATTATCACTCCGAAATTTAAATTACAGATTGTTTTATACATGTAATGTGTGCCTTTATTTCAAAATGTATTTAAGCTTTTGACCACATGTATCAGAATATTTAATATTTAAGAATGAGAAGTCATTAAACATCGAATGGTGGTTATTTGGCAGAAGTATAACCAGTATTCTGGGCAAAATAAAATATTTTTTTCGAAAATGTCCCTTTGGACAAAAACTCCAGCGTGCTAGCGCCCGCCACTAACTGACGTTTGGAAAGTAACGTTTTGTTTAAAAATAATGTTTTTGCATATCTAAATGAAAAGGTGTTCGGACTTATATTTTGCCTAATGAGATTGCTTCTTTTTTTAAATACTCCTGAATATTTAACAATTTTCCGTTAAATCAGCTAGCCAAGTTAATCATGCAGCCATTGCGCATGTCCGTTAGGCGGAGCTTAATATGTTTTAACAGGATTCACGCGAGTAAAACGAGAAGTCAATTTTTGTAAACAAGATTCTACACAAAATATGAATTCCTCTTTATTTTATCTTTGGACACTATAAAACGTATTGTTTGAACCACATAAAACTTGATCAGCCTGGACCGGCTCCGGTGGTCGAGTGGTTAGAGCGTCCGCCTCGGAAGTTGGAGGTCGAGGGTTAGATCCCCGGCCGCGACATACCAAAGTCGTTAAAAATTGTACTGTTATAGCCCTCTAGCTAGATAAGGGACCCCAACACCCCTATAATGTGCATTGTGGCTAATTTAAATAAGGCAAATATGGGTTTGTCCCCCTACCTAGAAAATCGGTAAGCATAAAACTGAAATCCCCTTATCGAAATATTGCAAAAAGGCGGATTTGTCCCCCCCCCCCCCCCCGCCCTCTTGGTATTTAAGAATTTGATCCCCCCCCCCCCCCCACGTACTGAAAAAATATTTGAGCTTCGAACGAAGAATTTGATTTTCGAATCCCCACCGTACTGAAAAATTGGAGGTTCCGCAACCCCCCCCCCCCCTCTCCCCGCATTTGAATTTTGAGCTCAACCTAGACCCCCCCCCCCCCTGAGTAAATTATCGAGCCACCTTTTGTTAAGTATTTGAAAGGTGGTAATATTTTGGATTTTGAGGAGAAAATCGTTAGATTGCTATTTAAAATTATATTTCAGTTATGCGATGGACCGAACTCTTTATACACCTTCGCTGTCAAACAGTCACGTATCATTGTAAAGTTATCGCTGTCATGCTTTCAAATTCCGGGTGTGTCAGGTTATCGCTGTTTAACTGTCAAGTTATTGTTATCATGCCGTCAAGTGCCGTTGTCGAGCTGTCAAGATATCGTTATCACGCTAACAAGTTTCGTTGTCATGCTGTATATTTATCATTTTAACAAATATTCTACCCTATACTTTAGATTGTTAATCATTCGTTGCACAATAACATAACTGAATAAACATCATTTGTACTTGTTTCAGGTTTATGTGTCTTATCGGCATTGCAGCAGCAACGAGGAGCTGTAGATTACTGTCAACTGACGAGTACAAAATTATGGTTCAACTAACAGCAACAGGATCATACGATGTACCCGTGAATGAAAGGACATTGTCAGAGAGAGCAGCACTTAGGCGTTTTCAGCGGTTAAAAGATTCATACAAAAACATTAACAACAGGCTCTATTTTGATGGCCGAGAGGTATTGACACTAGATAAGTGCACACATATTATAAAGAAAACCTATGAAAAAAGTAAAGGGATAGGTGTGCGAAGATTATATCATATTCTTAAAAGGAAGTACTCTGGAATTTCTGAGAAAATTGTTCAAAAGGTTCTTAATTTATTTCCAGATTATAAGAAGAAAGTGATTCAATTTAACAACAAAATTCCATTGAAGCACGTGACTAGTAATTCTGTGCATGAAATTCTCCAAATCGACCTTGTTGATATGTCAAAAGATGCTGTGATGTACAAAAACGAAAAACGTAAATATATTCTAAGTGTAATGGACGTATTTAGTCGTTTTGTTTGGCTTAGGTCAATTAAGAGTAAATCTGCTGAAATAGTTGCAAAACAATTAAGTGGTATTTTCTTAGAATTTGGTAATCCGAAGATCATTCAACATGACAGAGGTCGTGAGTTTGATGGTGATGTCAAACGATTGCTGAGAAATCTAGGTATTAAAAACATAAAAAGTCGACCATATCATCCTCAAAGTCAGGGAAAAGTAGAGCGAATGCATAAAAATCTTAAGCAGAAAATTGCCTACGATTTTTCACATGCAAACCCATGTGGCGTGAACTGGGCGAAACAGTTAAGTGAATATCAGCGTATATTAAACAATGACCCAAAGGAATGTTTAGGGTGGAAAACACCACACGAAATATATTATGGAAGAGATGATGAAACTCAAATTAATGAACTAACTAACCAAAAAAGAAATGCAAAATGCCTCCGAGATAAGGCAAAAGCTGCAACAATCCAATGTAACAAACGAAATGATAAAAGGTTCGCAACTACATACAAGACTCATGTATACAATATTGATGACCGTGTTTTTATCAAATATAAAAAGAAGGGGGCTTTAAACAAAAAAGTGTGGGTTCTTGACGGTGTCGTCAAAAATCGTACGTTAAGCACAAACATGTACAAAGTTGAATTTAATATTCCTTATAGTCGTAATAATGAAAAACATGTAACCTGGTTTCATATTTCAAACGTAACGTATTATCCTAAAGAGATGTGTTGTGCGAAAAAAACACACTGCTTGAACAAAGATAAATATTACATAAAATATACAGAAGCTTCCAAATTAAAAAATCTCAAAAGTGAATTTGGACTCAAAATATCTTTTAACCCAATAGGGAATGGAAATTGCCAATTTTCTGCACTCTCTTTTCTTTTACAGACAATCGGAATTTATAGGTCAGAGGTCACTCTCAGACAAGACGTCATACAATTTTTGAGTCAAACAGATATACTTGGCGTTACTAATAATGATAGATCAGAGTGGTGGCATTCTTTAACGGAGAATCGAGAAGAATATTTGTATCGAATGTCTAGGAATTACGAGTACGGGGATCAAATTACATTCAAGCTATTTCACAATTATACAATATTCAAATAATAATTGTATCGACAATGAATCATGGGACAACATTAATTAGGCCTGATGGAGGCTCAACTTTGACATACGATATACCCACTTTAACCTTAGGTCATTATCCTGAAGGAAATGGCGAGCATTATGTTGCTTTAGAATATGATAGAGATATCATCAGAAATATTATTAAAGAGTCTACACAAATATATCTAGAGGACGATTTTAGTGATGACGAAGGCCTGAACATTAACGATGTACGTTTTGATAACGTAGTTAACGACAATAATGTGGTAAAAGATACACACATAAATCTAAAATTTAAAATAAACTGTTGAAGATGATGTGAGAATAACTTTTAATAAAGTAGATAATGAGCTTACAAACGATGATATATGTGAAATCGGGAATACGGATAACGAAATTGATAGCGAAACGTTGGAAAACGATAAAAAAAACGCACATGTTAACAATGAAGTGTTGTTACTTCGATCTATTATTGAATCCAGACGAATACAGCGGCGGCGGAACAAATCATTCATTTTTCAAATTCTTCCACTTATGATTCAGGTCCAGATTGTCAAATACTGTATAAATGATAACCCTGCGTGTAGGTATGTTCTCAATAGATGTCATCTAAGTAATGTGGTGAATTTGTGTAACGTACCACTACCGCGAATATGTATTTCACCGGATATTATGAAGGATGTACCTAACGTTATCAGTGTCAGGCGATTAATTTTGAATTTTGGTAGATATAGTGGACTTATTCTTGCCATAAGAAATATCATCAGGGAGTCTAGATGGGCAAATGCGTGGTTGCGGCTTCGACTATGTGCTGATGCCATATTTTGGTTCGAAATCGTTGACATATGGTATAGGAGAAGGGAATAAGTAATCATTTTTATACGCCCGTCTAAAGACGGGACGTATTATGTCGTGGCGCTGTCCGTCCGTCCGTCCGTCCGTCCGTTAACTTTTTCTTGTCCGCTCTCTAACTTTTACAAAAGTGTTCCAAACATTTTCAAATTGGTGTACACATGTATGATGATAATATCTCAGCTTAGTTCGAAAACTGGCAAAATTGCTCCAGGACTTCTTGAATTATCTCCCTTTTTCAATGAAAGTTCTTAAATTTTGTAACTTTTTCTTGTCTGCTCTTTAACAATTGTGTTCCAAACCTTTTCAAATTTTATATACACATGCATGATGATAATATCTCGGCTTTGTTCGAAAAATTGCAAAATTGCTCCAAGACTTCCTGAATTATCTCCCCTCTTTCAATGAAAATTCTTAAATTTTGTAATTATTTCTTGTCCGCTCTTTAACTCTTAACAAAGGTGTTCCAAAGCTTTATAAATTTGATGCACACATGTTTGATGATAATATCTCGGCTAAGTTTGAAAAACTGGCAAAATTGCTCCCGGACTTCCTGAATTATTTCCCCTTTTTCAATGAAAATTCTTATGGTCTAATATAATACTGTATCTAAAGTGCCAGTTTTTACTTGTATATTTGAAGGAAAAAGAGGCATATTACAGTGACCCTGGAGTCTGTTTTCAAAATCTATGCAGAAAAGTTAACCTTATGATTTTTCAGACATTTTTCTTGATACCATTTGCCAACAAATATATATACATAATCTTGTAATCTTTTGCTCTTGTTAACATATTTTGCCTGCCCAAAAAAGGAACTTAAAAGGGCGTATATTGCCACGCCCAGCGTTGCTCTTGTTAAATCTACAAATTCCCTGTTTAAAAGAAAATGTCCGAAGACAGCATTATCTTAGATGATGTATATATATTGTTTTCGATCTGGGACGATGATCACAGCAAATTTTGGCGATAATTTGTAAACGAGATAATATAGTCTTGTATTTGAATTATCGTGTAATTGAATTTGTTTTGAATGCATTTCTTGTGCAAGTTCAAACTGGAAAGGCAATTTAAAAGTGTTTCGCAGACATTGGCTTTAATTAAAGTCTTTAATTATTTTTATCAATTAAAAATGGTTTTATACATGTATCACAATAAAACGAGTTCTCTTTTCATATTGAGATAACATGCTTAGCACATAATACTTGTACATAATCATCTTTCAACAGGAATATGTACTTGACAACTTTTTCATTATTTATCTTACTTGGAAATGTAAAAAAAACGAATATCTACAATTGGTGTACGGTGAGCATCCACCTATTTTGTAATTAAATAATATATACGTGCTTTACCGTGAGATATTGTGTAAACATGTTTTTAGTTTTGAAAGTTACTCATTTATTTTGCTGTTCATTCTGAATGAATGTCAGAAGTACTTGTATATAAATATCATTTTTTAATTCTTGATAAAAGACATATATCGGCTTGCTAATTAGCAGCGTGCATTTAAAAGTTTAAATTTAAAGGAGATAGACAATTATACAAGAAAAACATACTTTATTAGGTTATTTTTTTCATATATGAAAGAATCGTATGATGCTTTGATTACTGTATTTTTGTTCATGTTAAAGGTATTTTTCTTTTTTATAGATTAGTTTTCATTAAAAAAACAAAGAGGAAATTTGTGTCATGTAAAAATAATATGTTGTTTTCTACTCAATTATTCAACAGTTTAATCAAAGTATACAAACTTTGTAATTTTACATACTATGATTCCTCTTTATTTTCTTATTACAAAAATTCTCGTTTTTTTTTTTAAAGACTAGCTTCATATGATAAAAGTTAGCCACATGATCAGGTTCAAATTATCAATTTTTATTTTTAAGTGGTTGAATTTTGAAAGTTGAAACTTCAAAATAAATCTTTCACTTTATTTTGTCTTACATGGCCTAGTTTCAAGCATGGTTTGCTGTTCAGCTTAATAAATGTGAAGTATGGTACAAGAATGATAACAACGTGCATTATTGTTTTACCTAATAGTCAAGTTTTTACCCACGATGAAACAGTTTGTAACTTTGCCTGAAGATGATCAAAATAAATTTGAAATTACATCAACAGTGTACCAAACAGTTTTGTTTATATCGACCTGTATTCGGTAGAACATAAAATTATAGGTTGAGATATGTTTGAAACACCTTGGTAGAACAACTAACCTACCACATGCCGGCTTGAAGGCTTAGTCCAATTCAAATCCAAATTTACGGCGCAACCGGGATTCAAACCCATAATATTAGTCAGCATATATAAATATACATGTAAATCTTGATGCTCAATATTGAACTTGAAAATGTTATTAAAAGTACATTTTGGATAATAATGTTCATAACGCATGAAAACTAAAATTAAATATAATCTGAAAAGTCAAAATTCCCCATGAAAAAATTGCTTAAATGATCTCCATTTAAACCCCGCCGTGGGTTCGAATCCATGCTGGATCAATAGGATTTTTCATGAGAGAAAACCTTCCAGCTGGCTTGCTGTAGGTCGGTGGCTCTACCCGGTTGCCTCCGTACATTCGGGGTCTTCCCCCGTGACCTGGAATTAGCCAGACGTCGCTATATAACTGAGATAAACTTAAAATAGTCAGAAATAAGTCTATAAGTCTAAACACATACTAATAACACACTTAATACCGTACTCGTGGTCTGGTGTTAAATGTATCCACCCAATGGTAATATCTAAATACATGTGTAGAGTTCAACTATTTCTAAATTGTCGATGGCAGATCTTACATATAAAGTCGGTGACTTTAACACTCAGCCCCTTACCTCTGTAGGTTCGAATCTCGACAGGGTCAAGGTTTGTCATGTAACTAAGGAAGCTTTCCAGCTGACTTGCGGAAGGTCGGTTGCATACCCGGATGTCTCTGCGCATTCGGGGTCTTACTCAACCTGTAGTAAGCTGGACGTCGCTATATGAATGAAATACTGTCGCAGCGACGGTAAATCCAAACACACACACACACTCAATAATGAAGTACTGTTGCAGCGACGATGAATTCTAACAACCATATCCATAACGAGTGGATGTGCAAGTATATCGAATTTTTTTTATGCAATTTCGATCTCATCGATATGACAAAATTTTGAACGGCATTTTATAGAGTACCCTTATTGACACTTGGCTTTAACAATCTACTTGAGATATAATATATAGTGCATTTAAACATGTAGTACCACGCCATAGAGATGTGACGGAGTAACTTTTAAAGTCACATTATCCTTACAACAGGCAACCAGCCCCGCAACTCCCCTTACATACCGATCACCAAGCAAAAGCAACTGACCCAAACCACGTTGTTCTGTTATATTTTTTTTCAAAACCGAGTTTATGTAACAGGTGGTGAAAAAATCATGGCTCGACCGGGACTCGAACCGAAGATCTCAGGAATAGCGTTCCTGCACTAAATCAACTGGGCTATCGGGCCATATGTAGATATGCATATAGATGATTCACCATGACCTGCAAGTACAGACCGTGACATACTTCCCCTTCCCCTCCAGGACGAAATTCGTCCTCGAATTTCCAACTTGGAAATATGGAGAGTAAATGAAGTATTAAATAGTTAATGGTAGAGCTGTTAAGCATCGTACCAGCCACGGTCCCACGTTGGGCGCCAAATGTAACAAGTAGTGAAAAAATCATGGCTCGACCGGGACTCGAACCCAGGGTCTCAGGAATACTGTTCCTGCACTCTACCGACTGGGCTATCGGGCCACAGGTCGATATGCACATTGATTATTCACCATGATCTGTAAGTTCAGACCGTGACATATAAACATTTAAAAACAATAGCATCGAAGGTAATAACGACAAATAAGGTGATTCTTAATTATGTCGAAAACCGAAACAAACAATGAGAGAAAAAAAAAATAATTCCATAAGTAAACAATGTTAATTCAGTGGATTTTTGAAAACAATTATATGTATAGTATTTTCTTTATATTTATTCTTCATAAAGGATTGTAAGTTAACATAGAAAATATTCATATAAAATACTTAGATAAAGTAAACAAAATTAAATGTATTTTTAATTTAAAAGAATCATTTATAAATATAATTAAAAAACATATTTAATATAAAAATGACCCTAGGACGTGTATTATTCAAATACACAGGAAATAAAGCCCGAAATACTCCCTGATCCGACCAAGCATTCTCCCGGTTTGGTTTGTTTGGATAACCTATAATTCTTGAATTACCCACTGTTTTCTATCAAAAGTACATGAATAAACATGTATAGACTTGGTCTGTTTTGGTATATGAATTGAATAAAAACATGCACACGAACACTATATTAAATAATTATAGCATTTTATCTTTGTCTACTAAACATGCATATTTAAAATAACTCATTTCTTATTTTTTGTACCTGACATTTAAATTTCATAAATAAATATATATATGAGTATTTCGTGTCAAATTGTTGTTTTTTATAGTTGATATTGTACTATTCAAATGACTAAAGGGATTTTGATGGAATATTTAGGCAACTTATTCGATCATACACATATACATAACTATTTTACCATTTCTTATATCTTTTCAAAAAAAATATATCCTATTCACAGTCATTGTGCTCTAAGCAATCAATCTCGTGCTTTACAATGTAAAACAAGGTTTTCTTTTGAAAAAATATTGTTTTTTCCTTCTACAATCTTTTTGTTGAAGAAGCTGTTTCGGCCAATTTCGTGATAGTTGTTGCTATGGACCCAGGAGTGGTTGCTATGGACTTTTATGCAGTTGCTAAGGGCACGAGATTGATTGCTAAGGACTTAATGATGGTTGCTAGGGATATGTGGGTGGTTGCTATAGAACCATGAGTAGTTACTCTGAACTTATGTGTGATGTTTAGGTTCGATACTGAACCTCCCTACTAAGTGCGACGTTTAGCGTTAAGGTTGTGCGACGTTTAGGGGCAGTCGATTTTTTTTGCGACGTTTAGCGTTAACGTTGCGACGTTTGGCGGCAGGGCAGTTGCGACGTTTAGCGGTGGTTGCGACGTTTAGCGTTAGTGCTGCGACGTTTAGCGGCAATTGCGACGTTTAACGGCGTTGCGACGTATAACGGCGTTACAGTGACCATTTGTTTTCATTTTGTTTTTGAAATGTTTAGAGAGAAAATATTCTCTATAAAATTTTAGTAAACGAAATAAAAATAGGTCTAATAATAAGTTAATAATATATTTTACTGAAAAAATGAAAAAGTTAAAATAAGATACAATTTGAAACCTGATCAAATGCCATTATAAGTAAAATACATAAGTGCTGAATTTCAAGGGCATATTACATGTATTTTGCAACAAGTGTCTGCACAAAGCAGAACGTGCATTTCCCTAACGTTCTTTTAAATGTGAACTCATCCGGCCTTTACTGTTGTACAGTTCAGGTCTCAATTAAAGCATGATCCTGGTCGTGGGTTCTTATGCAAAGTCACATTTCCTTCTTCTACGAACAAATCTATATTGTTTATCTTCTTATTAATTTATTCTCATATCTATTAATCTCTTAATTATTCTTTCCATCTCTCAACTTTACAGCTCAACATTCTTCCACGTATTTTACTTCTCAACAACTTTCCCGAACTCTATATTCATTTCCTAACCTCACACCTTTCTCTCGACTACCCTTATTGCCCAACCCATCCCACCTCTTTCTCCATTTTCCTTAGTGCCCCACCTCTCACTCTCTAATTCACGTATTGTCCCACCGCTCTCCACGTCCCTTATTTACTGCCCCACCACATTCCTTACTGCCCAAATTCTCTCTCCACTTCCCTTACTCCTAACCTTTCTCTCCAATTTCTTTAAAGCCGAACGTCTCTCTCAGTTTACTTCTCTTTACACGCCCCTTACTTACTGCCCACCTCTCTCTCCATTTACCGCCCCACATCTCTCTTTACGTCACTTATTTACTGCTCCACCTGTCTCTCCACATACCTTATTTAATGCCCCACCTCTTTCTCCACTTTCCTGACTCCTCAAACTCACTATCTCTCCACTACCCTTACTCCTACCCCCCCCCCTCTCTCTCCACTTTCCTTTCATACTGCCCCACCTGTCTCACCTCTTCCCGCACTTACTGCCCCACCTCTCTCTGTCTATTTACTGCCCCATATTTCTCTCCACTTTCCTCATTGCGAAATCTCTCTCTCCAATTCGTTAATCCCCACGTATCTCTCCATTTCCCTTACTTACTGTCCCACCTCTGTCTCCATTTACTATCCCACATCCCACACGCCAACGCCTATCAAATCACATGAACACATACCACACACATACAAGCAAATGTATGTGAAGCATTTGGGTTTCCTATCCCCACGTGACCTTGATGAACCGGGTATGGTTGAATAGGTCTCGGGACCACACCCATATCAGGTAACATCAGGAGGCCCGGCCGGATACCTGTAATTAATAACATTGCAGTAGAAGTTAGTGCGATAAAGAATTAATCATTAATAAGCACAACCTCATCATGATTGTTACTTAAATCACCGAGTTTTCTCTTATAGGTCCATCTTCGGATACTCTCTTTACCTTAGTTCATTATAATACAGTATGTTTGTTTAGGTTTAAAGTCCCGCAGTCAGTATTTCAACCATTATCATACTGCAGTCTACATGGAACACAACACTGCATCACTGACTTATCATGCCGTAGGCAAGTGGCATATTCTGACATTGGGTTGAATTGAGCTGGAATTAATCTAGGATGCTGACTGCCGAACACAAAGGAGATATACCACTCTTTACTATGTCGAACTAGCAACACCCCGTAATACGACGGAGTCTCTACCCGCTTGTTAATCGAATTGCATACCGTGGGCGTTGACGATGTTTTAAAAGCTTTTCAACTTTTAATTAATAAGCAAATCATATGGCCAGTTTTATCAAGCCTAGCATAGGCTTTCGACGTTATCTCAGTGTATTTGTATTTGTTGAAATTTCCGTGTATTACATAAATTAAAAAGTCTAAACTTTGGGTGCCTGGATAGCGGGGTAGTAACGCGCCTAGCGTCTCACAAAGGCGTCCCGGGTTCAATTCCTTGTATCGAACGTGAGAAGTTACAAGTTCAGATATTAGGGTTTTCTTCGAGATCTCCGGTTTCCTTCAACAACAATGACCACATATGCCGCCACCAGAGCCAACTAGACTAATTAATACATGTAGTATTTATTACTTGTTTTCGTAATCAATGTGAAATAAATAAAGTTTTATCTTTAAATTAAAAAAAAAATGAACGGTTCAGTTTAGTTCTCGTTGTGACGCAATAGAACAAAGCCAA
>CM037780.1:4722307-4757480 GCA_021229015.1 Solen grandis | reverse complement strand
TATGTAGTTATGAAGATTTTTTTTGGCGGAGCAATCTTTTGTATACACTATTGTTTTCTCGCAAAGCTGGTACCTTTAAACATTTCATAATAAGGTCAAACAAAATCATCTGCTTATTCACTAAGTCTGGGGTCTAGAAACAGTATTTCGTTGTAGGGATATTTCTTTTTGGGCTAGTCTCCCCAAAAAATTACTGTTTTGGCATGACATGCTATCGGAAAGCGAAAGTACGATGACGAAAACGCAAAAGTACGATACGAAAATGCGAAGACGCGATGACGTAAGCACACAAAAAAAGCGAAAGTAAGATGACAGTAACGCGAAAACACGATGACGAAAACGCAATTTTCGGATGTAAACGCGAAATTAAATCGAATTTCATCATTTATTTTCATTTTTCGTCATCGTAATTTCCTGTTTTCGTGCTGTCTCGATTTCGCTTTAGAATTCCTCCTTTCATAGGCGAATATATGTGTATTTTCGGGGTCATCCAGAAAAAATCGGTTTGCTTTAATTACGAAAAAACTACAATGTTACTACAAAACCTTCATGTCCCTAAATTTAAATCCCCCGGGATGCTATGGTCGACTCCATTTTTTTGGCAAATCCCGAACCCCCTTTGAGGCAACCTTTGTTGATGTTCCTAACCCCGCTTTCACGGGCGACTAATTCATTCAAATCGTATATCGGACTCCTCGTGTTGTTTTTAAGTTTTGGAAAATTTGTAGGGGGGGGGGGGGGGGGGGGGGGGGGGGGGGGGGGGGGGGGGGGGGGGGACTTAAAGTCTGGCAAATATGGGGGTGTTTAAAGAACTTCCCAGGTTACCGCTAAAACCGCCCAAACAACCCCGGGACTTGTGCGGGTGGCGTTTCATGCAATTTTTGGCGTCACCTGTAAAAGTTCCGGTCCTTTGCGGGTATCGCTGGTCGAAGAATTTTAGTAAAACCCCACTCTAGAAAATTTTTTTAACCGTCTTCCATGTGGAAACTCGTTTTTGTTAAAACGCCGAAAATTTTCAAAAGCGAAAATCTTTAAACATTTTTGGGAAAGACTACTGCGGCGAAATTTCACAGGCTTGGCGAGTTTGGAGATCCCATTAAGGCTTTAAAAGCGTTTAAATTCTGGCTCAAATGCCCGGATCCATGTTTCGTGATAGCAACCACTCTATTCACATTTATTTCACCTTCCTCTGAAAATTTTTTTCACAATTTTAGTGCAAAAATTTTAAAACTTTTACTTTTTCAGTTTTTGGAGTGCGTGCGGCACCCATGCGCGGGGATCTTTTTGCGTCAGAATAACATGAACGGAACTCTTAATATCCCCCCATTCATACGCAATTTCTTCGCATGTAAATCGTCTATAGAGTTGAGAAATTGGCAACAAATTTTTGGGTTACGGGTTGTAATGTACCGACCACCGGGGAGGGCTTCTTTAAGATTCTTGCCGTCCTTATTTAATCCTTACCCATCAACAATATGCTAAATCAAACCACATTCGGGTCAACCCCTGGGTTAAATTTAAAAATTTTTAATCGCTTTCTCTCCGCGCCTTCTCTATCTTGATATACCCATAAATTTCTTCTCGCGCGGCAAACGCATCCGGCCACTTTGTTGTTTGATATGACTCACAAAAATGACGTAACGTCCGTGCTTATTAACAGTGCGTTAAGCGCAAAGAGTAATTTAGTTACTGCCAAGTTTTTTGGTTTATTTGTTTCAAATCAAAAATTACAAATAACTTCATTCATTTTGGATGCCCCTCGTAGTTGGCCCTAAGGGAATTTTCCATCCTAAAAAATTTCCCTTGGTGCAAGACAGTCTTGAAAAGGAGGGGAAAGCAGAATCGGGCTGGTACGATGAAGGGTCCCTCTTCTTTCCATTTTTGTAAAGGCAGGGGAGAAGGTAGAGCCATAATTATCCTAGCTCGGTTAAACTACATCGGGCAGCGTCAGGGGAGATGAGGGCAGTTTCTTGGAGGGGAATCTTTTTTTTCCGATTTTGCCCAAACACATATAAACATGTGTGTGGTCAAAAAATCATCATCGTAAAAATGACCCCGGGGGAAGAGGGGGGGGAAAAGTGCCCCATAAAAAAAGCAAATCAAAGTTCATGATCACGACTTCGTGGAATTTTTCTTCAAAAGGGTTGGTGTCTGGCTGTTTCCAGGCGGGGGTGGGGAAAAAAGGGTTTTTTCCCCGGCCCCAGTCAGCTGGGACGGGAAAAAGGGAAAGGAAATGGATTAGGGGTTGGCTGAGAGGAGAACGGCCCCTTTTTGGGTTTTGGGTTTTCCCGGAAAGGGGCTCTTTGAGACCTAAAAATTTGGGGGGTTTTAAAAAAGTTTTCACTGCTTTTCCCGGGAAAACCAGGGGTTTTGGTACAGAAGCAGTCAAAACCCTGGGGGGGTTTTTGGGGCCCACCTGATGACGCGGGGTGATCCATGGTTCAGAAAACATTTTTTTTAACCCCGTGGGTTTTTATTTATTTACAGTACTTGTAAATGTATGAAATGAAGAAAAAACTTGGGCATGGGTTTGTCTGGGAGTGAGAAATTTCAAAGCGCGGGAAATTTTGGGAAAGTTCAAAAACGGGGGGGTTTTTGGAAATTTAAAAAAACCTGAAATTTTACATGTTTTTTAAAAGCTTTTTATGAATAAAAAGGGACCCCCACCTATTACCTTTTTTTAAATTTGTTTTAAAAAAAAATTTCTTTAAATGTTTTGATGTGGGAAAAAAAATTAAAGGGGCCCCAAACCCTTTTCCCCTTTTTGGGGCCCCGATTCAGCAAAGAATTCTAAAAGGGTTGAATCTGTTGAGGGGTTAAAAAAAATTTTTTTTTTTTTTTTCCCCTTTTTAAAAAGGGGGCCAAAAACCCCCAAAAATTATTATTCAAATATTTAAAAGATAGAAAAAAGATAAAAAAAAAATTTAAAATAGATTTACCCACTACTAAATTATAAAATTAAAAAAAAATCGGGGTTATGACCCTTTTAGTTTTTTTCTTTTAGATGCCCAAAAAAAAAAAAAGAGCAAATTTTTTATCCACGTGGGGAAAAATAAATTTTAAAAAAAGATGGGATAGATATGATTTTCAAATTTAAAAATTTTTTTTTAATTAAGGATGGATTTTTTTTCTAATCTGGAAATATTTTTCCCCAAACATCCATTAACCCAAAACACAAAAAACCCCCCCCCTAAATTTAAAAAATTCGCTCCCAAAGGGTTTGGGGGGGGTGGGTGTTAAAAAATTTAACGAAATGCAAGGAAAAAAAAAATTTTGCACTTATATGTTGCTATACTTTTTTACCCAGAAAATTTTTAAAAACCATTTAGTCAAATAATTTCAAAATTTTTTTTTTAAAAAGTTTTGGGTGAATTTTTTCCCTTTTGGGGGATTTTTTTTGGGGCAGTACCCAAATTTTTTCGGCATTTTAGGTTTGCATTCAAAAATTTAGCTGTACTGTACCCAAAACTGGTCAGGTGTCTTTTTTTTTAAAAATTTCTTAAGATACGTGGGAATATATCAAATATTTTTTTTAAAGGTTTTTTATGTTTTAAAGGGAAATTTTTTTTAAAAATATTGAGTTTTCCCCCTTTTTCCCCGGGACGGTTTCAATAGAATTTTTTGGCCCCAAAAAGTCCCCCGCGTAGGAAAACTACTTAATTTAAATAAAAGCGTTGAAAAGCACGTCAGGAGCAAAATTTTTAAAAAATTTTTTGTTAAAAATTTTTAAAGCAACCCCTTTCTTTTTTTTTTTTTTGTGGTTCTTTTTAAAAAAAGGGGAAAATTTTTAAAAATTTTTTTTAAAAACCCGCGGTAAGATAGATTTTTTTTTTTATTGGTATCTGTCATTTAAAAAAAAAAGGGGGAAAAGAAAAAGTGGTTCTAGTTTGATCTCTAACCCCCTTTAATACTTCAAAATTTGCTCCCGGGACAGAAATAATTTTAAAGAAAAAAAAAAAATGGGAAAAGATAAAGTTATTGTTCTTTTCACTTCACATCTTTCCCCCTCTTCATATTTTTTTGTTGTGTGGACGAAGTCACTCACAACTAAAATACTACATTTTTTGGCCCCAAAACTTTTTTTTAAAAACCGAAAACCTGGGTAATGACGAACGTTTGAAAAAATTTTTTACACACAGGGGTTTCAGTTTTACCAAAAACTTTAAAAAAATCGTTTTGAGGAAAATTTTAAAAATTACGGAAACCCAAAAATTTATGTTTCATTTAAAAACACAAAAAAACTTATTTTTTTCCCTTGGGGGTTGGAAAAATTTTTTTTTTCCGCGAAGGAGTTAGATTTTTTCGATGCAAGGTGGCTTTTTTCCTTTTAATTGGATGGTAAAGGGGCGGTTTTGGGTTTTTTAGTGGGGTTTTCGATAGTCCTTTTAAAAAAATAAAAATTTTAATTTTGATAAAAATTTTGGGTAACTTACAAATTTTACATTTAGCTTTTTAGATAATTGGGTTTCCCAAGGGGTTTTTTGGGTTTCTCTATGGAATAGCTGACCCCCGTTTTTTTTATTGCTTCAAAGTTACAAAGGGGGACTTTTTGAGCCACAAATTTCTCTATAAATGAAAGTTCGTGTTCCTCGGAGTTTCAAATCAAAGGGGTTAGTGCTAAGGACCGTTTTGTTTCATTTCTTTTATTTATAAAATTTTAAAAATTTAAAAAAGGGGGGTTTTTATTTTCGGCAGTTTCCAATTTAAACCCGTTTTTAAATTTGCTTTTACAGGGGAAAAAAGATATTAAAAAAAATGCACATTTTTTCACAGCGTTAAAACGGCACATCGCCACAAAATTTACTCTCCCTATTTCTTTTTAGTTTTAAAAAAAAAACAATTGTTTTTTTTTTAAAATTGTTTTTTGGGTTTTTGGCAAAAAAACTTTTTACAGCATATCTGCAGCTGTCAAACACTTTTCCATTTTGGACAAAAGAAATTTCATGTTCGGCGTTAAATTAAAATATTTCTAGAAAACCCAAAATTTTTATTTTACAAGTTAGTAATAGATATAAAAAAAAAGTAGATTTTATTGTTTTGGAAAGTAAACTAATCCCTAAAGTACTTTCGAGTTTTGAACATAGGGGGGGGGGGGGGGCCCCAATACAGAATTTGAGATCTAAAAAAAAATTTTTTAAAAAAAAATTTTTAAAAAAATGACGGCTTACAAAAAAACTTTTTTCCCCCCCCCCAAATTTTATTTTTTACCTTTCCCCCCCCCCCACCCCCCCCCCAAAAGAAAACCTTTTTTAAAAAAAAAAAAAAAATTTTTTTTAGGGGGAAGGTTTTGTTTTTTTTATAAATTTTTGGGTTGTTTTTTGGGTTTAAAATTTAAAAGTTTGGGGGAGGAAAAATAGAAAAAATATATTTAAATTTTTTTAATGTTTGGGGTTATTTTAAAAATAAAAGGTTAAAAAAGAATAAGGAAATAAAAAAATAAAATTTAAAAAAATTAAAAAATTTTTAAAAACCCAAGTTTAAAAAATTTAAGTATTAAAAAAAAAAAAAAAAAAAAAAAAAAAAAAGGTCTCAGGGGGATTTAACTCCCCCCCCTTGAAAAAACAATTTTATGACACGCTCTACCATTGAGCTTTTTCCCCCCCCCGAAAATTTTGGGGGCCCAAAATTTGGTTATTTTGGGTATTTTAAAATTGAATGAAATGGGGGTTTTGAACACTGAATTATTTTTTTTTTTCCCTTTTTAATTTTTTTATTTGCAAAAAATTTTTTTTTTTAAAAACCCCAAAATGCTTTAAAAATCCTGCAATATATTCAATTTTAAAAAACTAAGTTGACTTCAAAAACTAGTGGTCTACTTTTAAACGAAAATTAGGGAAAAGGGGGCCCGGTAATGGTTTGTAAGCAAAAATCCACGTTTAACCTTGGGAAGTTTTCCCTTTTAAAAAAACCGTGAAAGGTTTTGTCAATCGAGGGGGAAAATTTGCGGCCCCGACTTTTCCCCCCAAAGCGGGAAGTCAAAAAAACCAAAAACATGTCTCGTGCTCTGTATAATTTTTTTGCAAAAAATTGTAACACAGGATTTCCAGGCTTAACATCCTGCAAGTAAACAGAAAATTTAAATATCGGGATGGAAAAAATTTCTTTTATATTTTCTTTTTAAAAAACAATTAGCAAAAATTTTTAAAAACAAATCGGGGTTTTCTTTAAAAAAAATAAGTTTTGGGGAATTTTATATAAAAACAATAAAAAATCATATTTACGGGAAATTTTAATTTAAAAATTTCAAACAATCCCCCACAAATCATTACACACCCCCTTCCCATATGTAAAAAAAAATTTTTTCCCCTGCTATCGTCAAAAACCCTGTGACGTTATATTGAACTTGTTGGAAAAAAAAGGTAAACATTCATATGGATTTTTTTGATTTTTTCATTACTTTTTTTGGGTGTATTAAATTTTTTACACCGATATACCAAAACGCTCTTAAAAATACACTTTCAAAAAGCGGAAAGGTGACGTAAATTTAAAAAAAAGGGGGAAATTTTAAAAACCCCAAAATTTTATCATTGGTTTTAAAAAAATAAAAAGTCGGAATGAAAAATCGAGACTTTAAACATGTTTTTGGGGTCTTTTTTTTTGCACATATCGTTTTTTAAAATCGCGCGCGGTAAAAGAATTTAAAAAGAACCCCCGACAGATTTTGGAAAAAAAAATACTTAATTTACAAGTTCCAAAAGTTATTTTGTATTTTATTGGTTATTTTTTTTAAATCCCGGGTTTTTTACGATTTTTTGATTTTTAAAAAACTTTAAAAAAGGGTTTTTCTTTCCCCAGTGAGAAATATTTTAAAAAAAATCTCAGTAACAAACATTCACTTTTTTGGGTGGAACGCCTTTGGGCCGTTTATTATGCTATTTGCTTAAATATGCGGAAATTATTTTTTTTAAAAAAGGAGTTTTTTTTTATTTTTAAATAAATTTCATTTTTTGGTAATTTTTCATTTTTTTGGGGAAAAAAAATTTCATTTGTGTGGTTTTGTTTCTTTATATGCTGTACATTCTTGGTTTAAGTAGTAAAACTATTCAATTTTATTTGGGGGGAAAGCCTTTTGGGGTGGGGTTTAAAAGGGCCAATATCTCAGTAAAATTTGTTTTTTGTGGGTTAGATTAAAAAAGTTATACGTGGTGCTTTTTACATTAAAATTTCTGTCCCCAAAATTTGGGAAAATTTTAGTAGTCACCGTGCCCTTTTTTGTGGGTCCCTTTTTTTTCCCCCTTTTTGCAGTAAAAAAAAACACATTTATGTCGTTTTTTTTCGTTTATATACGCTGTAGTTTTTCCCCCCTTATATGCTTACTTTCGATTTCTTATATGCTGTGTTTCCCCGCTTTTATGCAGAGTATTTTCAGATATGCTGTAGTATTTAAAAATGTGCGGTAGTTTCGGGGGTTATGGGGTTTGGGGTTTTGGTTTTATCCAAAAGATCCCCTGTTTTGGGCCCAATTTTTAAACGAATTGGTTTTTTCCACGGGGTAATTCTAGTGCACCCCACCCCAAAAAAATTTTCCCTAATCATGACGCAAGGAAAATTTTGGGGCGCTGAAACCCCTTTTTGCAGCAATTTTTTGAATGAGTTTGGGTTGGAAAATTTTTTAAAAGGGTTCGAGATAAAAAAAATTTACGCAAAATTTTTGATCTTTTAAATAAACCCGAGATTATAAAATTTTTGGGATTAAAAAAATCGAATCGCATTCGACTTCGTGAAATTTTTTGGGTTTATTTAAAAGGGAAATTCACTTCTTTTTTTTTCCTCCCAAATTTAAATTTTTTTTGTATAACTAATTAAAAAAAAAATTACAGAAAAATCAATTGGATACCGCTGGCCTAAAAAAAGGGGCTTTCCCCGGGTTTTTTAACAAAGTAGGAAAAAAGGGGAAAGCAAGGGCCAAAAGTTACTTTTTTTTCAGTTATTTTTAATTTTTTAAAATTTTTCTCTCCATTGGCAAAAAGGTTTTTACAAACCCCGTTTTGCGGCATAAAGCAGTGCGTTAGTTACGCAAAAAAAAGCAAAAGTTCGAGAAAATTTTGGGGTTCGCTTTTTCTGAACGGTTTGTTCCCTCACGAACGGGTTTGGGGCCAATCGCGAACGAAAATTTTTAATCCCCCCCAGCGAAAAAATTTGGGGGGAAAGGGAAAAAAAAAAACGGATAATTTTTATTTTTTTTAAATGGGCTGCAGCCATTTTAAAAAGTTTCCGTTGCGTTCAAAAGCTAATCCGGATGCGAACCCTTCCCGTGGAACGTTTTGCAAAAATGAACGCGGGCGGTTTTCGGGGTTATTTTAAATTTTTTAAAGGGTTGGGGCGTGAAAACTGTTTTGACGTTGTTTTTTGCGGTCCCAAATTTGATCAAAAACAAATTTTCACCCCCTCTAAATTTTAAATTTTAAAGGGAAAATGTGACTTCTTGGGGTGAATTCGGGACAATTTTTTAAGATGCGGTCAAAATTTTTTAAATCTTGAACTCGTATTTGAATAGGTTTTTTAAATCAAACTTGCAGAATTTTTTTCCAAAATTATACAATTTTAAAACCCAAAAAAAAAAATTTTTTAGTTTTCTTTTAAAGTTGTAAACCAAAGGGGTTTTTTTTTTTGCGCAAAAGCAAACTAAATGTTATCAATTACCCGGATAAAAAAGTCAAAATGATGCTTATTTGAATAAAAAAAATGGGGTTTATTTGCTGTGAATTTTAGGGGGGGGAAAATCCTGTGAAAGGGGGTTTTTTTTTTAAGGTGAAAAAAGTTTTTGATTTGTGATGAAATATGAAAAAATTTTTTTAAATTTTTCCATACGTGTCATCAATGGAAACGTCTTAATTTTTAAATGAAAAAAAAAATGATGTCGAAGGGGGGGGGTTTGTAAGGTCACCCATTTTCCCCCAGATAAAGTTTTTTTTTCCGACCGTGGACCCATCAGAAAAAAAAAAATAATCGAAAAAAAACAGCAAAAAAAAAAGGGTTTAAAAAAAATCAAATCTAAAGCATTATTCCAAAAATGGAATTTTGATGTATTTTTAACAAAAGGTAGCTGAGTTGACTTTTAGTTTTAAATTTTTAAATCCCCCAAAAAAATTTTTGAAAATTTTTATGGGTTTTCACGGGGTTTTCCCCTTTTTGGGGAAAGAACCCTGCTTGTTTTTATCGAGATAAAAAGGGCGCAAAAAGTGTACAGGGGTGACAAAATTTTTGCGCACCCTTTTTTTAAAAAAAAAAAAAATTTAATGATATTTGATAGCAAATATAGGGTCGTCTCGTTAGTCCCCCAAAAAAATTTTGAATCATAATAGGCAATTTCATTTGGTTTATCAACCCAAATAAAATCGAAAATAAAAAAAAAAAAAAAAAAAAAAAAAAATATGCAGTCCAAAAAATTTGGGTTTCCCGGGGGGGTTTTTCTGGGGAGGGTGGGTTGCCCAAAAAAATAGAGTATTTTGGGCCCCCGTTTAAAACATCGTCAGACGAAAAAGCGAAAAGGGGGGGGGGGTGTGGGGGGGGGGGCCTCCCCCGCAATTGCACATATGAAATTTTGGGGGGTTTAAAATTTTTGCTTTTTGTGCTATTTTTCAGTGCTTTTAAAGTATTTTTTTTTTCCCCTTTTTAAAACCCTTTTAAATTTTTAAAAAAGAGGAAAACGAAAAAAACTTTTTTTAAAACCCAAAAACAATTTTTATTGGATTTTTTTTTTTTTTTTTTTTCTACAAAATTTTTCACATTGGCTTTTAAATGTGATGCCGGATACGGCCTGCTTTTCCCCCCCCCCCAAATTTTCAGTCCTAGGGAAATTTCCGGGTTTTCCCTGTGTTTTTTTATTTTCGGCAAAGCATACGAAATGTTTCAAAAACAATCAAAACTATTTATGTTGTAAAACTTCCTTTTTTACAAAAACCATTTTGTGGGGTTTTAAAACTTTATTTTAAGATATTTTATTTAGAAATGTGCTATTAAATAGGGGGTATTGCCCCCCTTTTTGAAATTTTTAATTTTGGTTTTTAGATTTTTTTCCCCTTTTAAACCTTTTAAACAAAAATGTTTAGTGATTGGGCTTATGATTGGGAAATTTTTTTTCATTTTTTTAAAACAAATTTTGGCCCCCAAAAGGGGGGGTTTAAATGACATTAAAAGACTTTTGGGAAAAATTTTTGTTGTTCAGTTGTTTTTTAAAAAGGTTTTTGAAATTTTTTAAATTAGTGAAACCTGGATATCCCCCTTTTTCATCCCCGGCCTAATTTTCAGTATCCCAAAGTCAAAAGTCTTTCTGAAAGTCGGGGAATACATAACATCTTTTTTTTTTTTTTTCCCACTAAACAATAAGTGATCAAAGAAGACATCCCCCGTCAAGTATTTTGTTTCTGTCCCCTTTTTTTTTAAAAAAGAATGGGAATTTTCTTGGATTTTTTATATTTGGAAACGTATAGCTCCCTTTACAAAACCCCAAAATTTTTTTTCACCCACGTATAAACCCCCCCTTTTGTTTTTCCCCCCAAACTCGATTAAATTTTTTTATTTTTTTTGGGTTTTTTTTTACGTTTTGGGGGTTTTATGTTTGTCGGGGGGGCGGGTGGTAAATTTTAAAAAATTTTAAAGTTGTTTTTTTTTTTCCACTGCGGGGTTTTCCCCGATTGTGCTCGGGCAATTACCCCCTTTGAAAAAACCCTGGGTTTTTTTAAAAAATTTTTTAGCAATTTCAGGCCACAAAAGTTTTTTCTAAGATATTGATTACTTTTTGGGGTTTATAAAACCGTCCACATCCGAAAAGTCCCCCCCTCCGTCATACGTTATACACCCCCCCAAAGGGGGGATATTCCCCCTTTCGGGGAAAACCCTTTGGGGGGCATCCCGGGCACATAAAGGGGTTTTATCTTTCTTGGGGTTTTTTCCCCCCCTTTCATAAATTTTTTTTTTCCCCCCGCCCCCAAAATCCCTTGACCATTCTCGCTTTCGACCTTTTTCCCCCCTTTCCCCTTGTATTTTGTTATACTCAAACATGGGTTTTTTTTAAAAGGTTAAAAATACTGTTTGTCATTGAAAAATCTCTAAAACATTTTTTAAAAAAGAATTGTTTTTATATAATTTATTTTCATGCACAAAAAATCTTTCTATTTTTTTAGCTCATCTAGCTATGTCGGGGAAAAAAAATTTTCAACTGTTTTTTTTCAGCAAATTCTAAAAAACCCTTTTTTTCCACAGCGTAGCAGTATTAGTGGCGGAACATATTTTCGTAAAACCCGCCCATCACATATATCCAAGGAGAAAGAAAACCATTAAATTTCCTGGACTGCAACATTTGTATTTTTTGCAACAATAAGAAGAAAACCTACATAAGTGAAAAGTCAGTTTAAAAGGGGGCTTTTGGTGTTAAAGGTCCAGCGCTAGGATTGCCCCTATAAAGTATGTAAAAATTTTTAGAAAAAATTTTTCAACTTACTCATGGGGGTGGTTTTTTTCATGAAGTGCAAACAAAACTGTGGGGCCCTTTGAAGATTGATTGTTGTTAACCCATTTTATTAAATTTTAAAATTGGGGGATCACAGAAAAAAATTTAACTAAAGGCCGTGAAAAAAAATTTAGAGTCTACTCCTTTATTGGATAATTTACAAGTGAGTGCATTCCAAAAGGAGGTGCAAAACTGCAGGCAGTGTTAATGTTCTATTTGAAAAAACATTTCAAATTTGCGGAGACTTTTAAAATCCATTAAAAATCTATGTGATTTAATACAAAACCCAATTCCAACAAGAAACACAAAAACTTCAGAGATCTCGTCATTTTCATAAAAATTAAAGAACAGTCGTCCCCCAAAAAGGAAATCAGAAATTTTTCCTGAAGCGGAAGAGTCTGCAAACTTTGTTAAGGTTCGAAGAAAGGGGTAGACAGTGCGCAAGTGCGGGAAGGGGAGTAACTTTTTGAAAAATTTATAATCCATTAAAAAAATGCATTGCTGAAATAGAAATAAAAGAATATAAACCTATCCATATTTACGACCTCAAAGCAAAATTGTGACGGGTGGAAACGGGGGAAAAGATGAGTTTTCTACATAGAAGGAAGCAAATTTATACTTGTTGACAGAGAAAATTTCTCGATGTTTAAGGATATCGGGTTTTAGAAGTTTGCGTTTTAAAAAGGGGGGTTAAAACTTTTTGGGAGGTAGTTTTGGGGGTTATTGTGTCTTGTGTAAAATTTGAATTGTGAGAGAAATTTAGGTTTGTTTGGTACAATTTTTTTTAATTTGACTTTTAATGTTTGTGTTCTCCGCATTTTAAAGGCAAAAAATTTTACAAAATTTTTCCATTTTTTTGCAGCCCGACAGTACTGCGAAAATTCATTGAAAATTTAAAAGTTAAGAAGTGATTTAAAAAAATGTTGAGATGGTTGATGATTCAAATGTTTAGGGAGTTAAAAGTATAAGTTATGTTAACTATCAGACGTAAAGTTTCGCAGTGAATTTGTGTAGATGCTTCCACCAACAGACTGTGGTTTATTCCCCACTGGGGGAAAGTGAAATAAAGCTGGTCCTAATTTAAAAGGGTTTTGGGTCCCCAAAAAATAAAACCATCCCCCCCAAACAGGGTAACGTGCCGATATCATACATGTATCATTTTTGAATCGGGCCGATATACAAACCCCTATCCCAACCCGCATACCCTACTAGAGTAAATTTAATAATCCAATGTAAAAACAAAGCCATATGCATGTCTTGTTGTGCAAGTTAAAAAAAAGGATTTGTCTATTAAAATTTTGATCGTTTCCCAAATTTTGGTCCCCTACGGGTGATATCAAAAATTTTTTTCCAAAGGATGTTAAATTCCTTGGGGGGGTTTGGTTCAAAAAGTAAATAGGAAAAAATTTTTTTTAAAATTTAAAAAGTAGGGAAAATAAATGGCTAAAACTTTTTTAAATTTTGATTGATTTTTAAATCATTTTTTAATTGAAATAAAATTTTAAAATAAAAAAAAAATTTTTAAAAAAAAATAAAAATTCCTGTTTTTTATTTTACTGCCTTCCATGCAACCACCTTTTGGGTTTTAATTTTTTTAAAATGTTTGGTCATCTTAAACCGGTAAATCCTTTTTAAAATAAACACAAATTTTCCCTTTAAATGACCTTAAATACCATTTGATTTTAAAAATTTTTTTTTGCATGTTGTTCACAAGGCAGTTTTTTTATTCGGGTTTTTTTCGACAGTCACTTTTTAAAATTTTTGCATCTAACTTTTAAAAAAAAAAAAAATAAAATTTTTGTGATGAATTCGTATCATTTTATTTTTGAACACAATCTTTATTGTTTTTTTTTTAAAAACCGTTGGTTTTATTTTTATACAATTTTTTATCCAATTTGACATATATTTAGGGGAATTAGGGAGTTGTTTACCCGTCTCCAAAAGAATAACAAAAGGGTGCCTGGGCCCAATTTTTGGTTACGCCCTGGGTGGGTGGGCTTTGGGATTTCCCCGGGGGGGAAAAGCCCGGAACGCCCCAGGGCTTTTAAAGGGGGATAATACAAAAAAAGTAAAATCATAATGAAAAAAATAAAAAAAGCGCGTAATGCTTAGGTTTAAACTACCCGGTAATGGACTGGGGTACCAAAAAAAATATTCATTTAAAAAATCAGAAAAAAAATTCAATGTTTTTACATCAGAAAAATAAAGTTTAAACAAATATGTTTGTTTTTTCTTTTTGTTTAAAAAAAAAAGGGCAGAAAATTCTAAATTTTTGGGGGAAAAAAAAAAATAAACGTCGGATCGTCTTTAAGCGTTCTTATACTGACTTAAACTTTTTTTTCCCAAAAAAATTTGGGGCCCGAAAATTTTTAATGTCCAAAAATTGCGATTATAAACATGATACCCCCCGGGGTTTTAAATTGAACCTTTCTGCGTTTGCTTCAATACGAATCATTTTGTTAAAAAAAAAACTTTGAAAAATATGATCTTAATAATACTAAAAGATTATTTGTGGTCTTTTAAAACATAAAAATAGAAGCCAATAATTAAAAGCAAAATGATTTTTATAAATTTTTTAAATCAAAAAAATTAATATCGGTTTTTTAACTCACAAAATTTGGGTTGAATTTTTATTATTTTTTTTTTTTTCCCCCGAGTAAACCCCCGGGAGTGATACGAAGGAGTTGAGACAGAGTCTTACATGGGCCCAATTTGGGTTTTTGGAAACCTTTTTAAAACACCTTTAACACTGTCCTTTGTCTAGTTAAAAAAAAAGGCTCCCTTTTTTAAAAAAAAATTAAAAATACAAAAATAACGCTCTTTTTTGAAAAAAACTGAGTTGTTATTTTTTTTTGAGTTCTAAAGGGTAAAAAAAAAGTTGAAAATATTTAGTGAAATAATTAATTTTAAAAAAACGTCTTTTTTAGAAAAGACAAAAAATTTTAAAAAAAGAACCAATTTAAAACCCGTTCGAAAATTTACAATAGGGTTTAAATGTGGATTATGTGAGACGGCTTTAGACCCATAATTTTGCACAATGCAGAATCCCCCCAACGTTCCGGGTGGAACTCGCGGCCTTTACTTGTACGGTTTGGTCTCACAAAAAACATGCCCGGGCTGGGCTCTCAGCACAGATTTTCCTTTTCTTTCTTTTTCATTCCTCTTAAATCCCCCTTTCTCTTGATCTCCTTTTTCCCTCCCCGCCATTCTTAACTAAAAACATTCATGTACCCCGTTTTAAGCTATCCCCTTTTCAAACTTCCCTTTTTATCCCTTTTGCATTTTTTTATATAAAATCCATTTTTTTTTTTCACTATGTTACCTTTTTCGTGTGTCGAAAAAAGCTTTAAGAAAAACAATGGAAAAAAAAGTCGCTAGTTTTTTGAAAGCGGGAAAAACGGGAGAATAGAGTGACTGAGATAGAAAAGGAGAAAAATTTTGGGACAGAAATTTTATAAAAAGACACTTTAAAAAGAAAAAAAAAAAAGGAGAAAAAAAAAAAGGGGAAACCAAATGAGAGAGCCCCGCCAAATCATTTAATTTAGCACACAAACCCATGCCTTCGCGCATATTTTTGGGGGAAACCAATGGATGAGCAAAAATTTAAAAAAAAGGGCCATGTTTTTTTTTTTTTATGTTTTTTTGTCAATAATTACAAAACGCGATATTTTTAAACAAATTTTAAGGACTCTATACGCATGCATAAGAAAAAAAAAGTGTTTAGTGCTTATATAAATTAAACAAAATTTTTTTGTAAGTTTATAAAAAATTTTAAAAAATTTTTTTGTAGTAAATAATATAATAGACTATTTACTAACACTGTTCATGCTTTTTACATGTTGTTCTACCTAGCTACGTTTCTTTCCCCCATGAACTGGGAAAATAAAAATTTTAAAATTTCTAACCTTTTTTGGAAAATTTCAGAAAGCCCTAGTATCGTACCGTAAAATATATACCTTTTTGTTGTCGGTAAATTGCCCGTTTTGCTTTTTGATATGATTTTTTAATATGTTTAGGGAAACCGTTCAAAATAAATTTCTCTGTATCTAATTTTGAGGGGAAATAATTTCCTTCCTGGTAAGGCGATGTTTTTTTTAGGTTTTTCGTTTTTTTAAATTTCGATTTTTCAAATCATTGTAGCACGTGCGTTATGCGAAGCCCAGGCACGCCTTTAGGTCTTGGTTTAAGGGTTTTGTGTTTGTTATTCCAATTGTGTTTACTTTTCCTTTCCCTTCGGCTGTGTGGCATAACTTCAAAACTGCATTGAAAGCCTGCCGAAAGAAAAAATCTCCAAATGCTAGAGAGATATCCTTTACGGGAAAAAAAAGAAAAAGTTGAAAAAGAAGGGTTTTTTAAAAAAAAAAAAAAAAAAAAAAAAATTAAAAAGTATCAATGTCGAAACATGTATTTTTTTAAAAAAAAAATTGTCATTTTAAGAAAATTTTGAAAAATTAAAAACTTTTACTTTTTTTTTTAAAAAAATTTTGAAATTTTAAATAACCAAAAAATTCTTAAAATTCTATCTTTAAATAAAAAAAAAAAAAAATTCTTCTTCCTTTAAATAAATTATTTAAAAATTTTTTTTGTCAGTTGATGCAGCTAATAAGATTTTATTTTTAAACCCTTTTTTTTGTGTCCCCAACAGAAAAGTGGACAGAAAAAAGTACAAAAAAACCGCCACAGAAGGGGGGGATCCCTTTAAGGGGGTTAAGAGGGGCCCCCAAAAGGAAGGGTACATAGTAGAACAAACACTTTTTGGGCCAACCCAAAATTTCCAGAGATGGTGGGGAAAAGTGGATACACCAAATTTCTGAAACACTTGGTTTTGGGGGGTTTTGTGCACCCCAAAAAACCAAAGAGACCTAGCTCTATGTGGAAAGTGGTTTAATTCCAAAATTCGTAGGATATGTGCAAAGAGGCCCTGAACAGGGGCCTTTAAAGAATTTTTCACTAAATGGATTATTATTTTTTGTATATTTAATTATTATTGAATTTCAGATGTGGTATTATTTTTTTCTCATTTTTTCTTAAAACTTTCCCCAACAAGTGCATGTGATTTTTTCAATTATTTTTATTTTTTTTTAAAATCAGGATTTATTTTTTTTAAAATTTAATTTAAAATTTTAAACCGTTGCAATGATTTTAAACAAGTTCCAACTTTTTTTCAGCAAGAATTGTTGGTTTTTTTTTCAACCCCCTTACAATTTCATTTGTAAAGGCCCCTTTTTGGGGAAAGTAGTCGGCCAAAAAAGGCCCCCCATATCGGGCAGATTAGGTATATTGATTCCACCCAATATAGGCAAACTGATATTGGTCCTATATCGGTCCAAGTCGGATTGATATTCAAAAAGATACCCGGGCCGATTTTAGCATTCATTTGCAAAAACATGTTTGCCCTGATATTGAAAACCGATATTGGTTCGATATACAAAACAAAATTGGTCCGATATCGGTCCGATATCGATGCTTGCTGGGTCATAATTTAAATGCCGCCGACTCAGAGTGATCAGAATGAGTTTTTGAGCTTATTTCCTGATTTTTTAAAATTAAATAAGGTTTTTATGAGTAATGGTGATTAAATTTTAATAAGAGTTTATGTTTTAAATTCTAGGTAGCAGTAGACTTGGGAAAGGGCTAGGAAGGATTTTTTTTAGGCTTATTCTTAAAAAGATTGCGGAAATATTTTCCAGCCTGTACTGGGTGATATTGCTGCAGAGGAGTATGTGCGGTTGGAAAGATAAATGGTAAGCCGTTCAACTTCTGGATATTTGTTATGCATATTAAATATATAAAAGGTTGCATGAAAAAAAAAAGGAAACAAAACAGGGGTCTGTGGTAATTGTGGTGCAGAATTACATTTGTTATTACATTGTATAACCCCATGTATTAAGTGGATTCATATAGATTTGCAGGTTCCTTCAGGCTTATTCAAAATGAGCCAATTTGATATAATAAAAAACAAACAAAAAACAAAACAAAAAAAACAACAGCATAAAATTAATGTGAATCTCGATCTGCAAGTATTTAAAGACTGAAACAAAGTTTATTCATACTGTATTAATTCAGGCTACTTTAATGCAGGAGCATATATTCGGAATTAATAAAAATTTGAGATATGCAGTTTTTCATGCAGGTCCTACTTTTCTCTACTTTTTAGCTCACCTGAGCACAACGTGCTCATGGTGAGCTATTGTGATCGCCTTTTGTCCGTCGTCCGTACGTCCGGCATCAACAATTTCCTTTAACCCTTTCCCTCATATAGAATCATGTCGACGCACTCAATAGGTACCACATAAAGCCTGATCTGCAGAAAACCAACAGTTAAACCTTACCAAATTTAATTATAAAGTCCTCATTTCCAGACCACTGAGGAGCAGCGAACAGCATAAAACCTGATCAGCCTGCGAGTTACTAGCAGGCTGATCTGGTTTTATGTTGTTCGCATAGGTCTTTTCATGGTTTCCTCTATGAGGGAAAGGGTTAAACAACATCTCCTCCTTAAACCGCTGATTGGATTTTGACCAAACTTCACAGGATTGATCCTTATGAGGCCTTCTTTCTAGATGTGTTCATTTTGATTTGATTGGTTGAAAAAGTAGGTCACTGGAGCTATAAATAGTTTTTTTTAAAATGCAATTTTGAAAATCTTCCTCTCCAAAACCACAAGGCCTAGAGCTAAGATATTTGGTATGTAGCATCATCTGGTGGACCTCTACCAATTTTGCTCAAGTCATGGCCCTGGGGTAGACACTGTATATATCCTGGAGTGAGGGAAGTACAGATCCTTAAAACTACTTCAGTTAAATCTTGCTTCGTTTTAATCGCGTGCTGCACTCGGCCAAGTCGGATTTTTATCCTCCTCCAAACATTTTCAATGATGTTCAAGTCTGGTGACTGGGATGGCCATTCAAGACATTGAATATTGTTATCACTTTTCCATGCTCTGGCTCTCCCAGACATATGACTGGGGGCAGTTGTCATCTTGAAACTTCCAGGGGCTATTACCAAAATGTTTGGCCACAACCTGCCATAAATGACTACCTAACAAATTGATATATTTTTCGGTGTTTAAATTACCATCAATTGGTGTTATAATTCCAACCCAAGCGTATGAAATACACCCCCAAAATGAAACCTAAGTTTGTGCACTGCCTTTACGTAATGATAGCTGGCCGAGGCTGTATATCTGTATACTGTATATCTCAATTTATTTTAAAAATTGAAAGAAAAGAAGATACTATTGTAAAAGTCACAGAACCTTTTTGGATGAAATCTGGTTGAAATTTAAATGCGAAAAGGTTCTAAGTGATATCATATGACGCAAGAGTTTTTTTTTTTTTTGTAAACTTCATTCCTGTGACAAAGCGACGTGTGTGTGTGGGGGGGGGTAGTTGCGCCATTACAATGGCAGTTTTAGTTTGATGTTATGAACAAAAAGGTTACCCTTACATTTTCATTAAAAAACTGTACATCTTAAGTTTAGAAGGACAAGAAACATGCAAGAATAAATGTATGGTGCTGACTTAAAGTAACTCAAAGGCATGAAAAAGCTAGTATTTGACCTTGATTAGTTTTTTGCAGTAAACTTAATCCTTTAAATATATTTGTCCTAAAAAGTTTGAAAACTCATGTATGTATTTACCAATAGGAAAATGTACTTGTGTACAAAGAAAAACGTTAAAACACAAGCCTATGAATGGAAAGTAATGAACATTTATTTGGAGAGTTGGAAGATTAGCCTTTAAAAAATGACAGTTATCCAAAGTTGGCCATAAACTAAGCTTTGACTGCCTATTTGTCTTCGAAATGTAATGTCTGTAGCCCCATATGGATGTATGTATGCATGTGTCGGAAACCTTTCAGTTGTACAAGTTGCTTGGACATTGTTTCAAGTGAACATGCATGAGTTACTTTGACATGTACATTACAGAGAATGAAGTTTTTGGGAGTATATAATGTCAGCCTATGTGCAGTGGTCATTTATCTTTTTAAATGATACCTTACAAACTCAAGCAGATGCTGATTAATATTGACATGTAACAATTATTGTTGTTCTCAGTCTGGACATTGCATTATTTGGTTACATTGTCCTATGTTCTAACGATGTTTAAGCAAGAACATTTGTCTGAAAAAGTTGAGTGTGAAAATATTAAATTATTGTTCCAACAGCGTTTCATGCTATTGCTTCATCGTGTAATGCAGCTGATGTATTTTTTATTTAAACTCAAAGTGTGACATTAAGCTTAGAGCTATGGCCCTTTGTCATGTGCTTCAACTAATGGATTATAACAATGCATGACAAAGTTAACATCCTGACAAAAAAATGTTAACGCTTGCCGGCCCGCCTACACTTTCTAACTTATATACTGGTGATAGTGAATTATAAATAAAAAGAATTTAATTCAAGGAAAATGTTTTTCAAATGTACTGAAACTGCAATTGTCCTACATCTTCAAACCTCAGGTTGTGAACTTAAACAAGAGGGCCAAGATGGCGCTGTGTCGCTCACCTTAGTAAGATTGCTGTGTTTGTCATAATTACTAAATATGTGGCAAAACAAAAAAGTGTGTGCAATGTTGTTTTCTTTTTTAACTTTTGACTAAGTGACCTAGATTTTGACCCTACCTAACGGGGCCGCCGTGGCCGAGTGGTTACAGTCGTGGACTACATATCTCTCAGCCCCTCACCGCTGTGGGTTCGAATCCCGGTAGGGACTTCGGATTTTTCATGAGAGGAAGTCTTCCAGCTGGCTTGCGGTAGGTCGGTGGCTCTACCCGGGTACCTCTGTGTACTCGGGGTCTTCCTCCACATGTAATTAGCTGGACGTCGCTGTATGATTGAAATACCATCGCAGCGACGGAAACCCCCAATACAACATGACCCTACCCAAAATTTGCACTAATCTGGGTTTTCATGCAAACAACATTCTTATCAAGTTTTATGAAGACTGGGATAAAAAATGTAGCCTCTTCAGTGTTCACATGTACATATTTTAGAAGGTTTAGACCAGTTAGCCCCGATTGACGTTATACAAGTTTGAAACCAAATTACCCACTTGAACGTAAATTTTGACGTCCTTTTAGCTCACCTCAGGATATGCTATTGTGACCGACTTTTGTCCGTCGTCCGTCGTCAACAATTGCTTATGAACACTCTAGAGGCCACAGTTTTTGGCCCAATCTTCATGAAAAGTGGCCAGGATGTTTTCCTATATGATATATCGAATAAGTTCGAAATGGGTCATGTAGGGTCAAAAACTAGGTCACCATGACAAATCTTAGAAAATCTTAGACAAATATTGTGAAAACACTGGAGGCCACAGTTTTGGTCCAACCACCATAGAACTTGGTCAGAATGTTTATCTACATGAAATCTGGAATGAATTCGAAATGGGTAACATGAGTCAAAAGTAGGTCACTAGGACAAGTCATAACAAAAACTCCAATTTAACCTTTGTAACATAATGTTTGTTTATGGAAATTGGTTGGGGTCAAAAGATAGGTCACCATGGCAAATCTTAAAATAAACTAGTGAACACTCTGAATCATGAGAAAATCTTAGCAAATGCAGCTGTGAGACTCGAGTTCTAACCCTGGTAGATGAGCTCAATACATATTTAGAGAGAGGAAAACAATACGATCATGCCTTCCTGGATTTCTCTAAAATTTTCAACAAAGCTCCACACAATCGACTGCTGTCCAAGTTCAACCACTATGGGATTACAAAGAACACTTTGACCTGGATCCAAGCCTTCCTTTCGAATACAACCGAGCATGTCATCGTTGATGGAGCTACATCCGAGCCTGCACCCGTCTCTAGCGCCGTCCTACAGGAACGTATCCTTGCCCTCATCAATGATTTACCACTGAACGTACAATCCAGGCGTGCATTCAGTATGACAAACCGTATGCAGTCCTACGCTTACAGTCAGTAAAATTCATCAATCCAATAACTGTAACGACCGGTTGCATACGGTTTGTCATACTGAAAGCACGCCAGTAATATGCTCTTTGCAGATGATTGTGTGGTCTATCGAAGATCAGTTCTAAATCTAATATTTAACCTGGCGAAATGAAAGAACAAATGGGTATCGTCCTTCTACACAGAAAAATACTCCATCCTACGTGTCTATATAAAGAGGTCTTCTATGGTTTTCAACTACACCATCAAAGACCACATCTTGGATTCTGAGGATTGCAACAAGTACCTAGGGTACATCTAACGCAGAACATGACATGGAATACCCACATTGACAAGGTTATTAAGAAGGGGAACAGTACTCTAGGACTTCTTTGTAAAAAATCTTAGAGTCAGGAACGAAACCTCCAAGACCAAAGCCTACGAGGGGTTATCCAAAAATACGTGGACTTTTTACGTAGCATAAAACCATTTGGAATATCAGCCTAAAAGTTTGATATGTCGTTTTGAAACATATAATCAATAACTCTGAAATTCTCGTGAATATATCTTTATACAAATTAAGAATATACGGCTTTACAATAACACATCATCGCGCTCCTGGCGCAGCCTATAAATACGACGTCAAAGTCATTTTCTTTTTTGGTCATAATTAGAAACGTCAAATATGACAATGATATTCCCTCGCGTTATTTACTGTTTCTCAAAATAACCACTACCAGCTTCCATACAAAGCTTGTGACGATCAAGTGCTCGCATACGTTAGCGAACCACGTTCCGCAAAGGCTCAAAATAATCTGTTGTGTACTGTTGAGCAATTCAGCCACTGACTCGAACCGTTTACCCCGCAATTTACCTTTTCACTTTCAGTCGAAATTATAGTTATTTCATTATTAATTATTATGATTACTATTAATGATATAATCATAATAATTTTTATTATTATTGCAGTTTTTTTCTCTTAATTAATGATAATGATTTAAAGTCGTAATATTGGCGAGTTCCCACTGTCAACGGGAAATTTCAAACGAAATACAAAAATAATTATTTCTTATGTCTGAAATGTCAAGATTTCGAGTGGGGATTTAGTGATTTAACCCCATTCGAACCACGATGAACGGAAGTGAACCCAACTCGATGTCTATGAGGTCGGCGCCGCGATTTATTTATGTACAGAAGGGAACGGTGCGAGTATTCCGAAGTTATTTTGTTTACAAATATTTTCGGAACACTCTTACCTTCCCGCTCTGTATCATATACAATCGCAACCTGAGCTGACCTTCGTGGTCTAAATCCCGAGTAGAAATCATGAAATTTCAGGCATTAAAAATAATAATACCTGTATTTCATGTGAACAGTTATGAAGGAAAATTATCCGCTGACAGTGGGATTTTTCCAATATTATCGATGGGCGCATTTTTATTGATTTGTTGACACTTATTCCCGATGGGTGCCCTTCAGCATCCTGCTGAAGTTGGTAACCTTGTTGTTTTATACATAGTGAATTTTTTTATTTACAAAGACATGGGTAGTGAACGTAAGATTTATTGGAATGTGAATATTTTGATACATAAACTCAATGTAAATGGCGAATTAAAGTTGAAAACCGCTATATTCAAAGATTAAAATCCACCACATACCACAAATTTTCTTTTTTCACGTGAACAGAACTTTGGATAGCCTACCATCAGCTATAGCGGAGGCCATTGACTTGGTATCTTTCAAGCAGACGCAATCATCCATGACCTTTTAAAACACTGACCAAGCTTAGCTTCAAGGAGTCCCTATTGATTGTTGAGGCTGAGCCGACAGCGGCCACCGTAAGCGGAAAGGCTTAGGATAAAGGGGCGAAAACGTAGGTGTGTGACACTAATTTTTACCCTAATTCTTATCTTTTAACTATCACAACTCTTCTGGCTGTTCTATTCTCCTTCTTCATCTCTTTGACCGTAATCATTCGTTGCATAATAGTCAAGTGTGACGTCAACGTATGCTGTAGATATTGAAGAAAGTTCTGAATCTTCGCCCCTGTTAAACAATGCTAGGTGACTACTCGGGACACAGAACTTGCATCGAGATACCAAAGCCTAACACTCAACAACGGTGTACTTGTGCTATATGAGATCTTACTCTGATGTCAGTTGAACACAGACTGACTGAAAAACTGAGCGGATCCGCTTTTCTACAAGTTACGTGGCCTACAAAACATAAAATCTTCCAGGGTGAAACCCTTTCCATGAAAGAAAACATGGCCGTGAGATAAGCATTTAAATCGAATTGATGAATTAAATCAATGAAATATGATAATATAAACAATACTGGATGTTGTATTTTATTAATCTTGCTAAAATAATGTAGAAACGAAGGCTGAAACATCTAATCTGGATACCGGAACAAAAAACTTTGATAAACTCTACTAAAATGATAAGAACAGGATAAACTCAACTCAATCATTAGGCAGGTTCGTTATACTTAGGGGGAAAAAAAAGAAAACGATATCTGAAGATAAATATGATCGTGCATGCTGACATTACTGCATTAAAGCCCTTTCTTTATGGATAATTCAGATCTTTACGCTGGTAGTTTGTACCAAATCCTTCAATTAGATTACAAGACTTATTTTGATGCAAAGCATCAAAGACGCTGCGCATATGTTGAGCACGACTTAAATAAAGCAGAGCCATTTCAGAATAATTAAATACCATGTGAAAGTATTATTTACAAACAGCGGGTCTAAATATTCCTTCTAGGCAATGATACACGCCATTTTGTCAAATATATCATCAGCTGTAGGTCGTTTGGTTAAGAGATTTCTAAATTTTGAATTAAAATTCATGTAAATGAAGAGTGTCTTCGACCTTTATTTATTATAATAGGTTTATCTATTATCTATCAATTTTTTATATGTAATTATTGGGTCTGCAAGATGCATGCCAATTTCTAGACAGTAAGCTGCTAAAGCGGTGTTAATACCGATATAAAAACATCATTCATCAAGAACACTGATAACCAAACAAATCAGCAGAGATAAGTTTTATTTGGTACGCTATGGAGGGATAAGTCCCGGATTTTACTATCTTCCCTATAGTTATTACTTCCCTTGATACGTATAGTTATTACTTCCCTTGATACGTAAAGTAGCGTGATGATAAATTTACATATCTTTACAACATATGCTACAATATTCAGGTAAATTTACCAGTTTCATGAACTTTATCATACTGGGGCCGCAGATTGGGCCTGGAGCCGGCAATTAAACATGTCCGATACGGCCAAATGTATAATGTTTCTGTTTATTATGCCCCCCTTCGAAGAAGAGGGCGTATATTGCTTTGCTCATGTCGGTCGGTCGGTCGGTCCGTCGGTCTGTCGGTAGACCAGACCTTGTCCGAGTGATAACTTAAGTTCTATTTGACCTTTAAGTCTCAAACTTCATGTGGTTGTTGCTCATGATTAGTAGATGACCCCTATTGATTTTGGTGTCATTACCTCAAAGGTCAAGGTCACATGTTGTGTATGTATAATACCAGACCTTGTCCGAGTGATAACTTGAAGTTCTATTTGACCTTTAAGTCTCAAACTTCATGTGGTTGTTGCTTATGATTAGTAGATGACCCCTATAATTTTGGTGTAATACCTCAAAGGCAAGGTCACAAGGTTGCATTTGTATATATGTTTGATGACTTGGCCTTGTCCAAATAATGTTTTGTTTGTTTATAACTGACAATGTTCTTTCACTTAAACCTTTGTGGACTTGTGTAAATATTTCTCCAGCCCATTTATTTCAGTAAATGTTTAGTTCCACATTTTAGCTCATTATATTTTCACTCAAATTTTTGAAGTTTGAGAATTTTTTGTGACAAGCCAACATTATGAAGGCAAACTCCTTGCATGTAATATAGCTATATACATATTATGGCATATGAGGGGGGCATATATGTTTCACAAACATTTCTTGTTAAACTTTCTACATCATACTGTTATATGTATCGTTAAACTTCGTTTTTATTGATTTTTCAAGTTGACGATATGTAATTGAAACTCTGAATATTTTATGGTCATAAAACATCTTCCAAAACCTTTTTTCTGAGCTTTAATGTTTCGGACTGCTTGCAAGGTGCGTTAAGAAAGTTTTAAAACCCGTAGCCTAGGAAGTTAGGGAGAAGTTATTAGATATCCATTTAATGTGTCGAATTTATTTAATAACGAGAGAAAACATGTATATTTTTAATCTTTTTTTTTCACTTCAGTTTACAAGTATTAAATGATTCCTAAGGTGTTATTTCAAACATATTACATAGTTTTATTTTAAAAAATAACAGTTTCCCTTTTTTTTTTTTTTTTTTTTTTTTTTATCAGCCCATGGCCAAATTAAAACCCTATTTTAATCGCGTTTCCACGCGGCATCAATAAACCATTTACAACATTTTGTAATTATTTTCTGAATATGTTGCTCTTTCTGTGTTACAGCTCCGGCAATTTAGTTTATGTTAACTGAAAAGATATCTAAGTTCCAATGGTTATCTGACAGAGGAAGCGGTATGTGTTTGGCCTTCCGAGTTACACCGGGAAATCAGATAAAACGTCCAATAAATCACAGTATCAGGCATGAAGATAGCTGGACTCATAAACTTTTATGGGGTAATTTGATAAATGGCAGTACAACGTGTATCAGTAGCATTAAAAAAATGAATAAATCGTGATAAACCAACAAAGGGCATTTATTAGTTCTACTTGTTATGCAATGACTCAGATATCCAGTGCATTTTTGCAATTTTTCAACGCTTCGGTGAAACAATTTAAAAATATATATTATATTTTTTTCAGAATATTGAAGGATCAGAAAAAATTTAAAAAAAAATTCCCCTTTAAGGATTTGAAAGGAGGAAACACACACACACACACACAACTTGGCACAATTGTTTTACCATGAGCAGGCCAATGACTCAGATACGTAGTTGAAATGTCAAGGTCACTCTTCGGGATAAGAAATGGGCCTTGTCAAGATCATTGTAATTTCCTCATGTTCGTTGGCTGTCCTAGTATATCGTAAACTTCGATAATAATTCAAATTTACAATGTTAAACTATAACAGAACTTTACATACAAAAAATAATAATCATTTCTTCACCGCAAAGAAAGTGAAATCCGGCGATTTTTAATATTAAAAAGGCCATAACTCCTGTCCAAATTGGGCGATATCAGCCATAATCGAACTTAGCAAAGAGATAATGGTAATAAATATAGTCATAAAGTTTGAAGATGATTGATAGAGAAATAAAGATGCTAGAGTGCAAACAAAAATTTTTTTAATATTAAAATGGGCATTGCTCCTGACCTAATTGGCCGATATCAGCTATAATCAATCTTGGCCAAGAGATTTTGGTAATAGACATTGTCATAAACTTTGAAGATGATTTCTTAAAAAATGAAGAGGCTAAAACAAAGTGAAATCTGTCATTTTTTATATTAAAAGGGGCATAACTTCTGACCTCATCAGCCGATATCAGCCATAATCGAACTTGAACGTAAGGATATAGCTATAAATACTGTAAATACTGTTATAAAGTTTGAAGATGATGGATTAAGAAATGAAGATGCTAGAGTGCAAACAGTGTGAAATCTGGCATTTTCAATATAAAAAGGGGCATAACTCCTGACCTAATTGGCCGATATCAGCCATAATAAAATTTGGCCAAGAAATTGTGGTAATAAATATTGTCATAAAGTTTGAAGATGATTGCCTAAGAAATGAAGAGGATAGAGTGCAAACAAACTAGTTGTGGAAGACGGGCGGGCGACGGACATTCATTGATCCTAATAGCTCATCCTGAGCACATGTGCTCAGGTGAGCTAAAAATCGGCAAATATGAACCTCCGGGCCGTACTTGTTTGGGCTACTCCTTTTATTTTAAATGCACAATTCTCTCTTTTTTTTCTTTTCGCTTTCTAATATGTTTTTATCCAAGAGGAATATTTACATGGAACTACATTGTTGTTTTTAGCATATGCACAACAGAGTACCCGTTGGTTGTTGAAAGTTACTGTTCTGTGGTGATTTTATTTTTCAAAATGATTAGGTTTTCGCACCTCGCAGTGCGAAAATCTATTGTTCTTCTTCTGTTGATATTTTTTTAGGATTTCGCACCTCACAGTGCGATAACCTATTGTTCTTCTTCTGTTGATTTGTTTATATATATATATATATATATATGATTTTTTAATATGTTTTCAGGTACATGTTTTTCATGTGGACAGTTCTGAAGCTTCAACAGTTCCTTTGTTGACATGATCAATACATTTCTTTAAATAACTATTGGAAACATTGATTCATTCAGCACATTGCCTCTTGGTTCAAGTTATTAAGCATGCAAACAACTGACAAAGTCACTCATATGATAGAGGAGGACATTCAGTATCAAATTAGATTATTCAGTTTCTGAATAAAAATGAGATCATTTAGTTTGTGAATTGAATGAAATTCATGTTATGACAACCGAATTTTAGGAATGTGTATGGTTTTAATTTCTTGTTGCTAAAGATGTTCATATATATATATCTTTCAAAGGGTCTTTATGAAACGAATCTGAATTTGCCATGATTATTCTTAAAATTTATCAAATGTTTAAACACTAATTATTAAAACACATTACATCAATTGAAACAGTATTTAATTATATGTTTATCATTAAACAAGAGGGCCATGATGGCCCTGAATCGCTCACCTGATTATAAATGAGCAACATATGTTGGATTTTTCATATTGACCTACTTTTTGACCCCACATGACCCACTTTCGAGCTTGTCCAAGATTTTATGGAAACAGACATTCTGACCAAGTTTCATGAAGATATGGCCAAAATGTGGCCTCTAGAGTGTTAACAATGTTTTTCTAAGATTTGACCTCATGACCTACTTTTTTGACCCCACATGACCCAATTTCGAACTTGTCAATGATTTTATGGAAAACTAGAACTGTGTCCAAAGGACACGGATGCCCCCACTGTGCAGATGTGCTCGTAAACAAGAGCAGCTTCATTTAATGTCTACAAAATTCTGTTCTTATTATAGCGTTTCAGTTGAAATTTCCTCAATTATGTATTAATGATAAAAAAGTTACCTAACTCTTGAGGCATCATATTTGGTTTCTTTACAGATGGAATACAATATTAGTGTCTGAATAAAACAAAACTTTGAAACACATGTCTGGTCTCCTAAAACTGCAGGAACACAATGCTGTGATCAGAGAAATATGTTGGGTATACAGTTACTTTTGGCTGTGGCAACTCATCTTTTACATAGACAAGATCAATAATAGATCCACTTAAGTGTGTTGGTAATGTCACACACTGGCGATAATTAAGCAGAGATTCAGATAGTCTTCTGTACCAAACTGAATCAATTTAATTATTTATATGGTATATAGTGAAAAAATCAACAAAGGGCCATAATTCTGTTAAATTTGGTCGCCACGAAAAATTCCTTCCTTTACTTCCATCTACACATTAAGGTTGTTCATCCCTGGAAGTTTAAGCAAAATCTGCCATCCGGTTGAAGAGGAGTTGCGTTCACAAAATTTCTATATGGTATATAGTGAAAAAATCAACAAAGGGCCATATTTCTGTTAAATTTGGTCGCCACGAAAAATTCCTTCCTTTACTTCCATCTACACATTAAGGTTGTTCATCCCTGGAAGTTTAAGCAAAATCTGCCATCCGGTTGAAGAGGAGTTGCGTTCACAAAATTTCTATATGGTATATAGTGAACAAATCAACAAAGGGCCATAATTCTGTTAAATTTGGTCGCCGCGAAAATTCCTTTCTTTACTACCATCTACACATTAAGGTTGTTCATCCCTGGAAGTTTAAGCAAAATCTGCCATCCGGTTGAAGAGGAGTTGCGTTCACAAAATTTCTATATGGTATATAGTGAACAAATCAACAAAGGGCCATAATTCTGTTAAATTTGGTCGCCGCGAAAATTCCTTTCTTTACTACCATCTACACATTAAGGTTGTTCATCCCTGGAAGTTTAAGCAAAATCTGCCATCCGGTTTAAGAGGAGTTGCGTTCACAAGATTTCGGGACGTACGGACGGACTGACGGACTGATGGACTGACGGACTGATGGACTGACGGACTGACGGACGGACGGACAAGTGCAACGCTATATGCACCCCACTTTGTGGGGGCATAAAAACATTCTGACCAAGTTTCATGAAGATTGGGTCAAAAATGTGTCCCTTAGAATGTTAACAAGGTTTTTCTAAGATTTGACCTCGTGGCCTATTTTTTGACCCCTCATGACCAAATTTCGAACTTGTCCAAGATTTTATGGAAGCAAACATTCTGACCAAGTTTCATAAAGATTGGGCCAAAACTGTTGCTTAAGTTAACAAGGTTTTTCTAAGATTTGACCTCGTGGCCTATTTTTTGACCCCCATGACAAATTCAACTTGTCCAAGATTTTATGGAAGAAACATTCTGACAAAGTTTCATGAAGATTGACCTAAAAATATGGCCTCTAGAGTGTTAACAAGCCAAATTGTTGACGACGCAGGTCGCACGACACACAACGGACAAAGGGCGATCACAAAAGCTCACCTTGAGCACGTTGTGCTCAGTGAGTTAAAAATGATTCACTTTTTTCATTTTCACAATTCAACACTGAAATCATTTTGAACTTTTTAAAAAAAAATAATTATTTCTCAGCCATTTTTTTAAAAAATCTAACTTAAGATCCATCCATTGGAAGAATATTGATCATTTTGATCCAGTTCACTTAACCATCTGCTAATATACACACTGCTTAATTGTCTCTTTATAACGTGTTTTAATTTCTATATTACTCAGGACATGACCTGCGTTCATGGGTGTTGGTCTTTGTCTTTGAAAAGTGTTTTGGTATTTCTGTCTATTGGAACTTTGTGTAATTAACCAATGTTTCAAAGACAGGAGGCTATTCTTCAAAACAACTATTGCCCACTTGTTTGTTGCGAGGAATTAAGCATGTCCAGATAAGTATATCTTGATTCAGTATTTCCTGTTTTAACGTTAGTATTGTGGAATATATATGTGTGTGTGTGTGTGTGTGTGTGTGTGTGTGTGTGTGTGTTGCAGACTAACGGATTTGTTAATTTAACTAGATTTTTTTTGAAAAAGTGTTGTTGCTTTTTAAAGATTAAATGGAACCCACCTTCTGCTTTATTTCCAGAAGATGATGACAATCACAAGGTAGTGTGGTGTAGTCATCCTATGAACATTCTATTTCTAGAATGAGAAGAAAAGATGAACCAAACAATAATCATTGATGGTGGTGAAGTTTATAAAAGATTTCAAAACATCTGACAGACCTTATGACATTTTTTTTAAATTTTAACAGATATGTCCATAGAAAATTCAATAAATCTGTGATAATTGACCATCTACATATAGAAGCCACTTGCTTCTAGCAATTTTTTGTGGAGTTTTAATAAATGTTTTACTGTGTGCTTGTATCAGATCCAGTTTTATTCAATTAGCCATACCCATCTTTTCAGTTAGACAAATATCACTCTTCAAGTACTTACGAAACCTCTTTAGACACACTTCGGACAATGAAAAAAAAACTTCTTTTTCAGTGCATCATTCTGTTATATATCTTGTTAAGAATGTAATTTTTATATTTTTCTTCAGGGTCCTGATCAGAACAGCCTTGTGCTGGAAGTTGCAGGCAGTGTATGTAGCTACCCGGTTGTGAATGAAAGTGTACAAGTTCAACTTGAGTACCAAAGGAAACAGATGACCATAGTTATTCACGTGAAAACAATTAAACACAAAAGACATGTTTGTAATAATGAGAAACCATGTTTCTGTTTAGATAAAGACTGTGCAGTCAGAAGACTTGCAAAACTATGTGTTGATCTTCCTACAACATTATTTCGCCATGCTGAATTTCAAAGATTCTGCAAAAGAGGGGGATCTATTCAGGTTTAGCAACATGTAAAAACGTATGATTCCACATTTTTATGATCATTTTCCTCAGTCTAAATATATGTTTGAATGCATTGGCTTATCCTGAAAACTGAATAATTCTGCCTTTGAAACTGGCCATGCCAAGTTAGGATTTCTTCTTTTGTTAATCCAAAAGGAAAGCAAGGCAAGAATAAAGCTGCAGTTATGCAAAAGGAAAATCAAGTGAAAACATTGAAGAAACATATCAAAGGTCTTGGGGCAAATAAGGCAGAACAATTTATTATCAGAATATTAAAAGCAGCTCCTGTAATTTATAAGATTGTGGAAAATATTGATAAAGACAATAATGTCAGAACTGTACAACACATACACAGAGATCTCGAGAAGAAGATTTGCAATGTATCATAGATGCACTGAAAGACACAAAACCATTTGAAACCAGAAATGGTCGACAGTTAGCAGGTTATCTAAATATCAAATCTAGTGTTTTTGAAGAATTGAATCCCACTAAAGATCTTTATGACGAAAGGATGATGGGTACTATTAACCGCTTAAAAAGAGGATTACCTCATACCTGATATTTATTATTTTAAGTCATCTTTTTAATTTTGAAGCGTTTGTTTTGTAAACTTTTGCCTCCAGATATACTAAAACTGAGTACTTTAAATTATCCCTTTACTTCCTATAGACTCTTGACGCATAGACAATCAGAGCAGACTAAAATCTGACATCTTCTTTAGAAGCCAATGATGTCTGAAATTTGTACATGAATATTCATGATGTAAGGGTCAAGTTGTTTAGCATTGGGGCATTTTTTGGTACATGATCTATATTTTAAATTCATTTACAGATGTTAAACTCTATGAGTCAATATAAATTGTACCTAAAATAGAAAATTTCTTCTGTTGAATGATAAAATATTAACAAGTTGGCTTTGATTGCTATTTAAAGAATGTGCATTTTAAAGACATTTTATACATCTTTTGTCATATCCATTCAGGTTTGGACATCGTATTTTATCCGAAGACCTATGATGTAAATGAACACAAACAAAAATTCAATTTTCATGTTATATATTTCATTTTCATTTCATGTACACTCAAACAATTATAATTATTCATAGTGAGTACATGTATAATCAATAAAATGTAAAGATTTTTATCTCATGAACTTCTACATATGTAGATTAAGGTTATAATCATATACATTAGATTGTCCATAAATGAACTTTGAGAGGTAACCGATAACTGATACGTAGACCAGTTCTTTTATGTACATCGGAATAGGCCATTTTCAAGTATTTGCTAGACCCAGTTTTATCAAAACCAAATCGATCCGCTCCTACAAGCTATACGACCCTAGCTCAAGTTTGTAACAAAGCTTGGCATAAAAACTCGATGCCTCCAGAGACCTTGGCTGTAATCTCTGATGACGGGTATCAAAAACAAGACCCGATACTCAATCAAAGGGATTCGCTGGATAAACAACTGATTCCATTGAGAATAAGCACATTCGCCTTGCATTAAACGAAGGTGAAGTTAAAACGGACCCTATTACGTTGACGGGTTCCACAAAGAGACGAAACACCGTATACGAATTCATGGGGTGCTGGACACACGGATGTCCGAAATGTTACCCGAGGAGGGACACTGTGAACGGTTACACGCTACAAACTATGGAGCAGTTGTACAATGCCACAACTTTTCGGTTGAAAGAATTGGCACAACAAGGTTACAACACAGTTGTAATGTGGGAATGTGACTTTGATCAGAAATGCAAGATTGAACCAGAATACAAAGATACTGTGAACCGTTTCTTTCCCTTCCAAGAACCTATTATACCTCGGGATACTTTGTTTGGTGGACAAACCAATGCCGTTAGATTGTACCATGAAGTGGATACAACCACCAAGGAAGAAATCAAGTATGCTGACATTTGCCCTCTGTATCCATTCGTGAACAAGTACAAAGCATACCCCGTGGGACATCCCAACATCTTAACTCAAGAGATGATTGATACAAAGAACATTGGAAAGTACAAGGGACTCACCAAATGTCGTGTATTGCCACCACAAGACCTGTGGTTACCAGTCCTACCTATTCACTGTAACAAGAAAATGGTTTTTACACTGTGCCGAGGAAGAGTGTGAAAAATGCAATCACACTTTATACAAACGCATGTTGACAGGTACCTGGACCCATGTGGAAATAGCCAAAGCTCTTGAGGTAGGATACCAATTGGTAGACGTCTTCCACATCTGGCACTGGGACACATGGAGTAAGTAAAGATGTGTATAAACAGTACATTAATAAATACTTGAAATTGAAACAAGAAACACATGGTTACCCTAATTGGGTAAAAACAGAAGATGATGAAACCCGCTTCAAACATAATTACTTTCAAATAGAGGGTACCTGGCTCGACAACTTGAAAAAGAACAAAGGAAAAAGAGCGTTTGCCAAAACCATGCTGAACTGATTGTGGGGTAAGAATGCACAAAACAATGTTCAAACCAAGACTGAGTATGAGTCTAAGGTAAACCGAATGTATGACTTACTCTCCAACCGTCATGTTACTGTGCAGTTTGCCGAGATTTTCGATCATGACAACTTTATGTTGGTGAATTACTCGGATGAAGCAGATGCAACACAGCCCCATTCATCATCGAATCCAGTGGTAGCTGCTTTCGTTACGTCCTATGCTCGACTTGAACTTTACACCCAGTTGGAAAAACTTGGAGATCGGGTACTGTATTTTGACACAGACAGTTGTATGTACATCTATGACCCTGACAAGTACACCATTCATTTGAAGATAGTCAGTTGGGAAGGTGGACAGATGAAGTACCACATGGACGCATTTTCAAATTCGTGGCATTAGGGCCAAAAAACTATGAGTATGAATATATCGATGAAAAAGGAAATCGGCATCAGAAATGCAAAGTAAAGGCATCACCTTGGATTACAATGCTAGTCAGAAAGTCAATTTTAAGACTATGGTGGGCTGTGTACAAGACCGCAAACATTACAAAAACAGTCATCGAATATGAATCCCGAATCAAGAGACATAGAAATCGCAAAGTGACTAGTGAGACACAGACCAAGACGCTCCGCTCGGTGTATACAAAACGCGTGGTCGTGGACAAATATAAGACAGTGCCGTACGGTTATCAACATTCATAACCAGTTGGCTTGTGATCGTGTGCATAACCTGAACGGTGGTGGAAAAGCAGTGATTCACAATAAACACTCTACCAGTAGAAATACAACAGATGATCTACAGACATCTAGATGAAGCTAATAAGAAACCTGCTGCATTTTGCAACGAGTTATTTTTTACCCGGGCACAACGCATTGGGAACAGAATATTTCACCAGACGATGGAGGATCCATCTTGTTTAAACCAAGTTCAAGATATCTTTAATGATGTTCGAGACCGTGATCTTCCATGCAGCTATAAAAGTTTGATCATTCATTGATCAGTCATTTCCAAATTGCTATGCAACCTGATCTCTGACGTATTGTACATATACATTGACACCATAAACACTGACACAGTAGAGAAACTTAACCGTTTTGATGAGCGTATATATCTCAGATTTGTGATTAACTACCGGAACGACATACAAGAGGATAAACGTGCCATTTTACTGACTCCAGAACCTATCGCTTGTGCGCAAGTGTTTAACATTTTTGGTAAAGATTTTCGCCGCAATATTTAAACAAAAGAGACCAAATCCTAGTGAACAGTTCTTTCAAGATCCCGATTTCGTCAACTTACAAAGGTGGTTCGAAGTGGGAGACGAATCCCTCTGGGAAACCTACAAAATGAAATACTACACAGAGTACTTA
>CM037780.1:4685365-4722207 GCA_021229015.1 Solen grandis | reverse complement strand
CAAGCAAAAGAGAACCCAAAACAAAAGAACAGAAATAGAAATTTAATATAAAAACAACTTCCTGAAAATTGACACACGGAAAAATTACAAGGAAAATAAATCCAAAATTTTTACTGATAATATATGAAATCTTTTTTTTTTCAAGAATATATTAATTTTGACTATCTGAATTCTTTCTTTAAAATTAATCATATCGAAATCCTAGTGAACCTCAATTTTAACATCTCCTAAAATACCCAGTTCAGTGTGTTCAAAATCTTTTATTAGTTTACTATCAGATCTCAGATAAGCCTATCTACAAAGCTATTGTAATCACAGAAAAAAGTAAATAAACAAACCCTCATATGCCATCAAATCCATACTTTGTATCCGCTCACAAGCAAAATCCAACTGTATGCAAAAATAAGTGAAACAAGCCATTATAAATCAGGAGAAGTCCGAAGTCCAGAATGACTTTATAACTCATTCAACAGCAGCCTCTGTATCTCCCAAGTCCAAAGTAATTCCCTGGTACATTATCAGCTGACTTACCCATAAGTAGAAGAGGTGTGGTGGACACTCTGCCCAGTGCTGCCAATGACAAAGGCCGGCCTTTGTTCCCCACCACACCTGTTGTAAGTGCAGTCTCACACTGCTGACTGCTATAAACATGTGCCAACAACATCTCCACTCCAACAATGTGGGGACAGGTAATCAATACACCAATCTAATTTAGCCAGTATCACACCATCTGAGGTAACACTGGCAGCATACAATGGTCAGCGAACAACGGCTGGAGGTGACAAGTCTACTGTCCAGCTGCTGGGCACCAGCCAACACATGCCAGGACACAGGTATATATATACCTGGTGGACACTGCTGATCACCACCTGTATTTGATTACTGATCATTAGCTTAGGAACATGGTGGGTATAAGTCACATGACAATGGTACTGTAAATGACTGGAAGCTAAAGGCAGTTGGCTGGTTTTTCCTACCATTTATGTCTCATTACAGGGGGTGGTTAATATGGACTCTCTAACTAGGAGGCTGTAAAGGTAATTATCCACAGGTAATTGTCACATAATCTTGGTTGTCACAATTATCAAAAATCTCAGCATCATTAACACTACCTTTGTTGCCAACAACACAAAAAAAGAGAGTTTAATTATCCATCTCCGGGGGAAAATATAGACAATAAAAAAGATTATTAGCCACATTTCTGTAGAACTGTGAAACAATGGTGACACCTCCCATTGGTTCTATGACACAGGTGCCAGGGGTGGGGGTCATGATGCATTAAGTTGAGGAGACACTCCCTGTACAGACAGACAGATGAAAGAACAAATACTGTGATGGTCAATTCTAATAACCGTCTGTAACAGCCTTGTATTCTGGAGCCATCTCAATGTAATTTCTAGTAGTTACTTTTTAACGTAATCTGTCTAGACAACTAGGGATATTGAGAAATTTTTCCCATCATTTTCATGAATTACTCCTAATAATTAAAATGTATTTTTCCTTAAGGAAATGCTAATATTCAGCTGAAATAATAAAATAAAATTATATATATACATAAAATAATAATAATAAAAAAAATCTCTGCAGGGGTATAAACTGCAAATCTTCAAATGAAAATAACACAGCAGATCCTAGTCTTCATATTCACTTTTTCCACTTTTGTAGAATAAAAAGAAACTAATTTCCAATTTCTACACAAGTAAAGAATTACAAAAAAAACAACAACAAAAAAAACCCCCTCAATTCTATCACAAAGGGTCAAAGATCAATAGGTTTAGTTCCTATAGTTACAAGTATTGGTTGAGATATTGATTGGAGAGGTTATTACAGAAAATGTGTCAATTTAATCAATAAGTGTGTAATGAACGTGGCCATAGCTGATACGACTAAACCATATTCAACATGTTCTGTCTGACTGTGCTGTAATAAGGCTAGCATCTGTCTGTTTGTTTACTTGTGTCCCTCCGACAGTATTCAGTTCTTAGGGGACTTTGTCTGCATGAGACTGTGGTATCAGACTGTTGAGGGGTATCAGGATACCACATCCAGTCAAATCATCCGGACATAGGGCCACTTTCGTGCTGTGTGTCAAGCAAGTGAAAATGATATTCCAGTACCATTTTTAGCAATTCTGGGTATGTTGTGGAAAGGGATTAAAAATGACAAATGCAGCTAGTTACAAAACCTGATCAGCCTGAGTACCTTTTGAGATGGGAGGGTAACAATCTGGTTACAGAGAATTGCTGCTTTCAGTTTCTCCAGACAAAATGATTAAACATTTTGTAAAATTAATTATTCAAGGATTAAGAACTGTATAGAATTAATATTGCAACTTTTTGTCTCTCAAGACAGATTTTCTAAACTGTGAATGATATTAACACAATCTAACAAGCCCATGACAAGGTTCAGTTTGATATTGTTCAACAATAAAAATATCAATATAACAACAAAACTATTAAGAATTTGTGCTCATCTTTCTGATAAACGGAAACCACTCATAGTACCGGTATTATTGGTCATTGTACTGATTCGTACCAAAAGCTGTTTCGGACAGTGGTTTAATGGTAAAACTGCACATCTCTATTCCTGACCCCGTATCAAGGTTGTTTGAAATACATCCTGTGCTTCCTGACCTCGTATCAAGGTTGTTTGAAATACATCTTGTGCTTCCTGACCCAGTATCAAGATTGTTTGAAATACATCTTGTGCTTCCTGACCCCGTATCAAGGTTGTTTGAAATACATCTTGTGCTTCCTGACCCCGTATCAAGGTTGTTTGAAATACATCTTGTGCTTCCTGACCAAGTATCAAGATTGTTTGAAATACATCTTGTGCTTCCTGACCCAGTATCAAGATTGTTTGAAATACATCTTGTGCTTCCTGACCCAGTATCAAGATTGTTTGAAATACATCTTGTGCTTCCTGACCCAGTATCAAGGTTGTTTGAAATACATCTTGTGCTTCCTGACCCAGTATCAAGATTGTTTGAAATACATCTTGTGCTTCCTGACCCAGTATCTTCTGAATCACACCAGATTCTCTGCACGAAGCAGTTCATTAGGCTCAAACTTAGCAATAAGCAAAACTAAAATATATTTGGGCAAATTTCATTATTCTTTTATTGTTTCTCAAATAAAATACCCCAATATTTCACTTTTTTTTTTTTTTTTTTTTTTTTTTTTTTTTTTAATTGTACCAAGTTTATGATATATGTCCATGGTTTGTTCTGCCTATTTTGGGAAAGGCACCCTCCCCTCCCCACAAGTGGGAAAAATCATCAATAATTATATTTATTTCATAGGGAGTTATAAAAAGCAAAAAACAACAAAAAAAACAACTTGGTATGGGTAACAAATTGGTAAAAGATACATTTTCTTTCATAAACATAATATGATGATAAATGAGGCAAACCTCATTTGAATTTTTTCTTTTTCTTTTTGCTTATTACCTATTTTCAGTTGGGAATGGGGCCGATATTTGGGCCCAGCAAGTAGGCAGAAAAAAACAACTGGTCAACTTACTCACCTTTTGGAATATTGTAAAATAGAAATTAAGGAATGCTTATCCAATTGAAGATTTCAAGTTTTACTTAGCACTAAGTATAGTTGTTAAAATATTGGCCTGATCTTAATGAACAAGTAGTGTACTTCAAAAGTCAGTTTTTAGAAATAACCCTCATTCTTTTGATTATGTGGGGATTTTGCAAAAGCAGACCATTAGAGAAACATGTTCTAGAGGTGATAAATACGACCTTTGAGGTTAATCTGAACCACAAGATTCAGGGGTTGGCTTTACAGAGATAGCTTGTGGGCCTCACCAGTTGGTGAGGGGATCATTTTAACACCTGTTACACATCAGAATTATGAGTTCACTCAAGGCTCACCCTGGCTGTATAAAAAAAAATTCGCTAACACTTTTGCCAAATGAAAAAAATTAGTGACACTGTTCATAAAATATAACCTAAGTAGAAAAGGATTAAAACCAGCTAATCTGCTTGGAATACTAGTGTCACTAACCTTACAGACAAACCCCCCACCCTGACAGCCTAACCCCACCTGTCTGTTGGATCTTATTGTTCACCTCCAGTTATACAGGCTTGTACCCTACACATGGCATTGCCAAATCAATATTTCATATCCCAGCATAATTGATATTTCAAAGAGAATTTCATTGATATTTCAAGCGTGGAAAGATGCATGACAAGTACTAAGTGGAGACAAGAGTCGAACAAGCGCTTGCCGTTACGCATAGATGGCTTTTTTAAAACCATGATGAAAAGAAATTGATGGGTTAAGTTGGTACAAACATAAATATTAAAACAACTTTTTGATCATAGTTTCCATATTCATCAGGAGTTTTAACAGCATACATTTCCTTTGTGTATTTATCAACAGAATATAGAACATAGTATTTTATATACTGTGCTACACAAGTATTCCTTTGAAATAAATGCAACCAGGAGTTTGAGAGGGGCATCATGATGAATTCTAAGTTAACAAATCTCTTGCATGGTCATTCAATTTTGACAAACAAAACAAAACAAAAAACACAACCCACACACAACAAAATAACCCTGACTTACAAAACTTAATTTAACATGCATAAAATAATTATGGGGATTACTCCCGAATGACATTTAACCAAACCCAACTTTTACTGACAGGAAATTGGAGCATATTCCTATGGACCATAAAATGTTAAGTCACCACGAAAATCTGCCACTGACATTAATTACCATCATCCCACACATCATGCAATGCATCAGAAATCAGCTGAAATGACTTATTAGAGCCTACCTTATATGCCGAGGATGTCCGATAAATCCAAACCAACCAACAGCTACCGCATGGAACATGGTTTGGCTGCCTGACAACCAGGAAAGCTCTGACAGCAAAATGATCTCCCTCATCAGAATCCACCCATAAAACCATATGAGGGAGAAAAATTCAGGCACATTTGTCCATTACTTTACCTACCTTGGCTCAACACCTGTGTTGACAGGTGGTTGCCAAGCGACCACACATGGACCAATGAGAGGCTGCCAGCACCTACATAACAGGTTGCTGATGTAGAACTCTTTACCAATACAAGTTTGAACAAGCCAGACTGAACTTGCAGGCAATGTTTGCTGCAGAGAACTGACACAAACACTGAATAAACACAGGCCTGCTCCTGGTTTCCCTTCAATAGTCGAGTCATGCAGAGAACATGGCAAAACATGCATTCTTGATCCTCATCAACATCTCTTATACAAGACTAGGGAAAATGCCCACTGCTTGTACACGGCACAATAACAGGTGCTACAACCAAGATTTGAAAAAGGAAGGGTGCCAGTGACTCAAAATGATTCCCTGAGTTGTTAAGTGATAAGAAGGGGTTGGGTGCGAGATGTGGGGTTACAGGGATCTTCCCTTATCCACCCTCCCACCCACATTTGGACCCTAAATAAGGCCTTTTGGAAATTTCTTATTCCAATCAAGAATGCCTGATTTATACAAGATTTTATCAAATGTTTGGAAATCAAACTTGTATCTCAAGCATTATCCCAATATTACTGTTCATTGTGTGGTTGCTTTTTCAGTTTATCTTTACCAATAGGAAGTCAATTTTGTCAATTAGGCAACTAATCCCTCTTCACAGTTCCTGGGTTGGACCAGTACTTTGTACCTGGAAAGGCCACGAACAATCTTTAAAATGAAATGCAGTAGAACTTTGTTGGTCTGAAGACTTTGATAATGTTTTTATTATTGTTAAAAAGTCACCTACTGGATATATAACAGACATGTTTACAATAAAAAAAAAATTCTGACATTAAGGTTTATCTGCTAATCTACCAGTCACAAATCAATTGGCAATAATTAATAATATCCACTTCCCGATCAAAACACTTTGGAAAAGGGTTAGAAAACTATATCAAGGAAAATATTTGACTTGATAAAAAAAAATGCATTTTTTTTTTTTGGTGGGTGGTGAGCCCCCCCCCCCCCCCCCCCCCCCCCCATGAGCAGCTCATATCTGTGAAAATTGTTCATTATTCATTTTGACCGTTTTGTTAGATATTATATGCTCTTATGAATAAATCATGGTAAATTATGGAACAAATAACAGTATACTTACAGCCACCATCAGCCATCTTTGTTCAATTTCAGGACTTGTTCTCAATAGGGAAAGTCAACCTGAAAATAAACATGATTTTTGTGTTAGCCCTTTACCTTATATAAACGCATTGACAACAAGAGCAGACTCGTGTAAGAAAGATTCTGATTTGGGTCCATCAGTATTATCAGTCTACACTATTATGAAAAATCTGATATATCACATGCACTTCAAGGTTTAGTAAATAAACAAACTGGTGTAGCATGCAACACATGAATCCCCTATCGGGAAGGTGCATTATATTTCTGTTACTACAGCAACTAGAATTTTGGTCTGAGAAAAAACAAGAGGGCCATGATGGCCCTGGATCGCTCACATGAGAACCAGGTATTAGTGGGAAGAAAAGAAACAGCAAATATCAAAGTATTTCCCTTCTATAACATGTATCTCTTCCTCACAGTTAGTGGAGGCTACCATCTTTATTTTTTTTTTACCATGGTGTTTTTCATGTGTTCAATTGCACAACAGGTGACAAAATAAAGTTTTATAACTTCCGCATGTCACCATACTGTTCAACATTTGTGACATTTTATATAACCATAGAAATTTATCCTTTGGTGTAATCTAATTTATATAGCTCTGAGCCTCCAGACACAATGGATCATCCATCCAAAGACTGACTGATGTATACTAGTGACAAAAATAACATCACTACTTCCTCTTTTGCTATTATCTCACCATTTACATCCCTCCCTCTATATTTTTCCTACTATTTCTCTCTTTAGTCGAATGCCACGTTTCGACACTGCCTACACCCTCACTGAATTACTTTTGTGAATTTTTAGCGGATCTTCATGCTGTATACCTTGTATACCTGGATGACAATAAGATATGTTCTGTTCTGTCAGCTGTAATGCAATGATTATTATTCACACCTTTAGTACACACATGCAGTTACATTATTACCATGATACTTATTGTAACTGATAATTTAAGGAATATTCTTAAAATGTTCACAACTTATCGCTTTTTTATATTTTTTTACCATCAAGGCTTTTTCTCCCTAAATGTCTACCTCCGTTCTGTACCATTCTCAGCAGCACAAAGAAAAATCCCCCCAAAATTCACTTTAATAAATCCCAATTGACAAGAAAAATGTACCAGATTTCATGACTCAAAAACGAAGAATTACTGGTGGATGTGGATGCTCCCTTTCCCTCATAGAGGTAACCATGAAAAGACCTATGTGAACAACATAAAACCAGATCAGCCTGCGAGTAACTAGCAGGCTGATCAGGTTTTATGCTGTTTGCTGCTCCTCAGTGGTCTGGAATTGAGGACTTTATAATTAAATTTGGTATGGTTTAACTGTGGTTTTCTGCAGATCAGGCTTTATGTGGTACCTATTGAGTGCGTCAAAATGAGTCTATATGAGGGAAAGGACTATTAAATAAATTTCAAACCCAATATCTACTGCCTAGTGATTGTTCATACCAAACAAGCTGTCCTTATTATCTGTTATTAGAACAAATTTCATGTTATGCAGGAATGTTTGCTGAATTTTAACATTGTGGGTATAGGAACTGTCTGATCTGAGTCTGCTAATGTATCAAAAAGAGTCAATATGAAGAGAAGGGTTAATTTTAATGTAGGTCACACTCATCACAGAAATGACGATGCAAACATCAGCTTCAGCATTTTTGTATTTTATATCTGCATGGATCATCATTCTGTGAACAGTTTCTTGCAGACACTTGGAGAGCATCACAGAGGTACCATATCTCAACACATAACCCCCCCCCCCCCCAAAAAAAAACAACCCTAAGAGTTTGTTCATCATAATACACCTCTTGTTCCAACCAATCATCTTCTACATTTCAAACTTTCACACACTAGCTGCTGCTCATATTGATTCTCGATACTTTCTGATCAGAACATCCAACTTTCTATCAATACCTAGAAGAGCATCAAAGCACAGAAAATCTCGGGTTAGAATCCATTATTGATAGCCCTGGGTGGGAGCTCACTTTTCCTTTTTTATGCAGTCACGCATGAAATCACTCGACATCTTCAACCTTACATGACAATGATGGGATTTTCAAGAAAATTGAACTACTTCATCACAGCTATGGATTCTGACCTTTCTAGGCTGACATTTGGGTCCCAATTCCATTCTCCCAGGAACACGTGTCACCTGCTGTAGGAAGCATGACGGAATAAATGCGAATGAGCAAAAGGGAAATACCTAGCTAATATTGATGCCTGGTTATGGACCTTGTGCATGACAATTCCCCTTGTGAACTTGTAAAGCTCTATCCATCAATGAAATTTAATTTCAATAGCATGAGTAGAGAAGGTCAGAAGTTATTGTTGAACGAAGAAGGGTGGCGGAAAAAGTGTTACAGACTGACAGACGAAAGAGGGATAAGTGACCCCTACCTGTAAGCAGAGGTGATACAAGAATGAAATGCAATGCAGAGGTAAAAACATGTAAGAACAAGAAAGGTTATTATCATACATATCAATTATTGCACTTTCATATTCATATGATGGAATTTTTAGCAAGGTAAACTCTCCCAAAGTCCTTTATTTGTCCTGTTTATCAATATTTTCCACAGTAAACACTTGATACCAACTTTAAACAAAGCAAGCCAGTAGAAAATAAAGCAAGCGTAAAAGCATAAAAGCTTCAATTTGCACAAGTTAAAACATGCTATTGTTTAATTTCCAATAGTTGTGTTAAACAAATATAATAAGAGGAAACTAAATTTCTATGGTGGCTTTGTCCTGTAATGGCTGCAACTGTGAATTTCTTCAAACCATCCGTATGATGAGACCCTTGAAGCACAATAGATAAACAAGTTTGACAAAACTCAATACCATACAAGGTACACAGTTCAATAGTCTTTTATTTGCGTCTGAAGTAATCTATACATATGTATATCATTTGAAAACTGTCTTGGGAGGATGATGGTTTAAAAAAACAAACAACTAATATGAAGCCTTAATGAAAAACATATATCAATTTATCTTATAATACATAACAAGAGTGTTCTTTTGGAACATGCATGTCACCTGCTGAAGTGTGACAGAAAAAATGTGACGTACAAACAGACGGACAGACAATGGAAAAGTGATCCCTATGTGTAACCTCTGCTAACAGCAAGTGACACAAAAATTATCCAATCAAACCCATTTAAACAACTGGTGTTGCATGCAACACATGAGTCCCCTACCAGTGAGGTGCATAATTTTTCCCCTTCCATAGCAACCAGAATTTTGGTCCGAGAAAAAACAAAGTGATGTGCAGAATCTCCAAACTGCTATCTATTCATATACCAATTTTCATAATATTATCTTAAATGGTTTTTAAGTTATCAAAAAATCCAGATTTCCGGACATATAGACGGATGGAGGGCAAACCAATAGCCCCTCTGGTGTAAAGACTGTGATGTAAAGCAGGCAGGGATGTGGCCATTTTCAAATAGCCTTCTATATACGGGTCAGTTAATAAGCTTAACAACAGATGAACTGTATATTGCATTTTATCTTAGAAAGTGGATTAAAACAATCATTTTTTCCCTCATAATTTCAATTATATTAATTTTGGAATTCAATAATTTTGAATGTTATTTAAGTTTTTGTTCACTGGCCTTTATGACAGTGAGTTCAAATAAATATTTTCTCATAATCAAGTTTTCCTAATAAATGATTACAGAAAAAAAAACCAAGCCTTTCTTGCCATTTGTTTCATCAGAACAATTTGTCACAGTTTGTGACAATATTAGTTAAGGAGAGAAAATTAATTTGTATGTAGATATTAAAATTTACTACAATGTAATTATGCTTGATTAATGTTAGGAAAATTACAACAAACTTATTACCCTGAAAAATACAAATCCCCTTACAAAGACATCAATATCTGGTTACCATGGAAACATCACAGGTGCAAACACCAGAACCATTGATTATTTATCATGAATAACTGAACAAAGAGGCACAGTTTTCATAAATTACATGGCTCCCTCCTGAGAATAGCTGGATAAACGTATGTCTTTCATACAAATTACTCTCATTAAATCTTGCAGCCTCTCATAGTTAGTATTTCATATTGCCAGGGGCCTTTCTTCATAGGGTATTAATTCTTTTTTAACATTTCTTACATGTGAAAGTGGATGTCTTTTAGGATACACTGGAGAAATGAATCTTAATTCAGGGCTTATTTACAGCTTAATATATAAAGAAAATATCAGTTTATCTGCTCAATCAAACGGTACAAGGAAACAGACCATTGATGTGAAAGGATACAATATTAACTAGACAAGAGGGGCCTGGAGGCCCCTGACTGTTCCCCTACTGATAATTTGCTTGAAACAACCTTGCTTTTTTTTTTACCCTTTCCCTCTTATAGACTCATTTTGATGCACTCAATAGGTACCACATAAAGCCTGATCTGCAGAAAACCACAGTTAAACCTTACCAAATGTAATTACACAATCCTCATTTCCAGACCACTGAGGAGCAGCGAACAGCATAAAACCTGATCAGCCTGCGAGTTACTCGCAGGCTGATCTGGTTTTATGCTGTTCGCATAGGTCTTTTCATGGTGTCCTTTATGAGGGAAAGGGTTAAAATGTAGATGATAAATAAATTGAAAAGTATTAGTTGTGGCAGACACATATGAACTGCCTCTGATTAAGTATATAAAAAAACAACAACTCTGCGTTCAGTGGAGGATAAATTTTTGACAATAATAATTAAAGACAATGGACACCAAAATGATCATAAAAGGACACCCTGTCAACTTAGCTGTAATCTAAAATATTCAATGATACAATCCTATCTCAAAGGTCCTCATCTATGCTATTAATTTGACAATATCCCAGTTGAACATGGTGCCAACCCCTACCCTCATCTCAAAAAGCAGCCACTGAGCAGCAAGGTGTGTACAAATCTGCTGCAGCAATGGACTCTGCGCCCTGCCCTGCCCTGCCCACCCTTCCACAGTGGTCATGGATCACAGAGCTGCGGAGATATATCGACTACATCTGCCTATACAGGGAACGAGGCTCTACCTGGACAAAGAAATCAATATAGCAGACTCTACCTAGTTACCGCTATTGATTTTCCTCAACTTTACAACCCCAGCTGTTAGTACTTGCCTTATAAGGCCCCTCAAAGTGCCCTACAGGCCGATACCTGATCAATACAATGCATAATGTTCACAGCCCCCACCCCCATTTAACACAAGAGTGACTAATGATACTGAGACAGAACCATGAGAACAGTCTCCATGGCAGCCACCTTTAACATGGCAGAGATGCATTTCTAATGTCCATGAAATCTAATGATACTTATATCATCAATATTTGACTCTCATCAGAAATTACATGAATCATACACACGCATGATATTAGCCTAGGTTTAACTGACATGCAACATTCTATTCCCTTCGTAATAATCACTTTTAAATCAGCTTCTCTTAAATGCATGTGAAAGGACCCTTGTATAATAATGTAGCCAACCAACTTAAGTTTGGACATAAAATCCTCTTTCAAAAGATGTGTTTAAAAATTTCACTAAAAACATTTTTATCCTATGAAAGTAATGTCTGATAAAAGCAATTCTTATCATATAGTTTATTTTTAAGAATTGAACAAAACAATATAAGAATGTTCATTATCAAATTTATAAGCAATAATGACAGATAACAGGTATGAGCTATATCATAATGATGAATCTTGCACCTTTCTTTTGGCATAAATTTCAAATATTGCCATACATTTAAAAAACAATGATTTTCATTTATGCCAGATAATATCGCTTATGAAGAAGTGAAAAGTAAAGAAACAAGAGACAAGGCCCTGAGTCCCTTGACCCAGACAGAGTTCCAGATAATTTTCTAACCCTGGGGGTAAATACCCCCACTTTAAAAAGTATGAGAGTAAATGGAGATATGTAAATCACATAAAGGGTAAAATACAAAACTTAGCATTTATGATGATTGATGTGAACACTTGATTACATTAAAACTTGACTTGACTATTTTAGTTTTCTGTCGCTTTGACAGTATTTCAGTCATATAGCGACGTCCGCCTAATTACAGGTGGAGGAAGACCCTAATTGCATGGAGGCATCCGGGTAGAACCACCAACCTACTGCAAGCCAGCTGGAAGGCTTCCTCACATGAAAATCCGAATGACTGTGCCGGGGTTTGTTCCCACGCGGTGAGGGGCTGAGTGAGTGTTAAAGTCAGCGACTTTACCCTCTCGGCCACAGAGGCCCTGATTACATTATAAATTACACCAATACACGTTATCCAGAACAAAATCTTTTTTTTTTTCCCTCTCTCAATCTGTGAATTAATCTAAAAATACTGATGATGACTCTGGCATACACAGCCAATTTCTGGAGGCTGTACCTGGTTATTAATATTTATAACCACAATATCTATCAAAAGTAACAAAAAGTCGTAAAAACACATTTTTTTCAATCCGAACACATTTAATACTACTAACTAACCAAGAAGAAAAAAATAGCTCAAGTTGTTTGTCTGTTAGATTTAAAGTCCCACTGACTACTTCTGACGTGTGCAGACTTTATCTATTTCAGACAGAAATGCCACACTGCAGTATCATGCTGTAGACATGACTTGTGGCCATACCAATCCTGGTCACATTATCCTGACACAGGACAAACCAGTTCTGGAACTACCCTTATATTCTGAGTGCTAAGCGAGTTGCCTAGGCCCTGTGATAGTCATCCCTACCTGTGATAGTCATCCCTACCTGTGATAATGATGGCCATTTTTCAGTTCTGGGGTATTTTGCCCTTGAAATATAAATTTATAAACTCTACGATGAAATATGGATGAGGCATATATATTGCCAAACTGTACTGCCAACGGTGTTTAGAAAGTTAATGCTGCACTCTATTTCAACACTTTATACTTCAGGGTTCCCGCTGGCCATCGCCATTGTCGCCAATGGCGGCAAAAAAAATAAAATGGCTCCAAAAAACTCGAAATGGCAAAAGTATTTGGCGCCAGTAAAAAATGGCGCGAAATTTGACTCCAACTTCTTAAATCTGGCTCCAATTTTTTTAATTTGGCGAAATTGTTGGCGCAAACTTTTTTTCAGCCAGGGTGAACCCTGTACTTAATGCATTAATTCAAACTTCATTTTTTTTTTTTTTTTTTTTTACAAGGTCAAGGGAGACAACTTAGACTTTTTCTAACTCAAAGCACCTCAACAGTTACCTTTCCTGTTGAAAGCATAGTTCCACCTCAAAATTCAAAATAATCATTCATTCTCAGGGCTTTTTCTCCACTTCTTTTTACAGGGCCATTTGTAGGCATTGTCAAACTGAAATTTCTCCATGCACTTATCCTCCTGATTGCTATTTATCTAAGGATTTCCCATTCACCAAATTAAAAACTCAAAAAATATTGTATGAAGATGCCAGAGAAACTAGGAATGTGTCCAGAGGAGGCAGATGCCCCAACCCGTCGCATTTTCCAAAACAAAGGCTATCACCCAGGAGCGCAAGTCATGTCCTGAGTAATATATCCATGAAGTTTAAAGTCTGCAGCACAAATACATTCAGAGGTACCTGTGTCACAAGCATAAAATTCCATAATTTTCAAAAACAAAGGCCCATTTCTGAATTGTTAATAACCCATCTGAGGATGAGAAATTCCATTTTTTCTGCTTGCCATGGGGAGCAGACAATTAGTTCTGGCAAGTAGGCTTGGTCTCACAATGATCCTCCAACAGGGTACGTGCAAAATTTAAAATGAAATTAATATCTAGATAAACAATTTAATATTGAAGGTCATAGCTCTACATGGGTTCAGGGCTCTCCTTTGACTCAAGCTCCTGGGTTTTAACCTGGGAGATTTCCCAATGATGCTTTTTTGACCAAAGGTTAAGGGGTTAGGGTGGTGTATGGGCTTATAAGAACCATTGTATCATTACCACCAATCACAGGGGTCGACACTAACAGTGTTCCGGGGTCCGGAGGACACCAAAATAAGGGATTCCTGGAATTCAGCATTTTAAATAGTGAGGTGTCCCTGATTTTGCTAAAACATGCCCAAGGGACATCTGTCGAAAAAGTTAGTGTCTACCACTGAATCAGTCATAAAAGCACCTCCACATATAGATTGAGGGGTTTCCTTAAGGATTTGACTTTCACTTGCCCAGGGGGCAAGTTACTTTGAACATCTACTTGCCCCCAGTGAAAACAGCTTGTCCGATCTTTAAGTTAGTGTTTGTTAATGTTTAAAACTAAGTATGTGTAGTATTAAGATGAATTTTAGTTAACATGTATCATACACAATTTGCAAGCAACTCACCCCCTATTTAATGTAATAAAAAATATAAACCCCCCCTGAAAATTTCATTTATGAAAATAAACTTGCCCGATGGGCTATCTCCTTGGAAAATCACTTGCCCCGGCACAGGCATGTGGGTGTCCACTTAAGAAAAACCCTGAAATTAAGTGATCAATGAGTGCAAACGTCGTCACCACTGATTCAGCTGTCACTGTCAGTAACTCTAATTAGCCAAATAAATTCCCGTATGGCTTCAGCAACCTTCATGTTCAGCAGTGGATGAACTTGCCGAATATTAACCAACGTTATTATAAGCTCTCGTATTCCATCGACAATCTTCATATACACCCAATATCCAACTTTTAACTTTGAACAACCAGTTGCTGACTCCCTGTTTTACGATGTGTGAAACATAAAAGGCGTGGAGCCATGGCTAAATATTTTTACTTCCTATGGCAGTTTCTCAGGTTAATTCCCAACAACTTAATCACTTGAATGGCAACATTTTCCACACTGGATGGCACTGTGACAATTCACACACTGACAAAAGTCATCCATGCACACAAATTCCTGCTCATTATCGTAGTTGTCTTGAAGTTGTAACTCTTCCTCTGTAAATTCTGGTTGAAAATCATAGGGAAATATACTTTCTATTTTACTACCTCTCATAAAACTGATCTGTATACCTCAAGATTAAGTGATCAAACTAAGAAAAGAGTTAAGTGAATAATGAGAATAATTGTTTCATCACACAATCCAGTTAGCACATTCTCACAATTAAAACTTGTCGCATTAACCCTTTCCCTCATAGAGGACACCATGAAAAGACCTATGCGAACAGCATAAAACCAGATCAGCCTGCGAGTTTAGGTTTTATGCTGCTCCTCAGTGGTCTGGAAAAGAGGATTTTGTAATTAAATTTGGTAAGGTTTAACTGTGGTTTTCTGCAGATCAGGCTTTATGTGATCCAACTGAGTGCGTCAAAATGAGTCTATATGAGGGAAAGGGTTAATTACTTGAATGATTACAGTAATTCATAATCCACTTACATGATACAAATTAAAGGGTGGCATGTTGTAAGGGAGATGTATAATTGTATAAAATAACAATAACTGTGAAATACTAGAGACAAAAACACAAATATTTATTGGCACAAAAAGAGCAAAATACAACTATACCAGAATGCGTATTTATCACAATGAACATGTTTGCATAACGAAATGTTGTCAATGTCTGGGTAAATGAGATGAAAAGTGAAAGTGAATAAATGGCTATCATAAAACAGGAAATTATTTACTCTTCAATTGTTGTCGCTGGTTTATTATGATAACATTGTCTTGAAAATGGGTGGGGTGATCTACAGGGCTGGAATTTAACTTTTCTTGCCACTAGCAAATTTTGGCGACTAGCTGAAATTTCAAGTCACAAATTTTATCATTCACTTGCTATTTCATAAATGGTATATATTTTATGAAAGCAAACTGAGAAATCATTTTCTGCTCAGTGTCAGACACCTGAGTTTAATTATTAACAAATACTTCATAAAAATAGTACAAATATTGTGAATATATCAATAATGTCTGGTAATTTGATTATTACTGTTATTCTTTTTATATTCTAAAGAAGTAAAATTTGTGGTGTATAACGCTTTGACATTTTGTTTTTTACAAATTGGCTGCACAAAATAATAAGCTTACAGAAGTGCACAAATTTAGGTACTATGAAAATGTCATTAAGTTTAAAAATAGATATTACCATGGTGATTGTCTGTTGTTTAACAATAGTTCAGTACATAATCACTACATAAAAACATAAAAATGGTTGTATACAAACAATAAAATGTCCAAATCGTAGGAGTTAGTTTTTTTAAAAAACAATGGATGTCAGTCCAGCAAGTGTGCATAGGTTTAAATTACGGCTCCGTGCAACAGATTTAACTTATCATGATGCCAATCTTGACTGGATTTAAAACTTTGCACTCGCAAAAAAATGCCAGCAGCTACAAAATAAACTCGCAAAATTCATTCCTCACACACATTTTGCGAGTGCTAAATTCAAGCCCTGATCTACTTTTGACGTTCCTTTCCCCCAAAAATATCTATCTACTTACTAATCAAATTAAGAAATCCTCTAATGATACCTTTTTTCAAAGAATTTATTAGCAAATTTCCTATCTTTCTACTAAGGATGTCATCATGATGCTGTTTACAGCAGTAAAATGTGTGGCAAGCATGCAGTTAACCATCAACACGACTCAGGGAATGTCTGTCTTTTTGTGAATATTTTACAGATATTTTCCTGCGATTTTTTTTTATTTCTTATATAAGAGGTACCGGAAAAAGGACCAATTCACAATCACAAATTGTTCTTCACAATTTTCAGGCAGGGTCCGATCTTAGGTAAGTTTTCACAATACTTGCCAGCATGTAAAAATTTCCATTTTCCTTATTTTTTTCATATAATTATGCATAAATTCTAAATTCATTGTATATATTAAAATGCATTCTAATGACCAGTTTTTCTGGTGCATTCATACTAATGGATTGTGTACAGTATGATGATGTGAAGTGGTTACATGACTCTTTAGCACATCTCATTATTATTAAAGCAGACAATATTTGTTGTTTATCAAAACAATGTCAGTGTGAAATTTTGCTTACATTGCCATTTATTACTTTTTAAATGAAAGCTGAAGTGCAGTTATTATGATGTGTCGACATGACAAGTTTCTTTTTAAAGTTTTTGGTGATTGGGACATCTGTAAACAATTTGGCGCTGATTTAATTATCATTTATTTTTTACTTCAGGTGAGTAGGATTTGCTATTTTCCAGTTCCATTTAATGAATGGTAAGATTATGCACTCTAGTTCTTTCTCTGATATTTATCAAAAATTATTATGCTGTGGGTTTAAAAAATGTGTTGGTATTAATCTGCTTCATATGGAATATGCACATCAATATAATGACGATAAGTTTGGTTGGTTGTTTACACTGTGCATACTGTGCATGCATGCATGCTGTGCGAGGCAAAGGGGCAGCCACATGCTGTATGGCTAATGAAGGCTAGCTCAGGCACTAGTCAAACACAATATCAGATTTCTTTCTATTTCAGCAACTGTTCACATAAACAAATTACAATTTTATTTAAAAAAAAAAAAAAAAAAAAGATGCCTTTTTTCACTATTTTCATGGTACCAGACCCATTCACAAATTTAGGGAAAATATATTGTTTTCTTTACAATAGTTGCAGGTTGCAATGTATACATAATATATTAATAATAATTAAAATATGAACCTGAATTGCTAAATGTGAAAAAGAAAAAAAAAGAGAAAAAAAACACAAAAAACCAAAAAAAAACCAGAAAAAAACCCCCACACACACAAAATAAAAAAAACATTTAATGACTTGCATGTGCCAATTGACGCCGTTTTAAAGAGGAATTTCCCATACAATAATCTATGTCACAACCCACTTTCATTCTCGTCAAGTATTCATGGTAACAAAAATGGGTTTTTACGCCTGAAATGTTTAAACCTGCAAAAAAAAAGTAACTCTATAATGAAAAGTATGGTTTATTCACAAATGCAGACAATCGGAACTGCTTGAATTTTAACTGCGCGTCCTATAGCCTATCTCTGGGGAATTTTATGCGCCATTTTGATACAGGTAAGGGCAAAATTTAAGAACTTTTTATGGACTTTATTCAAAATGTAATTCAATTGTCAAAGTAAAGCCAGTAATTACACTAACAGAACTGCACAGTTTGTCACTAATGAAGTTGATTTGGGAAAAGAAAAAATACCAGGTGAACCTCGATTTTACAGCTCCTGAAGCTGTTTTTCAAGGTAGGGCTGGTATATGTAAATAGCCAGCCGCTTCCTCCATGCTGGCTTCCGTAGCGGATTTATTGTAGAAACTTCCTGGCAGAAAAGTTCCATGCGCAGCAGCAGCATTTTTTAGGTTAGTCAGATTTGTATGCAACTTCAACACAGTCTCGCCCATACTGCCAATGTTGAATGTTTTCAAAGAAAAGGTACACTTCGCCTTTCTTTTGTCATCGCAGTCACTAACCCAGGTGAATTCAAACAGCTAACTTCAAAAAGTGCACAAGGTAGAGTAATGGTTCTTTTGCACTGCACTCTGGTCATTGCAAGAAACATACATACCAAGTCTCAAGTCATTCAAACTTATGGTGAAAATGTTATGCTTGAGACAAGAAATGCTCTAAGAAAATCAATAAAGGAGAATAACACAAAAAGCGCACAAGGTAGAGTTATGGTTCTTTTGCACTGCACTCCGGGTCATTGCAAGAAACATACATACCACAGGGATCAAGCTAGAGGGCGACTAGGGCGAAGATGTCGCCTTCAGTCAATAAACTTCGCCTCAGAAAAAATGAAGAGCGAAAAAACTTCGCCCTATAACTTTCGGTAAAAGTTCCCTATCATGGCCGTAATGTACGTCCGAAACATGGCTGTGTGCATCAAGGTGTGATTTCTACCATTTGCCGACAGCGTGTAGGCAGACGTCATGTGGTGCTCATTTAGGCCATGTAAGGTCCATGTGTGTAATATGCCGTATGCAAATTAGGCAACATTTGCTCCGCCCACTTCTCTAATTGACATTTACAAAGCGTAACAGAGAAATCGAGTACCAGCTTGCTAAATGTCATCTGTCTCAGCCGAAGCTACTGTGTCAACAAGCTACCAAATATCCATACAAAGAATGATAAATAGACAATTATCTCGTGTTTATTTCAGATAGAATAACTCACAATTTGAGACAAAAATACCTTCATAACTTTAATTTTATATTTACTTCATATTTTATTTTAAAACTTGCATTAAATGTCTGCTTATTTACATCCAGATTGCCGATCTTTCTGGTGTCAAATTTGCCGATTTTGTTTTGTGAAAAAATGAAAACAATACTTTTGATTGAGAATAAAAGCTGAAAAGACAGATGTATAGTATTTTGTAGAGTAAATTGAAACTTATTTCAAGCCAAGTTTTATAAAAAAAAGCACCAGATTTTAGTTGTTTCAAAATGTCACCAGTTTTCGTGGATTTACTATGATTTTTTTTAAACGAAAATTAAAACAATATATGATCTTTTTTAAATCTCTTTTTCTTTTGAAAAATTACACTGATTGAAATATCTGGCACTATTTTTTTTTCTGAATAGATTTTGTTCATATATTTTAGATAATAATTTCTGCATTTTTTTTTAAATATTTGGGGTAATAAATGTACATGCATAGTAAATTTTTATCCTTCACTGGAATGCAAGGATCATGGCATCAATTTTGACAATTACCTGTGTCAGCCCAAAGCTGTAAAAAGTTGCAGGTGTTAAATTCATAGAATATGATTTTCATGTCATTGATAATTTTTTACTCATCTTACCCTTAGATCTTAATGACAAAAGTTTAATATAAACTTTGATTTTATCTGAAACATTTTTACATATCAAATAAAGTACATTTATATATATATATACGTACAATAAAAAAAGATAAAATAATCACTTCTCTCATTTTTTTCAAACTTCTCCCTAAAAATATGATAGGGAGAAGTGACTTCTCCCTAAAATTTCAGTCTAGCTTGATCCCTGTACCAAGTCTTAAGTCATTCAAACTAATGGTGAAAATGTTATGCTCTGGACAAGAAATCCTCCAAGAAAATAAATCAAAGGGGAATAACTCAAAAAGCGCACAAGGTAGAGTTATGGTTCTTGTGCACTGCACTCAGGGTCATTGCAAGAAACATACATATCAAGTCTCAAGTCATTCAAACTTATGGTGACAAAATTATGCTCTGGACAAGCAGATGGGGCCGTCGCCGCCGAAAGTAACCCCTATATGGGCAAGAATTCGCTAATGAAATTTTAGTGTCAAAGTAGTTTATCCAATAAAAACAAACAAAATCATGCAAGTGTGGAGAATAAACATGGTTTAAATATTAAAGTTGGTTTATTTTTATCATCATATGAAAAAAGAAATTGATCTAATCGATTAAATAACAAGGAAGCAGCACAAGTTGTACGCTGCCAGTGGATAAATTATAGGCAAAAAGTGTGACATTTCTGCAGTAGTGAAATTTCCGAGTCGTATTTATTATATGCCTGAAGAAATGTGGTGCTGTAAAAGTAGTTAATCAACTGCAAAAGGATGGGTCTATCGATAAAAACGCTTGTTTTGTATAGGGTTTGATTAATTCTGCAAAAAAAATAGGATTGAAAATAGACCAGTGTACGTAACTTTTTGCGTCAACAATCGTTACATGCACGTTTCCCTCTGTTAATTTGTTTGGAAACGCCGCATCGACCCGGCATTTGCAAGTTTATGAAGTGTCAACACAATGTACGATATGGTTGTCGTAATTTTCATCAATCAACTGGAGTTCGGAAAATATACCAGGTAATGAAATATAATTAATTTTCGTGTCCAAACTACCCTAAAATACACCCTCTCTTTGGAACAGTTGTATTTCTATAACAGATCGCGTAACAATAATACTTTTACGACATTTCGAACCTCTCCTAGTTACGTTAACACGTGACTATGCAGTTTTTCAATATGGCGTCTACCGGTGTGGAGGAACATGACGAGACCACGGAATCTTGTAATTCTGACCACGTAACGAAGAGTTACGCACACATTCGGAGTAAAATATGATTTTTGATAATGTTTTGTGATTTTGCTTTGCATTTTTCAACAAAAACACAGTAGATCTTGTATTTGAAACAGGTTTTTGACCTCACGATAGCGTTTTTTTTTAAAAATAGTGGGAACGATTTCCGTGCGTATCCTTGACCCGAAAATATTTACGAAAGCAAGGTGTCTATGTTACGTACATTTGCTACTGACTGTATTGTTTGCCTTATTAATTTAAATTTTCACGGAATAACACAGATCCTTTGCCAGTTCAATTTATTTGTATTTATTTATTTTATTTGTATTCCTTCTCAGCATTACAAAGATAGCTAACCACTCAATTTGAAGACACCAGACGTAACACTGACACAAAAATAGAAACATTATTCCAATTTATTCCATTTTGTGAAAAATTCTGGCAGTGTTTAAAATTAAATCAAATATCAATACATGGATTTTCATGAAAGATAATTTGTTGGACTTTACTGATTTTAAGACTAACAATATTTACTAGTAACTCTTTTCGCTGAAGTGCACATAACATTGACTCCTTTTACCTGTGAGTCCATGTTACATGCTACAGACATAATGACTGCATGCAATTATTCCGTCCATTCTCTGTATGTGGGGGGCCTCAGTGGCTGAGCGGTCTAGATTGTTGCCCCCCAGTGGTCGCTGTAGCTTCTAACCTCCTAGGTTTTCAACCATCACACACCCTTCTCAACACTCATAAATAGTTGCATGTTTTTGGTGTCAATGTTACATGCGACTACTTAAACAATATTATACTTGAGATATATGTGGGAGTATAATTATAATTTACATACAGATGGTGTATTAGGGGGCTTTTTATATGTTTTAATAGCATTTCTGGCATGCTTTATGATTCCCTTTTTTTTTGTCCATGTTACATGCAACATATGTGTAACTACTTTATCAATGAAATGAGAAAGTTGCAAAAATATTGATAGAATTTTCTAATACGACAGTAACACAATGAAAAAATAAATGTTCTTGTTTACCTAGAACATAATTTTGATTATATTTATCTCTTAATAGTTGCATGTAACATTGACAGAACAATAAGAGGAAACCTGTTTTCATAGAATTTCTGAAATACATGATAAATTTGAAAAATTGCAATTTTTTAAGTCGAGATGATGGACTATGTTTTGAAATAAACAAACTTAATACTAAACTTTAAACAGGTCAAAGAACCACCAATCTCAGTTTGGGAATAGTGTCTATGTTACATGCTCTAAATTCAGTAATTCTCTTTGTTTTTAACTGAAGCAAGTTTCAAAATGATTTTTTTTGTTACACATAGAAAGACACCATTCACAGTTATACTTCAGTCAAAATTTGAAGGCTTATGAATGTTTTTATTTTTTTCTTGCAATGTCACACTTGAAGTTACATTAGCTAATTCTTGCCCATATGTCACCTGACTCTATCTAGTCAGGCGACACAAAAAACAAGCATTTTTAAGCACATTTTTTTCCCCAGTTTTTATGCACTTCTTAAGAACAACATTAAAATTTAAGCACTTTTTAAGACAGTGCTAACCTTGTGATATATTTAGCACCAATGGCGCGACCTGAGCAAAACAATGCACTTTGCTTGAAATAGTTTTTAATGTCTTGTGTAATGGTATTATTTATAATACTTCATTAAAAGTTATTCAAATGTATTATCTCTGCTATCTCTGGCCCATGAATTGCCGAGATATCCTGAATGATATGATGTATTACTGTCATTCTCCTGTGTTTTTCAGAAGTAATGAAAATGGCATCGCACTTAAGCCATCTCAGTGCCACAGTTAAGCATATTAAAACATAAATATCTTGGTTATTAAACCACATATTGAGATATGCTTTCACAGATATCATTATCAGAGTGTGATCTTCAAATTACGATCAAGTTTATCTCAGGGTTGCGGTTTCTTCAAGCACACCGGCACAAGGGGTGACCTATATACTGAAATCAATTTATAAATAGAGCCATGTGACCAATATTTAATGGGACACAGGACGTATGCATCTAATTTAATTATCATAATATGAAAGAGGAAAGCATTTAATTAACTGTATATTTTTTTTTTCAAAAGATGTGAAACAAGTTCAGTTGAAGGGAGACGACCCCTTCTGGATGGCGTCCCATGTTGACATTTATTTTGATCTTGGCTCGACTACTTTAGTCCCCAACTCCCTGCGGTTGCATTCATAAATCTGACATGTTAGCATCAGGGTGTTTGCAAAAAATGTATCAATTTCCTACACACCGTGCAGAGCATCGAGTTTAAAAACAGAAAATCGAAGAGAAACATGTTTAGATACGCATTGCAATATTTTACGATTCAGTCATTTCTTTAATTTTATAAGAAAGTCCGACTTGGTTATTTCGATGCAACGACTTATCTATAATAGAGAAGATGTGTAATAATGTGGGTTTGTATGACCTGTATATGCAAACTTACTCTTTTTTTGTGCGTTCTTCGGTTTCGTTTCTTTCAAAATGGCGTGCCCTGCGCGTGCAAATTCTGGACTGGTTAACTAAAAGGGAGGTAAGTACATGTGTATTGTTCCTAAAGGTATAAAAATCAGCGGAAAGTTTGGAAACTCCATTGCATTGCAATGTTTCATATTTCAGCCATTTTCGAGCTTTTGTCTTATAAAAACTGCAACATTGCGGTAACACACCGTAGACGACTGGTTTGATTACACGCTTAGTTTAGTGTGTAGACAAACCACATGAGATTTTTATTTTATTTTAGGATGGTGTTCCCTCATATCGCGGTACTAACGGCATGAACGGGAATAAAATATCAGTGAAGTCTTATCTGAAATTTATTTTTGTATGTCACTGTTATTCCACCTTTGTACCATAATGTGAAAACAATTTATTTTTTCCAGCCTTTCTAATAACATTTTAAAACATGTTATTGTTCGCCATGTTTGTCCTACATAAAAAATCCCATGATTCTCTGGTATCGCGGTATTTCTTGAAAAAAGACCGCTGGCTCCACCTACAGGTGTCGCTACATGATTAAAACAATCATCATTCATAAAACAATGCAGCAGACGAAGATCTAGCATTTGTTGAGTCTTTCAATTCATAATTTATGCTAAAAAACGGTTTTTAGCGGACATGGGGTGATACGCATAAGCGTAATGGTTGAAAGTCGGTATACTGCATTTTCTTACCATTTACGGAGACTTATTACTTTTTATTTATTTCAATTAAAATCGTTACTTCCTGTTTAACAAACTGACAATACCGCGATACCAGAGAACCCGCGATACCGCCGGAAACCACCCTACTATAAATTAAAAAGAGGATACATTTTACAATCTTAAATTGTTGCTGAATTTTAAATCGCCCTATTCTATTTTAATTATTGAGAATCTGGTAGTGCTTTGATAGAGCATCTGGTGCTGTTTGACAATGGCTGGAAATGGTACTAGTTTAAGCTATATATATATGTCATTCTTACTGTGTCTACTCTTTCTGTAAATTGTATACCATCATGCAGGCCCGGATTCACCGGGGGGGCCGAGGGGGCCTTGGCCCCCCCAGCTGCCCTGGTTAAAAATTTTTTTTCTAGGCTATAAAATCCATTGATTACATAATGTTTGAGCTGTCTAGAGGAAATCCCCTGCGTTGGCCCCCATACTGAACCAACCGCATAACCACCTGACCAGCCGGTGTCTTCCCAACTGTCCCACTTTTATATAAAACAGTAAAAATCAAGGTGGGACAGTTGGGAATCATGCTTAATTGGATAACAATAGACTGTCATGGATGAGTGACTATAGTCTTTACCTAAATGGATGGAATATTTCAGTGCAATTATTTGTCTTATTGTCTTATATTATTAAGAGCAATTTTTAATTTTTTGGTTTTCTTTTTGATATTATTTATTTTTATTTCATGTGTCATGAACAAATCAAATAAAGACAGGGCTATATTCGGATGTGGTACAATTTATTGTATTTTGTTTTAATTTGAAAACAAGCATTTCATTTAAACAACTGTGACATTCCACCCTACTGATCTGTTCTATACAGAGTTACTCGTCAAACCGAATCAAATGCGATGCACAATCGGCATACTCCATCACAGTGATTTCTTCAGCCATGTACTTGTGTTTCAGGGCAGACAGTCTCTGTTCAAGTTGTCGGTATTTCCTCCTCTTCTTTTCTCTCACTCCTCCGGCACTGTGCTGAAGAATTTTGATAGCATTGGCAGCTTCAATCCTTTGTATTGTTTCCAAGAACTTGTAAATGTTCGGATGTGACTGTCTCATACTTTTCTTTAGTTTGTTGTGCCAGCCTTCCAAGTTGTTTGTTGTTCTTGGTCCTTCTGTCTCGAAATGGTTCCAGTTGTCCTTGTCTCCCTCAACCCAATGTTCAGTGACATAGTCTGTGAACCTTGAAACATCCACTGGAATCTCTGCATTTTCAGCATCCGTCAGTGCGACAAACCACACATCTTCAACATGTTGTATGGGGACTAGAGGCAGAACTGCAGCTCTTCTTCCTAGTTTCTTAAAGTCCTCATTCTCAGAATACAGTCCAACTAAGCCAAGCTTCTGTATCTTCCGCCAAACACACTGTGTGTAATGAAAAAAACACCCTTTCACATTCACATTTGGAAACACTCTGCGAGCTGCCTGCTTGGTTGCTGCCTCAAAGTCTATCAGGAGTGTGTCTGGTCCCAGTTCCATTCCTATTTCCCTGCATTTCTGTTGAAGATGTTGAAAAAGTCTGCAGTAAATCCTTTCACTTTTTCCAGGCAGAAGGGCAAACACTAACGGATACATGTGTCCATCAATATATCCATGGAGTGTGTAGACCTGGCTGAATATGTCTGGGCACACATAAAATGTTCCGTCTCCATATATGGTTGGGTTCTGTGCCAGATGCTGGAGATTTGTTCTTGTAGCAAAAATCAGCATCCTGTTGTCATTCTCTGCCTCATCAACCAGTAGGAACTGCTCACCAGTGTGCGTTTCAGTCCATTTTCCATCCAAATCTATGTCACTCCTGGACTTTGGTATCCCCGGTCTCAATGCACCTCTTTCCCTGTATAGAGATGACTTGGTGGAGGGGAAGGTTGGTAATCCTTTGCAGACTTGTTCTGCATCTTCGTCCCATTCTCTGTCTCTCAGACTGGATATGACTTCTTCATATATTGACGGAATCGGCGTGGTTTCTTCGCGTGCCCTCTTTCGCATGAGTTGATTTATTTCATGGCGCTTCAGTTCCATGTGTTCGGCTGCATGATTATGGGTATTGGTCACAGAAACTGGAATGTTGTCAGCTGTTGTGATTTTAGCAGAACAGGTTCGGACATGACAGACCCAGTACACCCTTGTTGGTTTTCGGTTTTTGACCTGGTATCTGAATCCATTGTAAACCAGACTATCACCACCACGTTGGTTCTTGACAAACTGCACACTCACTTGTGCATTTGCCATTTTAGCTTATAATTTCAGACGATGTTACTTAGTGAAATTTTACTATCAAATGAAGACATTTACATCAGAATGTAAATATATTGTATCTGATACAGTTCAGTTCATTAATGAGATATCACAGTTTGAAAGTCACAATAAATTGATAACCAAAAATGTTAATTACTTCAAATCAAATTGTTTACCTTAAGTAGTAAACTGCTAGATCAAAGGACTTGTTTGTATTTCTTAATCCAATCACTTAGCAATATATACAGGATAAATGGACTTTAGTTGGACCAATCAATTAACACAATTTAAAGAAAAAAGTAGCAGAGGTGAAAATTATCTTAATAAGTTCAAATTATTTTTTATCTTTATCAATTCACATAAGCTTTAAAGCCAGAGATCAAAGGAATGCATGTTTACACTATAAATTACAATTAATTTAGTAACCCTAATTAATGGACCTTAATAAACACATTTTAGAAAGAAATAATACAATATAACTAAAACATGAAATTTTACCTCTTAAAATACAAAATCAAAAAAAAAATCAGAAACAAAATCAGATAATACAACTTCAATTCATTTTAATGTGTTGTAGTTTGAAATAGATTATAATCCCTTATCAAAACACACCCAGCAAGGTGCTAAAAATCTTGAGTGGGACAGTTGGGAAACAAAATACCAAAAAGTGGGACAGTTGGGCATAAACCGACCAGCCAGACTCCTATTGTCTTATGGCCCCCTGCTGTTAATGTGTAGGTAATCTGAATCGGCAGTCATCCATGACTTACTGATAAGCATGTGTTTAAAGTACTGTGTATGCAAATTGATTGACACCTTCACTGATTCACAGGCTATTGTCGAGTGATACCTAAGGACATCTTGTCTGCCGAGCGATCTAATGATTGAAGAAAAATAGGCAATTACAAAACTTTTTTATCAGTAAAACTATTCTAGACAGGTGATGTTTAGGAAATAGCATAAAAATCGATTAGTATAAAATTAGCCACTAAAAACAACAACTAAGTTGGACATTAAAATGTAATTGCTATCGAAATATTTTCACTAGAGCCCAAAGAAATTATTGATTTAACAAATAACTTTGACTAATCAACGAAATTTCAAATTCACTTTTCTCTACATCTATAAAATTTTAAATCTTGAATTAAAAGCGGGCAATTTAACTGCCAGGTTGATGAACTTTCAGGTATGAAAAATTGCCGATTTTGTTTTGGAAAAAAATTAAAAAGCTATTCTGCAGGGAAGATGCATACCTATCGCTAGCCATGTAAATTAAACTTTATCAGAAATGGGTTGTGTTTCTAAATGTCATCAGCTATACTATTTTTACATAACTTGTAAGTATTATTTTAACGAAGCAGTTAAATTCTTCTTAACTAACTCTCTCAATATATAAATACAAAAAGTAGGTCTATACATCATCATGTTCACTTTTCTTATTATTTACGAATAAAATAATAATAATTATTATAAAATATGTGTATTTTAGATTTATGAATATAATTAAGAAATATAAATAAGAAATAAGATATAATTAAGAAATGAAAGAATTTGGAAATTGTTAACTGCCATATTTTGGGACAATGTATGTGTAGATTATGATTACTAATTCAAATCAAATCTAGGTAATCAGTTATTGATCAATGTTACTGATAAGTTAACGAATACTAATGCACAGAATACACAATTTATGTGCAAAATAAAACGGATATTTAAGATTTTATATTAAATATCAACATCTATTGTTTGTTTTGTCACTGATTAAACACTTAGAAAAACCAAAATGTTTCAACTAAAACTAAACATGTACAAAAAAAAAATGACACACCTACCCTATAACGTGCGCCTGATTTTCTTTTCTGAGAATTTCTGTGTGAAGACTGCTTCCAGATCGACAATTTGACAGCCAATATCATTAAGGTCGAACCTATTCCCTTCCACATATTTGACAAAATGATTATATTTAACGTGAAAATTGATTTTTTTTCTCAGTCTTTGACAAAACTGTCTTTTACACTGTTGAGTCAAAAACTAATGATCACATGATCACAAGTCACTTTTTGTGGGGGTTCAGGAAACCCTTATTAAATATTTTATGCCAGTTTGTGAATGAAAATACAAGATAAGCCCGTATTTCTTACCCGGAAGAAGTAATGCCCTTTCAGTAATATCAGTGCCCCCCCCGTTATTTTAATTTTTTTTTATTTTTGATCGGGGCCTGTAAATGCAATTGTACTCAAATTTATACGATTGCACAGCAGTTATTCAATAACATGACTTTGCGCCGGTAAAAGATAACATTATATCGCTCAATGCTTAAGGCTCGGTCCCACTTGGCATTTTTTTGCCTCGGGGATGGGATGCATACGTATTCCCGATGGAAATAGCGTCGCGAGCCACGTGGAGTTATCGGGAGGCCTCGGGTGTACTGCAAAAAGAATTCATTGAAATTTCCCGATGTGTTCTCGATGTTTTGTCGGAAAAACAAGCCGGGGAAATATCCGCAGAGAAGCTCCGGTCAGCATTCACGGAGCTTCCGCGATTTTTTTCCTCCGATGAATTCCCGATGCGTTTGTGATGTCTCGCCGAAGTATCAGGGGGCATTCGGGGATATTCGGCGGCCTTTCTGTGACACATTCCCGATCTTATGGTTGAATCTCATAATATTTGCAAAAAAAATAAAATAAAATAAGCGCACCCAGAAATTAGTTTCTGTTTTGGCCAGTCTTAGACTGAGACGGTCAAAAAGGCCATTGGACATTGCTTAGGGCATCCCCTTAAACCCCTGAAAAGTCTTCTCTTGACTTTGTCGCTTAATTCCACCATCAAATTTTCATACTCTCAATAATCTTCCCCGAGACATGTAGGATGGTTCGCAAGATCCCCTAATCTACGGGGATATTCCCCCGATGATGTTACAAACCCAGTGAAACTCCGGGGCACCTTCGCCGATCATAGGAGGAGGTCCCCCGGTGCTTTTCCGAACATCGGGACTCAAGGCTATTGTGCCAAAGCCGAAACAACAGTGAATGTTCAACGGACCAATCCCGAAGCCTAATAATTGTCATTTTTCAACGGACTGCTCAGTCTTTTTTTGGCTCAAATATCGGGAGCCATCGGTAGAAAAAAAAAATGTTTATTTCCACATCACCGATTTTTTTTCCAAGTGGGACCTAGGCCTTCAAGTTTCAAAGATATATATCGGATTTAAAAACAAAAACAACAACAACAACAAAAACCTTCACTATTATCCCCAGATACCCTTCAGAATGCATCTCCATCACACTAAAAACTTTTTTTTCCGGGGGAGCATGCCCCCGAACCCCCCCTACCACTCCTATCACATTCGGATTTTGGCCCCCCCAGCAGAAAATTTCTGGATCCGGGCCTGCCATGTGCAGGCGTTGCAGGCTCAAGAGAAACAGCATGCAACAGTGGAAACAGAGGCCGGTAAGACAGACATACCAACACAAATCATCGCCTCAGAGAGAAATACTCAAGAAAGGTCAAGATCAACCAATGAATGCAAAATTAAAAAGAAGTTAGAGACCGAATTGAAAACTGAAAAAAAAACTAAATAAACAAACAGAGAAAAATTAGAAAGTCATATTAATTAGTGGCAGCTAAAAATCTCAGAGAAAACTGAGTATCTTGAAAACAAAATAGGAACTCACTCGAAGATTAACCTCAGCGGGAAAATATAAAAATGTCTGAAAACGAAAAAGATTGATGGGTTCAATCCACGATAAGGTATCAAATTGAAAGTGAAACAACAGCATCTAAGGAAAAAAATGAACAATATAAATTCACAGTTTTGTCAAAGTTCTTCAGATCAAAAAGAAAAGGAAAGTGTGTGTAGCATACCGGCCACCGGATAGTTATGTGACTGTACCAAGAGACCAACTGCAAGCAACCATGCAGGGGCGACCGATAATCAGCTCATATGGACGCCGCATGGTCAGGCAACAGCAAGGAAAGATCCCGGAGATATGCTCAAGTAAGAACAACACAAGGAATGTGTATACCGAAAATAAAACAAAAGTGTTCTTTGGAACACGCGTGTCACCTGCTGAAGCGTGACGGAAAAAGTGTGACGGACAGACAGACAGACTGATGGACAGAAAGACGGACAAACGACGGAAAAGCGATCCCTATGTGTCACATCTGCTTACAGCAGGAGACGAAAAAAAATCATCCTATAATAAAGGCGAATACCAAAGATGGCTCTGAGCAGTACAGTGATAGGGGAAAAAAAAGGCAACAGAAACTCGACAAGAAGCTCATATAAATAAGGATAGCAGGCAGGAACAAAGAAGCTTCTTAAGTGAATCCAATGACACAACTATTGACCTCACGAATAACCAGCCGCTCTTAGACAAAGGCCAAAGAAATATAGGACAAGTTTAGCTAAACCTAAATATACATATCTGAACTTTGACTACATATATACGACCTCGTTTAATTGTAAGAATGTGATAGCTAGTGTTTTCGCAATAAACAAATTTCTCAAAAGATCATACCTTATTATATTGCAGGAGACATGATTATTATAAGTTTGCAGAAAATGGGGAGATTTATATTTTGATGCAAAAGGAACGGACTTATACAACCCAATACCGCCAGTTCAGATACCAAGAGGATACGGCGGGATGGCTATCCCGTGGAAGAGATAGATAGATAATCTAGTTCGAATCCTGCCTGATGGAAACCAGAGAATACAATGTGTTGAACTGAAGACCGATGTTTGTGTCAGTTTACATGCCAGCAGGAACCAATGGTTGGTTTTGAAGAATGTACTGACATTTAATGTGAGATAATTGAAAAAATCAAAACATACACGAAATTGTGATAGGCGGGGACATGAACGCAGGTCTTAGTTCACGAAAGCCTCTTTGAAAATAAATCGGTATCTAATGGAAATAATTTTCAACTGCGATCTTAAATACGAAAACAAGGAAGTGAATGCACTGAAATATACTATTATCTGGTGAATTCAAAAGGTAAAAGAATGTATTCAAGCAAATCAATATAAATGAACTAGAAACAAATGTGTCGGACCAACATCCAATTAAGATGTTAATTGAACAGAAACTCAGTAGAAAGCTATCCAAGGAGAGTCACCCCAGCCGAGTCCTCAAGGTCAAATGGGATAAAATTGAAAACAAACTCATTCAAAAGCAAAACTAAAAGGAGTCGCATTATGTCCCTACAGTATTCTGAGTTGGGAATTATTGAAATTATTTAGGATTTCACCCTAAGCATCATGGAAATTGTGAAGAAAATCGTTGATAGTTTTTTAACAATTAAAACACTCAATTCAAAACCAAAACTTAATTTATGGACTCAAGACATTGGTAGTGCTTTGAAAGAACTTAGAACTACATACAAACAAAGGTCTACTCAAGGTTAACCTAAAGAACTCAGCAATGAACATTTCATGGCAATGGAAAGATGTAAGAAAATCTTTAGAGTCTCGATGAAATATGAGCAAGCAAAGAGGTTAGTTAGCTTTAAGAACTTAATACCCAGACCCAAATTGTTTTCAAAATTTGTGAACTGCTGAAGGAAGAACAAGTCCTGCCTGATAGATGAATTGAACGTCGTTATTCTAGTGTTGATCGAGGGTATTGCGAATCGTTTCGAGATACACCTCAAAAAGCTTGCTGAAAACTACGAAAAACCACATTTTGGTGAGCAATATCATGAAACTGTCTTAACTGAAAATGAACATATCATTTACTTATTGGGTGAAAAAGACTTGAAGCTAATTTCACCCGAAGAATAAGGAAAAAAATAAATAAAAATTGATCAATTAGTAAAGGTATTAAAGCAGCAGATTAATATAGGCTCACAATGGAAAGTATCACAAATGGAGATTTAGAAATGAAGTAAGTAATTCTGAAAACATTAATCGCAATTATACTCACTGGGGCAGTGCGGAAATGTCTAAAGAATGGTCTTCTCACAACTGCATACAAAAATAAAGGATCTCCAAACGACTCGTGAATTTTTGTGGAAACCTCTGAAAAGCTTTTAGAAACAATTCTGAAGACTATTGAAGAAAAGCAAATAGAAAAGTTGATCTCATGGTTAAGGAGTTAATGAGGAACTCTAAGGACACGGGTGATAGTATATATATATATCTATACCTAATATTTTTAGATGCAACGGCGGCGATTAAAGTGGTCAACCATCAACACATCCACCGTAGAGTTTATCACAAAATATGGACCATCATAAACAACATACGAGTACATTCTGAAGCCAAAAGCTTAGTAAGGTAGCCCAACAGCCGATCGCAGCCGCTTGACAAACATCAAGGAGTTCGACAGTGAGGGATCTTGACAAACATCAAGGAGTTCGACAGTGAGGGATCTTAAGTACTGACACGTACAAGTTGTACATAAACCCCCTTGTTAATACGTCTTGAAATCTCAGGAAACGACTGTGCAATTTGGGGAGGGAGGAGGGTATCAGATATAAGACCAGTGCGTGTGTTGTCGACGTCACGCTGGTTTTTTTTTTTTTTTTTTTTTTTTTTTTTTTGTGCAAAACACTGAAACTGCTTCGTTAATAAATATGGTCGAAGATATTGCAAACTGTGAAAGATACATCCTACAGAGAAAACGGAAGTTCTACCAACTAATAAACTATCAAGATTAGTATTCTTAGATTGCCGATTACCTAAACACTTTGAAATTTATAATAACAAAATTACGAAAGCCGAAATAAGTACATACCTTGGAATAAAACGTGCAGAAACAGTCGAGGGGACAGCCCAAGTAAATGTGGAAGCAAACATTAAAAAAGCACGGAGAGCCGCATACGGCTTTATGCCAGCTGCTTGCATGGGGTTGAAGGTTTGGACATTCCACCAACTTTCCACGTCCTTGAGATGTATATGACTCCGTAATTAAACTATAGACTTGAAGTTAACATGCCAAAGAAAAATACTGTGAGACAAGCTTGAACTTTTAAACAAAAAAGAATGTTAAAACAATTATTAATCTCCCTTCTAGCACGTCAGATGTCTCGAATTATATTCTAAGCGGTATCTTACCCGTGTAAGAGAGATGCAATTCTGCTCAACAGCGTATTTCTACAATCCGAGAATTCAGTGATACAGCTAACAGTCAAAGTGGCAGTTGGTTTATTCTGGCAGTGCAACCTGGGCGATATGAAACGTCTGATAGACTCTCCTGGTGGTTAAAACGTTTTCGTGACCAAAAGAACTATTTGAAATCTCTGAAATATCTAAATATTAACTCTGTATCTCCAAACAAACAAAAGGATGTACTTTCCAGCCGTAAAAAAGTCAGGGAGTGTTTAGTTCACCTTGTAACATTTGTCCTCCTTGTAAAATCATGAAGGATGTTTTACCCACCTTTATTAAATTGAGTAGGGGTGGGTATTTTGTATAACCTTTTCTCAGTCATAAAAGAATATTGTATCATTGAGGAAATCTACTGCTTCCAAAACTAATCATTCTAAACCACGTGAAGATTTCTTTCAGATTTATATTAATGAAATTAAATTCGTAGCAATAGAAATAATTGTAGTTAAACATCTGATAACTATTTGAACGTCATCTACGAGATAATTATATTACCGTGAGTGTCACACATTGAATTGTCTAAATCCAACGAGCTATAAACATTTGTAATTTTCTCTCTTCCGTTCAGGTTTGAAGTGGTGAAACAATATACATTCTGCTGACTTGGTGACCTGTGTTGCACGAGAAAGGTGAGATATTAATAAAATCATCAAATCAATATCCATCCATCCATCCATCCATCCATCCATCCATCCATCCATCCATCCATCCATCCATCCATCCATCCATCCATCCATCCATCCATCCATCCATCCATCCATCCATCCATCCATCCATCCATCCATCCATCCATCCATCCAATCCATCCATCCATCCATCCATCCAAGAGAGAGAGAGAGTTTTAAGGAGTTGACCGACACTTCGGGTATTCCGGTTTAATGTAATATGCGGTATCCCCGATGAAAATTCATACTGTAAAACGGGACGACTTGCACTAGAACCGCAGAATTACGATTTTTTTGTCTCTCATTACTATATAAAAATGAACAAACTGCTGACATTTCGCGTTATTACTTCGTAAACTAAAGGTTGTCATTCGACAATGGTTCGATTTGCCTTGTGCTAACTGAATATCAGACTGATCGAACCGTGCAAAGAATATGATGGTAGCATACATTTATACAAAGTTACGACCTTCGTAATCAAGTACGGGACGGTGTCTTCTCCAGTCCCGGGTAGCGAATTTGTAAGTGTTATTAAAATATTCAAAGAGTGAATGTCATGTTACAGCAAATAGAAAAAGACATTTAATTAAAGGTTTTTATAATTCTTAATATAGTTTCATACCGTTCGTAACGCTATTGTCTGTGATTTTTATACAACCACGGAAAGTTGTATCGGGTGACCGCGCGTCTGTAGATTGGAATTGATAGAGGTAATACAGATCGATAGTTCAGTCAGTTTCCTTGTCAATGACCTTCTGTGAACGAGCTGCTTTATATCTATTTCCGTATCAACCGTTCGTGGAAGATTAACACGTATATTATTAATGTGTAATATTATAGTATCGTAACATAAGTTGTGTTTTACTTTTTTCATTTCATTATTCAAGTATACATTTGCGATGTATTTGCCTGCATATACCTCTATATACCCCCATCCCGAGAAAGAGAGAGAACAACAACAACAACAAAACAAAACAACAACAACAAAAAAACAACAACATCCAAAACACATCAACAAAAATCAAGATGAAAAGAGCAGTATTTTGATTTTGCAGTATTCCTCAATCGATTGCTTGCTAGATTTGAGTGTTATAGTTCATTAGTTCATATACTATAGCAATTTTCAACACTCGCATGTTTTATTAATATTTCCTCGTAAGGCAGTAAGGATGTCGCTTTAATTTGCATTCTACTTTACATACAGATTAAAATATATAATCACTTTAATGAGTTTCGGGTCAACATCGGATACAATTAGGAATTGAATTGGCCTTATGTTGGCTAGCCGATATCGTTCCCTGTAACAATATATCAGTTTTAATAGCGATGTTATGAAAGTTGGAATATGTATCTTATTCAGTTTTTTTTCTAGCCGGGGCCTCAGTGGCCGAGAGGTAAAGTCGCTGACTTTAACACTCACTCAGCCCCTCACCGCGTGGGTTCGAATCCCGGCGGGGTCATTCGGATTTTCATGTGAGGAAGCCTTCCAGCTGGCTTGCGGTAGGTCGGTGGTTCTACCCGGATGCCTCCGTGCATTCGGGGTCTTCCTCCACCTGTAATTAGCTGGACGTCGTTATATGACTGAAATACTGTCGAGGCGACGGTCAACTCAAATAGTCAAGTCAATAGTCCTTTTCTAGCCTGAAACTTATGCATAAATGCTGAAAACAACAACAACACACACCACTAACCTCATTATCAACATCTAAGCAAAGTCGAACTATCGACACGAGTATCACGAGTATCTAATTTCATAGAAACATTCATGATTGTTTAGATGAAAAAGCTTGTCAGAAACACATGGTAACGTACATTTATTACATTTTAGCCATTTAATTACATAAAGTATTATTCTATTCTTTTCGTGTATGCTACAAAATTTTAATGTGCTTTCATTCAGTTGTTAATTGATTATACAGCATATCACAGAAGTAAGTACAGGTACTCGATAAAAAAGGTAGAACGTTCGAGTTCGATAGACTCTTCTCTTGCACTGACGTTAGATTAATTTATATTGGAACAATACCTAAAGTAGACCTCTAATCAAAACGAGGACTTCAAATGTCCTCGGGAATAACAACAGTGTTTTTATTAATGGTGAAATCAGCCATTAGCGAGTGTCCTGGTAGTACTCGCAATCTGGACCTGAAATGGATTAATGAATCGCGAGTGAAAACAGGATAGAGTTCAACTAGCCGCCGATAGGAAAATATCCGAGTAATCAGAATGACCGGCTACAGGTGTGTTTAGCTCACCTGAGAAGCTGAGGCTTTGTTCACTGTTACACAGCGACAAGAGGATATCTTATGTAGAGATCGAAGGTAATTTCAGCTTATTTTCTTTTTTATTTATCCTTTCTATTGTTTCTGTGTATCGTGTTTTAATTGATAGTTTGCCGTTACAGAAACAATGACATTTCGTGTAATAATGTAAAACTAATTATTTATCAGAGAGAGAGAGATAGAGAGAGAGAGAGAGAGAGAGACTTTTC
>CM037780.1:4671921-4685265 GCA_021229015.1 Solen grandis | reverse complement strand
CCAATGGCATTAAGTTGCGTAAAATTTTAGCAAAGTTAAAAAGATACACAAGTGTTGATTTAACAAGAGCTGTCAGAGGACAGCACACTCGACTATTCAAATGCTTGTTGGTTATCAAATGAAATCTATTTCAATTCTTCCCCTTTCACATACCCTGTACATAATAATAGTAAAATATGAAAATACCTTGATGTCTGACCCCTTAAATTTTTTATGAAGCTTAAATCAATCCCATGCCTAGTTACTGAGACATAAGCATAATAACACTGTGCATGAAAAGCTTTAACCAAAAATCCAAGCAAGAAAAACGCCAAATTGACATAAAATTCCAAAAGTTATCCTCCTTGGTTTCCTGATGCCCCTGAAGACACTCCTTAACTTTCTAGTCAATTCCAAAAAGCAATTTCGAGATATAAGCTGGATAGTAGCTTGAAAGCAAAAACTTAACCAAAAATTTCTAAGTTAAAAGGGGCCATAATTTTTAATATATTCCATCAATTGTTATCTTCCTTTATAGTATGATACCCTAAACACATTAAAGATTTTCAAACCAATCCATCCCTGGACTCTGAGATATAAGCATGAAAGTACCTTGCATGCAAAACTTTCAAATTTTAAAAAAGGGCCATAATTTGTAACATATTTCATCAAGAGTTATCTACCATGAATGTATGATCCCCCTTAACATATTAAAGAGTTTTAAATCAATCGCATGCCTGGATACTGAGATATAAGTTAAAAAGGGGCCATAATTTGTAATATTTTCCCATCAAGAGTTATCTACCATGAAAGTATGATACTCCTAAACAATTCATAAACTTTCAAGTCAAAAACCATGAATGGTTATTGAGATACAAACTGGATAGTAGCTTGCACGCAAAACTTTAACCAAATAACCAAAATTTCTAAGTTAAAAAGGAGCCATAATTCATATTAATTTCAGTAAAGGGAGTTATCTACCTTGGTTGTCTGATGCCCCTGAACATATTTATAAACTTTCAAGTCAATACCATAAATGGTTATTGAGATAAAAGGTTGATAGTGCATGCAAAATTTAACCAAAAGCCGACGCCAGGGTGATACAATAGCTCTCATATTCTTCGAATAGTCAAGCTAAAAACCACTGTTCACAGGTCCGTACGTAAAGCGCAAACTTAATAATCTCTGTAAATATGAACCAAATGAAATATTTTATCATACGTCATTGTGTTATGGACAATAAAAATATTTTTTACAAACATTACTTCCTGAAACAGTAACTCATACGAGAATCATAAGAATTATCTCAAGATATTATGTAGAACGATCTGGCCTATTTCGTGGGGAGCATACTGAAATCTGAGTTATCAGGTTCCGGAGACCCCAAATCAAAAATATCAGCTTGCTTTCTTTTCTAGCTTTTCTATTAGTCTAATAATATCACATTATCAGTATTCCTAAAAACTATCCCCATTTTCCTTTCTTATTTAATTTAGTACATAAAGATTTAACTAGGTAATATTACATGCTGAATATCTCAGCTCTTGTCAGGGATTCTATATACCTGTATATAGATTCCTTGGTTTTGTGTTTTTCCTTTTTAAGGCAAGGTCAAAAAAGCCTGTATGTAATTTTAATCTGATATCTGAACACAAAGATAACCATAACAAACTTTTTATAATGTATCTGCTCAATGAGTTAAGAACATATTTAAAAGTTTCTCTTGTATAAATCTATGCATATAGTTGATAGCCAGGACAGGGGACCCCAACTGAGCTAGCTGAAAGAAAATCACTGCAGAATATTAAAAAAAAAAAAAAAAAAAAGAAAGAAAAAAAAAAGAACGATCAAGAAGCCATATCAGGCATGTAAATCTGAATGCACTCGTTTACTACCGTATAACAATGCAGACTGTTCACAAAATATAATAAACAAATAAAACATGGCCTTTCGGGCCAAATGCAACTTTATGAGCAGGTATAAAGATCTACTGACCTCATAGTAATGTTAAAATTCAACTTCAAAAAACAAACAAAGTTTGGTTATGTACATTAAAAACAAGGATGCAAAACACTCCAACATTAGTGGGCGACCATGGCCTCTGAGAGGCATCAGAACATACCAGGCCCAGTTTCAAAAATAAACTTAAGTAAAAACTCAATAACAGACCCAGGTTATTTATCCAATGTAAATGCATTCACAAAGTTGCTAGAGAACAGATTTAATCTCATTAGAAAAGCATTTAGCTAACAATTTATCAAATATAACCAGAGCTACACCCCCTTTGTCCGATGAAATGGAACATTACCATTAAACATGAAGAACACAAGGGGTAATGTAAAACTGCATTTAAGTTGGATTTTTAGACAATTTTTGTTTGTTTTTAAGATATAGGAGGAATTGAAATCGTTAACACAAAATTGTTACTGGCCATGGTGATGTACACTTTCCACCTGTTGACCTCAAAACAAAAAGAGGTCATTAAGTAGTCAAGACCAACTAAAAATAAAGTTTGAAGGCAATTTGCCCATCTGTTTTGACGTACATCATTTTTATATTAAAGGTCATAGTGACCTTGACCTGTTGATATCAAAAATATATATGGGTCATCTGCTGGTCCTAACCAGTCTTCCTACCAAGTCTGAAGACTCCAGGACAAACCATGTTGAAGATAGAGCAGGAAAAAAAATGTAGAAGTAGTTTGCTGTAAGCAGTTAACTTCACAGATCAAACATCATTCCTCGATAAAAATGCACCACGCAAACCTACTCAACATAAGGTTCATGTGTACCAAGTTTCATATAAATGGGACAAGAAATGTATAGAGTAGTTTGCTGTACAAAGAAAAGATAACAGACCGCCCAACTGCCCAGACCCAAGCGGACTCCTATGTACCGCCCACCAGCACATAGTAAGGTGGGGGTGTAAAAAGTAAACTCGATATGGGCATATACTTAAGTATTTTTGTGAAACTTGGGCCAGTACCATAGACTATATTCACAGAACTTCTTTTTTATTTTCTGTTTCTCTTTCATAAAATAATGGACTCTTGTCCTAATCTGTGCTACTGTTCGGCCCCTTAGTATTTTTTGTGCCATGAGTATTTTCCCTCCAGTGGGCATTTTCTTTTGAGTAATTTCATATTTGAAAAAGTCCATAAAGAGATTCTCCTCCTCACTGTTCCACTTTCTCTTCGTCCCTCTTCTTGTCGTTGCTGAAACAAAAATAGATTTAAGAAATGCAATACCATCAACATTTTTGAGGACCATGGTTTTGCATATGAAATGAGGTATAACGACTGAAGACATTGTGGTTCTAAAGCATAACTTATATAAGTGTATTAGTCATGTAGTCATGCTGGGAAATTATGACACCTGGGGTCATGATCTAAACATCTTTGAGAGCAGCTAGTCCACTAGCATATGCAACATGCAAAATCTAAGGTTTGGGCCTTGTGGTTTTGGAGGAAATTTTAAAAGGTTTTCCCTATTATCATCTATGTTAGTTTCATGAGAAGAAGCTTTTACAGGTCTATGTAACACTGGTAGGCCCAAGGCCCCCGGGTCTTGAATGTAGCAAATTTGAAGAAGAGGTTCATTTACTTATGCTACATACCATTATTTAGATCTGGGTCTTGTGTTCCTGGAGATTTCTATTAGTACTATTGGCCAATTTTGGCCAATGGAAGGGCCATAACTCAGAATTGCCTTGGGCAATTTGGCCAGTTGTCAAACCTGGCCAAAACATTATGCCCACGAACATAACAAGATAAGGCCATTTTGGCCAATTAAAGGGTCAAAACTCAGAAGTTCCTGGGGCAATATGGCCAGTTATTAAACTTGACCGAGACATTATACTCACAAACATTGTGATTAAGTTTGAATGAGGTCTAATTTTAACTTTGATTCTGAAAGGACTATGGTTCTGGAAAAAATAAAATGGCAGATGACAGAAAATTGGTCGATCCACTGTCATTGTTGAAATCAAGTGCGTGGCGACATTTTGCTTCCTAGTCCTTTCATCATTATTCAAAGTAAACACTATGCATGCAAAATGACTTTAATTATTTCTGTGGCTTTTCACAAGTTCGTTTCTAAAAATCCTCATGTTAAATTTTATATAGGTATTCAAATTAAATATTCACTAATCGAGAAGATTATATCAGAATCTGAACCAAACTGAAGTGTTGGTCAAAATATGTTCAATCTAACTCAAATTAATGAGCGGAAACTGAAAATCTATTTTTACATGTAGTAACAGTGACCTTGATCTTTGGGGACAGTGGGCCCAGACTTGATCCCTGCAGGTCTCTACAACTTTTACCTATACATGAAGTTTGCTCAGTTATTGCATGGAAACTAGAAATCTATGTGCATAAACTTAAAACTTGAATTTTTTTTAAAAAAATCCATTTTTAATAACAGCGACTTTGACTTTTGGCACAGCATGCTCTGTCACCATCTCATGAAGGTCTCCACACGTTGTATCTATACATGAAGTTCCATCAAAATATTTTCAGTCAAACTCAAGTTATCAAATGGAAACTAAAAATCCAATTTAAGTAACAGTAACAAACTTTGAGATAATTGACACATAATAAATAATATACAAGTATATAATTTACTTTTATACCTTGGGGATCCATGGCTGAGGCTGATGGCCTGGATTCATGGCTCGGGCTGACTGTATCCATCTCCAAATCAGCATCAACAGGCATAGACTGTGGTGTTGTGCTGAAACCCCTTGACTGCAAATCATCACAGTGGTCATCCAGGCTTGCTTGCTGTACCATGAGAGACTCTGACTCATGTTGTAGGGATTCTGGCTGTCTTCAGTAGCCTCATCAATGTCTGTAAATATATACAGACAACAGTTGGGTCATATCTTAATTATCCACAGGTGGGTCTTTAAATTTTACTCTAACAGAAAATTAATTTTATAGTTGTATCACAGTCAATCACATATTTTTTTTTCAACTGAAACCTACATCCAGACCTTGCTACCAATGGAAAACAGAACTACTTCATACATGCAAGGTAATTATTTATCATTTCAATCATTAAGAAGATAACTCTGGAGAGAAATGTTCCATGAAGCATATACACTGAATACTTTTAAATAAAAACAACCAGTTGTCCAACAGATATCATGTGTTTAAGTTATTTATCATTTGTTATTTTAAACAAGAGAGTGGAGAAAGCCATTTTGGCCAATTTTGAAACTATGCAAAATAACTGACACATGTAGGTAGCATGGTTTAAACAAAGTTAAAAATTAACATTCTACTACACATCTTTTAAATTTTAGGGAATAAGGTAAGTCCAAATACAACAAGAGGCCCAAGATGGGCCTAAATCGCTCACCTGAGTACCTGGACCAGATTTGACATAGACCATGATATGATGAAGACAAACATTCTGAACAAGTTTCATAAGATGGGACACTGCAGCTTCGAAGCTAACAAGTTTTTGACATAGTGACCTTGTTTTTGATGCACATGACCCCGATTAGAACTTGACCTAGACAAGACTGAAACTAGATTTCATTCGTTGATACAAATGATAGGACTTTCTGCAACATTTTGAAATGTAAAGATTAATACCGTTAGAAAGAATATATATATATATAATTCCCTACCTGTTACTTTTTTTTCGTATGGACTTCGCATGCATGAACTTTGTGAAGTAAGCCATATGGCAAAAATAAATCTTTATTTTGATATCGATTTCTTATAATTGACCAATTTTAGTTGTTGTTGATGTATTGAGGTTTACTGTCGCTGCGATAGTATTTCAATCATATAGTGACGTCCAGCTAATTACAGGTGGAGGAAGACCCCAAGTACACAGAGGTACCCTGATAGAACCACCGACCTACCGCAAGCCAGCTGGAAGGCTTCCTCACATAAAAAATCCGAAGTCCCTACCTGGATTCAAACCCATAACAGTGAGGGGCTGAGAGATTCCAATATATGTCCTGAAAATCTCTACAATTCAATTGTAGCATATTTGGGTCTAGTTTTATAGGTTTTCAAAATAACAGCAATTAAACTTAAACCTATTAATTCTGCATATCAAATTTTTTTTTTTAATTTCGTGTACAGCCGCTGGGATAGAACCGTAAATGCTACCATGCAACAGAATTGTAGATGCGTGTAGCCTCGTGAGTTAAATTTCAATAATGCTTGTACATACGATGGAGACGACTGTAGTACGTTATAGTTAGTGTTTATTAAGAGAGAATTTAACAGTTAAGAAGCCAGAACGAGCGTAGCGAGGTATAAACTGTTAAACACATTTGGGGTTACCAAATTTTCATTTTTCTGCCATAACTCAACCGATTCAACCCCGATCAACAAAACTAAATATCATCTGAAAGGTCTTTCTAAGCACTACAAATTATACGCATAGAGTCTCGATAGAATATTTACTGTTTTTGAGATATTTAAGGCCGAAGAAAAACCCGATAATTGATATATGACCTTGACCTTTGGGATTTTCTGGAAACGGAAGTGACATGGCTCCATAGAATCTAATACTGCATCTTCAGACAAAATTTCAAGCAAATCATACAAAAAATAAAGCCCACAGGGCTTAAAAACCGTTAAGTTTTAATACGAAAGTTTTATTAGCATTATGACGTCATGTGACGTCAAATGGCGTTCATCTTTTTTAGAATGTAAAGAAGACCTAGAGACTAATATTCAGTCCAAATATCAGCTAGAAAGCTCTTCTGGAAGCGATTTTATACGCATTTGAAATTTGACGTCATTATCTTGGATTCATACTTTGCCTTATCAAATTTGGAAAACGGACACCGGATGCACAACTAGACCTAAATAACATTCTGTGAAATTTTGATGAAAATCGGTCCAGAAATAATGGCTGTAGACCGCATACAAACTTTTTCACCTGACGTTAAATCTGATGTTATATGACGTCATATGAATATGAAATTCATTGCATCCGAAAGCTCATGGTTTGAAATATATGCCATAAAATTTTATTGTTCTGAGTCAATGGCAACACCTCGAAATTAAACAAAAAGAAGAAGAATAAAACAAAAGGGCCATGATGGCCCTAAATCGCTCACCTGAGATAAATTAGTAATATTCTGTGACATCACATGACGTCTTATGACGTCAGGACTCAAAATATCTAAAGAAAATCTGCAGAACTGCAAACTGTGTAAGTTTCAGTTTTTTGTCTCATCTGAAAGCTCTATAATCCTATAATGAAAATTTAGGTCTTATGTTTGAATCTTGCTTCAACCACAGAACCTCGGTCTTCGGAATTTTGGTCAGTTGAATGGATGAGATGTAGCATCTGTGAAAATTTGAGGAAATTCAGACCATAAATGGTGGCTATAGAGCGCATACAATATTTTTCACTATTTTTAGCTCTGACGTCACGTGACATCATAGGATGCTGAAAATGTTAATACATTAAAGCACATACATTACTCTCTTATCTATGAAATTTTATCATTCTGAACAACCGACATCATATCGAAATCATTGCCCAAATAATAAGAACTAAGTTGTATGTTGTGACGTCACATAACGTCAGATGACCAGAGTTCTACATGGATCAAGTTTATTTTAGCAACTTTTGTGAAGGTTGACCCAAGGATCATCCCTGCCAAGTTTAATCAAATTCTCTCCAGTGGTTTCAGAGGTGTTGATTAAAGTTTTCCCTATAAACATAAAAGGCAAATAAGCCCCGCCCCTGGCAGCCATGTTTTTTAATGGATCGAAATAATTTTAGCAACTTTGGTAGAGGTTGACCCAAGGAACAACTGTACCAATTTATATTAAAATCTGGCCAGTAATTTTGAAGCAGATGATTTTTAAAGTTTTCATTTTTTTCTTCTTTTTGTTGCCATGGCAACCAGAGTTCTATATGGATCAAGTTTATTTTAGGAACTTTTGTGAAGGTTGACCCAAGGATCATTCCTGCCATGTTTAATCAAATTCTGTCCAGTGGTTTCAGAGGAAATGTTGATTAAAGTTTTCCCTATATACATATAAGGCAAATAAGCCCCGCCCCTGACGGCCATGTTTTTTATGAATCAGAATAATTTTAGCAACTTTGGTAGAGGTTGACCCAAGGAACATCTGTACCAATTTATTTTAAAATCTGGCCAGTAGTTTTGAAGAAGATGATTTTTAAAGTTTTTTTTTTTTTTTTTTTTTGCCATGGCAACCAGAGTTCTACATGGATCAAGTTTATTTTAGCAACTTTTGTGAAGGTTGACCCAAGGATCATTCCTGCCAAGTTTAATCAAATTCTGTCCTGTGGTTTCAGAGGAGATGTTGTTTAAAGGTTTCTCTATATACATATAAGGCAAATAAGCCCCGCCCCTGGCGGCCATGTTTTTTTACGGATCGGAATAATTTTAGCAACTTTGGTAGAGGTTGACCCAAGGAATAACTGTACCAAATTATTTTGAAATCTGGCCAGTAGTTTTGAAGCAGATGATTTTTAAAGTTTTCAAATTATTTTTCTTTTTGTAGCCATGGCAACCAGAGTTCTTCATGGATCAACTTTATTTTAGCAACTTTTGTAGAGCCTCACCCAAGGAACATTCCTGCCAAGTTTCATTAAATTCTGTCCAGCGGTTTCAGAGGAGATGTCGTTTAAAGAAAATTGCTGACGATGCACGACGGACGTCGGACACAGGGCGATCACAATAGCTCACCTTGAGCAGTACAAACCTAATAGAACTTTCTGCCTGTAGGCAGAAAGTCCTAATAAACATTGTGACTAAGATTCATCAAGACTGGATCAAGGTTCCACATGACCTAGTTTTTTGACACATATTTAAATTGGGAAAAACCAAATTTTTAAGATTGGATCAAAACTGCACCTCTACTGTTAATAAGGTTTCTCGAAGATTTGACCTAGTTTTTGTGACCCAGATTCAAATTTGACCTAAATATGATAAAGACAAACTTTCCAACCAAGTTTCACCAAAACTGGATCAAAACTGTGACCTTTAATTAATAGATACAATGGAGACAAACATTAACAGACAAGTTTCGGACAAGTTTCATGGAGATTGGATTAAAACTGTGGGGCTGTTTTTCAACTAAATTGTTGACGACAAGATTGACATTTAACGATCAGAAAAGTTCACCATGAACACTTTGTGCTGAGGTGAGCTAAAAAGAACTGCCAAATTTAACAATGACTTCTGGACCCTATGAGATATCAAAGATTTAAGGACTACATAACTATTTACCTTCTTCAGGTCCATCATCCTCTTGGTTTGGGATTGGCATCTCTGTAAGAAACGAATAATCATTTAAGAAATAATTGTTCATAGAAATTTAAATAACCAGAAACTTTTGATTCATATACAAAATATCCATGGCCCTCTTTTGACAGAGTTAAATATTTTTAGTACAAGGGTTGTCCAAAAACTCTGAGACAAATATATCTTGGCAGAGTGAATATGTCAATCCCATACTCCAATATTTTTTAGTGGAATGCATTTTCTAAATTTACAGAAAATTTTATATGAGTATCTTGATATGTAACATAATTGTCAAAGATTAACCGTATGTGGTACAGTATACGCAGCACACGATTAATGTCAACAGTAACATCATTTCTTGCGTTGAATCACCGTATGTTGTGCCACATTATCATCAGATGTCATCCTTTTTATTTTTGTTTTAAACCTTCAGCCTGTAAAACATCTCAGAGCAGACAGAAACTAGAACTATCACTGAAGGTGATTCATACCCCCACCCCCATCTTTGACACAGGATGTATTCACATGACACATAAAACGAATGTTCACACATAGGATTTGGGCTTATAAGCATACCAAAAAAAAAAATATTATCACTAAAGGTGATCAATACCCACACCAGAAGTCTGTCATGTGTAGGAATACAGTTTCAAAAGTTTGCGTGAGTGAAAGACTACATGTATGTAAGGTTTAAAGTTAGTGTGAGCAATGGTTCAAAAGTTTTGGACAATGCTAAAAAGTTTTGACAGACAGACAGATAGACAGAGAGACACACATACAGACACACAGAAGAAAACAATTTGCCCCCAAGATCTGTAGCTGAGGAGAATAAAAATGCAGTCTAATTATGGTTCACATCCATATTTATTGTTTGCAAAAACCTGTCTTTAAGAATTTACATTGTGGTTTTCTTATGCACTGCACTTTCTCTCATCAAGATCAATCTACATATGAAGTTTCATCAACTTAGCTACTTTAGTATTGGAGTTATGCTCCGGACAAAATCAAAAGATTAACAAGAGTGCCAGTGATGCCACAATATACGCCGCCACAAAAATATAAAGACCAAGAGGGGTCTTTTAATTATTGCTTTTAACATTTCTGTAAGCATAACCTCATAATGAAGTCTGTAAGACCAATTAATTTAGCTGAACAGAGATAGAACCCTAAAAATGCTTCCAATATGACAGTAGGTCAAATAGCAGTATCAATTTGAATCCTTTTTTCTTTCTCCCCATAACTCTTGCAAAAATCACTGTACCAGAAAATCCTTGCCTTATGCACTTTTACCTGTTTAGAAACCTGAGTTGTGTTTTAAAGAGACCATGTTTAGAAAGGCATAACTATTGCAAATATTGATGAACATCAAAGCCCTGCTTTGTGCATATCTACCCAGTATAGTAATGACATTGCCCAAGTTTTGAAAAGATTAGGTCAGAAACATACAAGAAATTGCATTCCCAAAGCTGAAATATCAATCAGCTTAAAAGACTAAGTTTCAGGGGACACAAATCTTGTAAAAATCAATGAACCGGAAAATCGCCACTTCATGCACATCTACCCATTATAGTAATGACACTGACCAAGTTTTGAAAAGATTCATTCAGAAACGTAGGAAGGGTTGCGTTCACAAGATATGGACGTACGGACGGACGGACAGACGGAGAAGATGACGCCAATATACGACCGCCTCCGGCGGCGTATAAAAATGACAAAGGGCAATAACTCCTTTAAAAAAAATGTAGAGTTATGGTTCTTATGCACTGCACTTCCTCTCATCAAGATCAATCTACATATGAAGTTTCATCAACCTAGCTACTTTAGTATTGGAGTTATGCTCCGGACAAAATCAAAAGATTAAAAATGGCAAAGGGAATAACTCCTTTAAAAAAACATGTAGAGTAATGGTTCTTATGCACTGCACTTCCTCTCATCAAGATCAATCTAGATATGATGTTTCATCTACCTATCTACTTTAGTATTGGAGTTATGCTCCGGACTAAATCAAAAGATTAAAAATGACAAAGGGCAATAACTCCTTTCAAAATACATGCAGATTTATGGTTCTTACGCACTGCACTTCCTCTCATCAAGGTCTATCTACCTATGAAGTTTCATCAACATAGGTACAGTAGTTTTGGAGAAATGCTCCGACAAATATTTGTAGACCAACCGCCGGACCGACGGACTGACCGACTGACCGACAGGGTGACTCCTATATTCCCCCCCAAATTTCATTTGGGGGGTATAATAAAGTCATAAGCTTCAAATTTTAAACAGTGACACCAGATAATTGGTTCTCGACATGCATGTGTGTTTTAGTAAAAACAGTGATGCAGTTTTATGGATTGATTATAGCAGATGCATACAGGTCTTAAAACTTGAAATTTTGATGTGGAAACTAATTTAGATAGCAAGAGCTGTCTGTAAGACAGCGCGCTCAACTTATCTGGCGCTTATTACTTTTAAAGATTAAATCACCACTTTAAGCTTCTAACAAGAAATTTGAATGTAAAAACATGAAACTTGTGTGTGTGGGTGGATGTATGTGTTTGGATGGAGAGTGGGTAGCAGCCACCAAGCTTATAAATAACACAAAAAAAAATAGCAGATCAGCATTAAATTTCACTAAATGTTTAGATAACTTGATTATTTCAAATAACTCCAGATTGTGAAGATTAGTAAAGTTTTAAATCCAATATATCCAATGGTTTCATGGATATAGCTTCCATGTAACACTTTCAAACAAAATTTCTAAGCTGAAAAAAAATCAGTAATTAAAATAAAAAACCCTAAAAATTGACTATTTCAAAATGCTGGCGGATTGGGAAGACACATGCAATTTAAATCTAATACATACTTGCACACAAATATTCCAAATGGCGCAATAATTCACACCCCCCCCCCCAAACCCCCCCCCCCCCCCCCTCCAAGTTATCTGACTTAAGGACATTTCAGGACATGATGTCCCTAAGTATATTAAGAAGCTACAATTCAATCCAATAACTGATTGCTGAGATATAAGCATGAAAGTATGTTTGTATACAAAATTTCTAAATCCAAAAGGGGCCATTATTCATTAAAAAAAAATACAGCAAGAGTTATCTTACTTGATGGCATGATGTCCCTAAACACATTTATGAAGTTTCAAGACAATCCAATAACTGATTGCTGAGATATATGCATGAAAGTATGTTTTATGGTTTATAGAAAATTTAATAAAAAATACGAAGTCCAAAAGGGGCAATTTACAATAAATCAGTCAAGAGTTATCTAACTTGTTTGTCTGATGAACCTGAATATAGTTATTAAGTTTCAAGTCTATCCAATAAATACCAGCTGAGAATTATAAGCATATAGTACTTTTTATATATACTATTTTCAGTAATAGTAATTTCTAAGTAAACAAGAGTGATCCAAGGAACACACGTGTCAGCAGCTGAATCGTAGTATATCAAGAGGCATAACACCATGAAAAATCATCGGACCAGAGGGAATATTAATTGTCGTCTTCCTTTTATGTTTAGAAACTACACATAAAACTTTCGTGACTATGGGTGAAATAGAACTGAAGTTATGACAAAAAAAAAAGAAAAAAAAAGCATATGTCAAGGGGCATAACTCCATGAAAAATCTCAGCCACAGAAGGAAAATTGATTGGTGTCATCCTTATATAAATGAGAAAGCTACGTGTATACAATTTGGTGACAATGGGTGAAGCAGAACTGAAGTTATTCCCATGTGTGAAAAAAAGCATATGTCAAGGGGCATAACTCCATGAACAAAAATTGCCAGGATGCTCGACTATACTAGTGCCTTGTCAGTATTATGGAATCCTTAGTGTGGTCTAATTATATGTAGATAAATTACAATGTTGAGACAGTAAAGGTAGATTCAACTAGAAATGTGTCCAGAAGACACAGATGGCCCCATCCGTTGCATTTTCGAAAACAAAGGCAAACACCCAGGAGCCCAAGTCATAAAGTTTAAAGTCTGTAGCACCAAATACCTTCAGAGTTACCTGTGTCACAGTTTCAGGATGGATGGACAGACAAAGGCAAATATATATGCCTTTCTTTTTTTTTTTGGGGGGGGGGGGGGGGGGGG